>VWZI01000261.1:0-19047 GCA_013396835.1 Psilopogon haemacephalus | reverse complement strand
AAGTCATCCTACTGCCACGGCCGCCCAGCTCCAAGCCATCCCAGCGCCAAGGCAGCCCAGCGCCAAGGCAGCCCAGCGCCAAGGCAGCCCAGCGCCAAGGCAGCCTAGCTCCAAGGCAGCCTAGCTCCAAGGAAGCCCAGCGCCAAGGCAGCCTAGCGCTAAGGCAGCCTAGCGCTAAGGCAGCCTAGCTCCAAGGCAGCCCAGCGCCAAGGCAGCCTAGCTCCAAGGCAGCCTAGCTCCAAGGCAGCCCAGCGCCAAGGCAGCCTAGCGCTAAGGCAGCCTAGCTCCAAGGCAGCCTAGCTCCAAGGCAGCCTAGCGCTAAGGCAGCCTAGCGCCAAGGCAGCCCTTTCCTCCTTCTCTACCGGGATACTTTGTATCTTTGCACCAGCACGGCATTAGTACATACCCTGAGGCTTCCGAAACGTAGTTAGATTATTCCCTGATTCCAGGTTCCTATTTTCCAAGTTCTGACTGTTTAAGCTGTTTAATTCTGTGTTTATAAATGCCCTTTGTGTAACTACTTCCTGTCGACTGAATATCCAAAGAATCTCAGGGAATTTTCACAAAATTTGGAATATTTATAATAAAAATAATATCAATAATTAAATTAATATTAATAATTAAGAACCTATTATTAGTTTTTAAATAAATGGCAGAGGGGTTGGAACAAAGTGACCTTTACAGTCAAGGCTTGAGAGAGCTGAGGCTGGTTAGCTTGGAGAGGAGAAGGCTGAGGGGGATCCCTTACCTGAAGGGGGCTACAAGAAGGCTGTAGAGGGACCTGCAGTGACAGGACAAGAGACAAGGGCTTCAGAATAGAGCACAGCATGTTGAGATTGAATGTGAAGAACAAGTTCTGCCCCAAGAGGGTGCTGGAACATTGCAACACATTTCCCAGGGAGGTGGTGGAGGCCCTATCCCTGGAGATATTCCAGGTGAGACTGGACATGGCTGTGGGCAACCTGATCTAGTGGAGGATGTCCCTGCTGAGTGCAGGGCATTTGGACTGAATGAGCTTTGGAGGTCCCTTCCAACCTGGGTGATTCTGTGATTCCGTGATTCTGCCTTCCCAATGCTTACAAATATCTAAGGAGTGGGTGTCAGGAAGATGAGGCCAAACTCTTCCCAGTGGTAGCCAGTGACAGGCCAAGACATACTGGGTATAAATGTGAACACAGGAAATTCCACTTAGACATGAGAAGGAACTTCTTTGAGGGTGGCAGAGCAGTGGAACAGGCAGCCCAGAGAGGTGGTGGAGTCTCCTTCTCTGGAGTTTTTCAAGGTCTGGTTGGACTTGTTCCTCTGTGACCTGCTTTAGGTGGTCCTGTTTTGGCAGGTCCCTTCCAACCCCTACCACCTGTGGTTCTGTGATTCTGTTCCTTCCTACCCAACAATTCTATGGTTCTTGCAAGCACAGGGCAAAATAGTTGGTCTCTGAGCTTTCACATGCTGAATGAATCCAGTGACCATCTCATCCTGCTTGGGAGAATAGATGCAAAGGAAGACATTGCTGAATATTTTGGTTGATGGAGTGCTTCCTTTCCAGATGGGCTATGCCAACCCAGAGCAAGTGGGTGGTGGGCTTCTCTCACGCCTCTACAGCCGAGCTTTCATCGTGGCAGACCCTGGGGACTCCAGGCGAGTGGTGTTTGTCAGTGCTGACATAGGCATGGTGTCCCAGAAGCTGAGGCTGGAGGTAGGTAGCTGCACACTTTGGCTCATTGCTGGTGGGGGCAGGAAGGGTGGCAGGCATTGCTAAATAACAGGCGGCATGTCAGCAGCATGACTACTTGTGCTGGGCTGCCCTTTGCAGCATGACTCTGCAGACAAATGGTGTGCCTACTGCAGAAGAGCTTTTGATGACTCAGCAAATGAGGCTAAACTTTGGGCATACTTCTCTGAGTGGGAACAAATGATCATGAAAGCATTAGCATTGTGCCTGGGTAATGCTGGGCCTTCCAGCACCACAGAGGAGGGAGGGAGGGAGGGAGGGCATGCAGGTACTGGAGAAGCAGAGGCTCCATGGGTGATCTGTGCCTCACTGCTTTTTGCTTCAGTACCTTAAGGCTCTTGCCAAGTCAGCAGCTGTGACCTACTTGTTGTGACACCAGTGTGGGAGCGGCAGGCAGATAAAGGAGAGTGAGGAGGGAAGTGAATGGTTGGGGTTTTTGCAAGGGCTGCTACAAATCTCTGTAGCCTTTGGGCTAGGTGAAAAAGGCTTTTTTCCCTAGGACCATCTGCTTCCTCTTAGGTCCTCAAGAAACTGAAGGCCAAGTATGGTGACCTGTACCGGCAGGACAACGTCATCCTCAGCGGCACCCACACACACTCGGGGCCTGGTGGCTACTTCCAGTACACCCTCTTC
Source organism: Psilopogon haemacephalus (assembly GCA_013396835.1). Lineage (NCBI taxonomy): Eukaryota > Metazoa > Chordata > Aves > Piciformes > Megalaimidae > Psilopogon > Psilopogon haemacephalus. Next base: position 16,682 of record VWZI01000261.1, on the reverse strand, counting down.
TGGATCACCAGCAAAGGTCTCATCAGGCCAGCCCTCAATGCCATCGTAAATGGCATTGTAAAGGTTGGTGCCAACCACCTTGTTGACTTAAAAGCCCATAAACACAGAGCAGGTGGGAGGAGATACCTGAAGGAGCTGCTGCTGTGCTGTTGGTGGTAGAGCTCCTGGATGCTAGAGTCTTGAAATGCACTTGGAGCTGGGGTATGGTTGACAATGACATCAGGTTTTTTAAAAAAAAAAAGCAACCCAGAAGCCTTCAAGTCTTTATTTAGAAAGAAGTAGTTGTGGAGTATTTTAAAATATTCTCATTTATATAGAGTGGGTTGGGTTGGAAGGGACCAGGGACACCTTCCTCTACACTACGTTGTGCAAGGCCCTATCCAACCTGGCCTTGAACACCTCCAGGGAGGGGGCATCCACAGCCTCTCTGGGCAACCTGTGCCAGTGTCTCCCTACCCTCACTCTCAACAGTTTCTTCCTAATCTGCACTCTCAGTCTCTTCTCCTCAAGTTTAATTTTGTAGGATTTTAGACTATTTAGGAACAAATCTAACAAACTAACAAACTCAGATTCCCAGGGAAGGTTTGGGGAGCAAAAGGAGGAAAGGAGAGAGGTTTTGTGGGTATCTCAGCTACGCTTTACATATGTGGTCTAATGGTTCCTGTCTGCCTGCTGTTCCCAGAGCATTGACAAAGCACATCAGAGTGTGAAGAAAGGCAGGATTTTTATAAACAGAGGCACTGTAGACAACAGCCAGATCAACAGAAGCCCTTTCTCCTACCTGGAGAACCCAGTATCTGAACGAAGCAGGTAAGAGGTCCTCAAAGCAGGGGAGAAACAGAGCTCTGGAGAGGAAGCCCTCAGCTGACACTGTGAGCTGACCCTTGTGCAGTTGTTGTATCTGGTTATTTGTGGGATCACAGGATGTTAGGGGTTGGAAGAGACCTGCATAGATCATCAAGTCCACCCCCCTGCCAGAGCAGAACCATAGAAATGAGCTCAGGTAGCACAGGAATACACACAGGCAGGTCTTGAAAGTCTCTAGAGAAGGAGACTCCACAACCTTGCTGGGCAGCCTGCTCCAGTGCTCCGTGGCCCTTACAGTAAAGAGGTTCTTCCTCCCCGTTGAGGTGGTTGACAACGTGAAGCCAAGACCACGGCAGAATGACACTGCTGTTATCCTGGCCCTTGGATGGCCCCAAAATGTGAGCTGGAAGCTTGTGGTTATCCCCTCCAAGCACGCAGGGCACTGGGCAAGGATGCAGTCTTAGGCTTTGATTAAAAAAACATGGAAAGACCTTGGCATTGGAGCCAGACAGCACTGAAGAGCCATTCTTGGTGCAACTGCATCCCGGTGTCCTTGGATCTCCTCTCTCCACCTGCTGGAGAATTGACATCTGAGGTCAGCAACAGCCATGACTCTTCCTTTACCTTTCCAGCTGATCTCAGATGGTCCTCTGAAGTGTCCCTGTGTTCTGGTAACACCTGAAATAATCTCTTCATTTGCTTGGGTTATTGGAGCCTTAGTGGAGATATCTGAGCAATGCAGCCTGTGAGCAGGGCTCTGATGTGCTGTTCCTCTCTCCTCGCCCAGGTACGCATTCGACACAGACAAAGAAATGGTGGTGCTGAAGATGGTAGATGAACAAGGACAGGACCTAGGCCTTATCAGGTACTGAGTGCTGAAGAAACATGGTTTGTGTCCAGATCCTCCCAAACCAGAGCTCTGTAGCAGTCCTTCTGCAGCAGCTCTACTGCCCACCACTGCCCCTTGCCCATGTGGCAGTGCTTCCAGCTGGGTCTCAGAGGGAAGGAAGCTGAGGGGAGACCTTCTGGCTCTCTACAGCTCCCTGAAAGGTGGTTGGAGTGAGGTTGGTCTGTCCTGTGAAGTAACAAACTATAGGATGAAAGGAAATGGCCTCAAGTCATGGCAGAGGAGGTTTAGGCTGGATATTGGGAAAACTGTCTTCACCAGAAGGGTTGTCAAGGCTTGTCCCAGGCTGCCCAGGGCAGTGGTGGAGTCACCATCTCTGGATGGATTTCACAGATGTGTAGATGTGGTGCCGAGAGCCATGGTTTGGTGGTGACTTTGCACTTCTGGGGTAATACTTGGACTCAATCTCAGGCACATCGATTCTATAATTCCACAGTTCTATAACCAAAGAGTAAAGGAGAGTTCCTCAGTGCTTAAACCAGGGCAGCCTGCCTCATCTACTTTGGCAGACAAAGGAGCATCTGGCCCACCTACAGGAGCTGGGCATAGCTCCTGGCACAACCCAGAGCTATCTGGGGAAGGTGACTGTAGCTGCTCTTTCTGGAGCTGGTCCCCCTGGGTCTCTCACTGTCCCCACTCAAGCAGATTCTGGTGCTGGCATCTTCCCTTCTCTTTGCTGTTTAACACCTTGTGTTTCCATGAGGAGCCTGCCATACCCACAGGCAGTGTTTATGGTGCCTCTACTACCAACATATCAGGCCAGCCTTCTGCTGCATAAAGTTCAAGGTTCAAGGCCAGGCAAGTGAAGAAACGTAGCAACAGATCCACAACTCTCATTGCTTCCTTCGGAATCTTAGAGTCTAGGAATGGGCTGGGTTGGAAAAGACCTTAAATGTCATCCACTTCCAACCCCCTGCCGTGGGCAGGGACACCTCCCACCAGCCCAAGTTGCTCAAGGTCGCATCTAGCCTGGTCTTCAGGCTCCAGGGTGGAGACAGCCACAGTCTCCCTGGGCAACCTGTGCCAGTGTCTCCCCACCCTCACTCTCAACAATTTCTTCCTCATCTCCACTCTCAGTCTCCCTTCTCCCAGCTCAAAGCCATTTTCCCTCATCCTGGTACTGCCAGCCCTTGTCAGAAGTCCCTCCCCAGCTCTCCTGGACTCCCTTCAGGTACTGGAAGGCAGCTGTAAGGTCTGCCTGGAGCCTTCTCTTCTCCAGGGTGAACAGCCCCAACTCTCCCAGACTGTCCTCACAGGGGAGGTTCTGCAGCCCTCTGAGGATCATTTCTTCAGCAGCTCCAGGTCCTTCCTGTTGCTGGGGGCCCCAGAGCTGGAGACAGTACTGCAGGTGAAGTTTGAGCAGAGCAGAGCAGAAGGGCAGAATCCCCTTTCTCACCTTGCAAGAAGCTGATAGTGTTAAGAGGAAGAGAAGGCTTCTCTTTTTTTATAAGGATGAAAAATGCTCCCTTTCTTCTTTCTACATCAAAAATCCCTCCAAAATACAGTTCTCTGGACTCAGGAAAGAGACTGATCAGCTCTGAAATAGATTCTGGTAGACCTGATATTTAAGGTAGTAAGTTCTTGTGACATCAAGAACTGGACTATCATAGCCACAAGCTGAGAGCCCTGGGGCTGTTGAGCCTGGAGAAGAGCAGGCCCAAAGGGCATCTGAGCAATGCTCAGCAAGAGCTAAAGGAGCTGTGGGGGGCAAAAGGCTGGGGCCAGGCTCTTGTCAGTGGTGCCTAGGGCCAGGACAAGGGGCAGTGGGCACAAAGTGGAAGCCAGGAGGTTGCATCTGAGCAGGAGGAGAAAGTTGTTTGTTGTGAGGGTGCTGGAGGTCTGGGGCAGGCTGCCCAGAGAGGTTGTGGAGTCTCCTTATTTGAGAGCTTCCAAGCCCCCTGGGCATTGTGTTCCTGGGCAAGCTGCTGTGGGTGCCCTGCTTTAGCAGGGGGGTTGGGCTGGATGATCCCCAGAGGTATGTTCTGATCCCTGCTGTGCTGCGATTCTGGAACGTTGTGGCCAAGAGGGCAGATGATGGGAATGACTCTGCCCTTGTTAAGCCATCCCGAGGTACCAACAGCCTCTGTTTGTATTCTCCCAAAGAAAATTTTGTTCCTATGCCAGCTGCCAGTGTACAAATTGACCAAAACATGTCCTTTTTGTGTGCTCTGCCTCCTTGCCAGCTGGTTTGCAGTGCACCCAGTCAGCATGAACAACAGCAACCACCTGGTGAACAGTGACAACGTGGGCTACGCCTCCTACTTGTTGGAGCAGGAAAAGAACAAGGGGATGCTTCCTGGAGAGGTGGGAATGCTGTCATGGGGTTTGCTGGTGGGCAACAGGATGTTCACGATCCAGTAATGTGCCTTTGTGGCTGAGGCCAGTGGCACTCTGAGGTGCATCAAAAGGCCAGCAGGTTGCACTGGTGAGGCCATATCTGGAGCTAAGTTATGGAGGTACAGAGACTTGCTGGAGATAGCACAGCAAAGGGCTCCAAAGCTGCTGAGGAGCCTAGAGCAGCTCTGTGAGGAGCAAAGGCTGAGGGCCTGGAGAAGAGCAGCACCAGAGGGGATCTGAGCAATGTTGATCAAGGGTGGCTGTCAGGAGGGTGGGACCAGGCTTTGCTCAGTGGTGCCCAGTGCCAGGACAAGGGGAAAGGGGCACAAATTGGACCATCAGAAGTTCCATCTAACTATGAGGAGGAACTGCTGTAATTTAAGGCTGCTGGAGGCTTGGAGCAGGCTGCCCAGAGTGGTGATGGAGTCTCCATCTCTGGAGATGTTCAAAGCCTACTTGGATGTGTTCCTGTGTGACCTGCCCTGGGTGACCCTCCTTTCACAGGGGGCTTGGACTGGATCATCTCCAGAGGTCCCTTCCAAACCTACCATTCCATGATTCTGTGAGAGAAGTGCTGCATCAGTGTGAGGATGGCTGGTGCCTCCCATGGGACAAAGTGGGTTCTTCCAAAGAGTGGAAGAGGACAGCAGGAGACACAGAAAAAAGGACTTTGGCTTTTTTCTGTTCTTCTTCCAGAGAAGAGCCACTGCAAGGCAATATAGTAGTAACATAGTGGCATTTATTTAGACTTTAGGAACAAAGCTACTGGAAGTAGATGAATAGAAAGCCATGTGTGGGATATTTCATCCCAGGAGTATTGCATCTCTGTTATGGCATCAAGTCTGTCCTCAGCACCATTCTCTCATACTGCTTCCAGCCTGTTCTGCCTAATAATTTGCCCTGGCTGTACATGAGCTGGGTTGTGCCCAGGTGGACAAGAAGGCAGACAGCATCCTGGCTTGGATTGGGAAAATGGTGGCCAGCAGGAGCAGGGCAGGGATTGTGCCCCTGGACTGGGCACTGTTGAAGCCACACCTTTGAGTGCTGGGTTCAGTTACAGACCACTCACTCCAAGAAGGACATTGAAGGGCTGGAGCAGGTGCAGAGAAAGGCAACAAAACTGAGGAAGAGTCTGGAGAGCATAGCTGGGGAGGAGCAGCTGAAGGAGCTGAGGGTGTTTGTCTAAAAGGAGGTTGAAGGGAGACCTTCTGAGTCCCTACAACCTCCTGAAATGAGACTGAGGCCAGGTAGGGGTTGGTCTCTCTTCCCAAGCAGCAAGCAATAGGGTGAGATTAAATAGCCTTAAGTTGTACCAAGGGAGGTTTAGGTTGGGCAGGAGGAACAATTTCTTCCCCTAAAGTACTGCTGAGCCCTGGCCCAGGCTGCCCAGGGCAGTGGTGGAGTCCCCATCCCTGGAGGTGTTTCAGAGCCCTGTAGATGTGGTGCTGAGGGCTGTGGGTTAGTGGTGATTTGGCAGTGCTGGGTTAAGGGTTGGAGGTGGTTCCTCAGTCCAGAGGAGAGTGATTTGTTCTCACATATACCCAAGCAAGGTCAAGTACCAAAAGTGAGACTATTTGTTACAGGATAAAGTGAAGGGAAGAGGAAAGAGAGAAGGTGAGAGAGGGAGAGAAAATTGGAGGAGAAGAGAAGAGCAGGAAAGGGATTACACTGCCATTGGACAGACAAGGGAGACAGAGAGTCTCCAAAGTGCAAGTCCTGTTCAGGTTGTGTTGTCCAGGGATGTTTCCAGCCAGTGATGTCTTCAGTGAAGCAATCCTGAGCAGGCATCACTCAGGTGTTTTTGTACAGTTTTTTAGTCACAGTCTTAGGTATCTCTCCAGGTGTAGCCCCCCAGGGAATGTTCCTGTGCATTCTCGTGTGCCTGCTGGGGGGTGGCACTGGCAGTGAGCTTTTGACCCTAGCCCCTCTTCTCCCATACATATCCTTGGGCATTCAGGAAAACCACCCAGGATGTGCTTGTACCACACCTCCTGAGCAGCTGCTTTCCCGAGGGGTGGGGAAGGGGGAAAGCAAAGGTGATTTTATCTTCATTGATTTGACAATTTATTACAAGACAGACTCTCACGGGTGATGATTTCAAAGGTCTTTTTCAACCAAACTGATTATCTGGTTCTATGATGCTGTTTTTATTTCTCTAGAGGATTTTCCATCCTCAGAATGCAAACACAGCACCTTTATATAATGTTCTTCCCCCTGAAAGGTAAACATGGATGTGACTCTATCTCACAGGTTTGTGAGTCATAAGTTGAGTAAGAGGGTGTCCTGTGTGTATCTCCAGAACGAATCTCCTAACAGTATCCAGTTCCTGTCTGAGTACTCAGGGCAGAGCAATACCTGCAGTTTTCAGAGGACTGGGGAACCTCCCTTGTGGGGACAGGCTGGGAGAATTTGGGCTGTTCAGCCTGGTCCAGGCAGACCTCAGAGCAGACTTCCAGTACGTGAAGGGGCTCCAGGAGGGCTGGGGAGGGACTTCTGACAAGAGCTGGGAGTGCCAGAATGAAGGACAATGGCTTTGAGCTGAGACAGGGGAGACTGAGAGTGGAGATGAGGAAGAAATTGTTGAGAGTGAGGGTGGGGAGACACTGGCACAGGTTGCCCAGGGAGGCTGTGGCTGCCCCCTCCCTGGAGGTGTTGAAGGCCAGGCTGGATGAGGCCTTGAGCAAGCTGGACTGATAGGAGGTGTCCGTGCCCATGGCAATGGGTTGGAACTGGGTGGTCTTTGAGGTCCCTTCCAATCCAAACCATTCTGTGATTCTAGGATGCTGTTTTCTGGTGGATTATCTAAGCTCTTTGAAGAAGACTCAACTCTAGAGCACAAGTCAGTGCAAGTTGACATGCAAAATTAAGAGGTGTTTACAGGCTTCAATATTTAGCTTTTATGGCCTATCAGTCTTAGAAGATCATATTTGAAAATCTAACAATGCATTAAAATGCTTGCTTTTGACACATACCATCTCTAAAAGAGTGGGAAAACCAAGGAGAGTATCAGTGAGAGCTAAATGCAGCTGACACTCAGCACTGCTTCTAGTGACTTCTGCTTGATGTTGGCTCCTGCACTCAGATCCAGTAGGTCTTACCTTTGCACGTCAGTCATGGTGAAAACCTAGCAGAAAAATAATGACAGAAACACAGAATTGTCAGGTTTGGAAGGAACCTCAAAGACCATCCAGTTCTAAGCCCCCTGCCATGGGTAGGGACATGTCACACTAGATCAGCTTGCCCAGAGCCACATCCACCAACTCCCTGGGCAACCTCTGCCAGTCCCTCACCACCCTCATGGGGAAGAACTTCTTCCTAACATCCAATCTCAATCTACCCACTTCTAGTTTTGCTCTATTCTCCCCAGTTCTGTCACCACCTGACACCCTAAAAAGTCCCTCCCCAGCTTTCCTGTAGCCCACTTCAGATACTGGGAGGCTACAATAAGGTCTCCTCGGAGCCTTCTCCTCTCCAGACTGAATAACCCCTACTCGCTCAGCCTGGCCCCACAGCAGCCTGTCTCCAGCCCTCTGATCATCCCTTCCCTGTGGCCCTTCCCTGAACACCTTCCAGCACATCCAGATTTTTTCTGTTATAGGGGCTGCAGTGATCCTGAAATGAGCTGCAATGATCCATTAACATAATGATCAGCAGCATGAATTGAGTGGACCATGGCCATGATGTCCTTAGGTTGGAGGTTGGACTCAAATGATCTTACAGATCTCTTCCAGATGAAGTAATTCTATGACTTTATGAGAAACTGAGGACATTACACAATCATAGAATGACCCAGGTAGGAAAGGACCTCCAAAGCTCATCCAGTCCAATATCCTCTGCACTCAGCAGGGTCATCCTCCACTAGATCAGGTTACACACAGACAGGTAACCTCACATTGAACATTTCCAGGGATGGAGCCTCAACCCCTACCCTCAGCAACCTGTTGCAGTGTTCCAACAGCCTCATGGTGCAGAACTTGTTTCTCACATCCAATCTAGATTTGCTCTGCTCTCATTTCACACTACTGTCCCTCATCCTGTCCCTGCAGACCTTTGTAACATGGTTGGAAAAACTGCCCCTGAGGTGGATGAGGAAAGGCTATCTGAATACCGAGGTCCCCTTGAAATGTTGGTGTCCTATTCTGCTTTGCTCTTGCTGTCTCTAGCCCTTTTGGGACACTATATCCTGCTTTCAGTCCTCCTGGTGACTTTAAAAACCTTTGCTTTCTCATTGCCAGGTTGCACTGTCAGCTTTGACTGTAGAGAATGCTGCAGGTGATGCCTGCAAACACTGCAAGGCACTAAAATCCATCTGACCACATCTGCTTTTGGCAGGGCTCCTTTGTGGCTGCCTTTGCATCCTCCAACCTGGGAGATGTGTCACCCAACACCAAAGGCCCCTTCTGTGTCAACACAGGGGAGTCATGCAACAACCCACAGAGCACCTGTCCCATGGGGGGGGTAAGTATGTCCTAACTGGGCTGGCTTAGCTTCCAGTGGGGCAGCAGAGAGCCTCGTGGTGAGCGCTGTGCGTGAAGAGGACAGGAAACCAAAATACACCTCTTTTTGGAGTGTCTTGGATAACTCTTACAGGAACATCCTGTGAACAAACCTGCACACCTGGTTTTCTGATTCTGCAGCTCAAATTTCAATGAATCTTGCTGCAAAAGTTAGTGTGCCAACCCAGTCCCCAACTTGGAGGTGCTCAGCAAGCAGCAGTTAGTTGCCACATTATGACCTCTAAACTCAAACCAAACTTCTCCACAGGCAACGATGTGCATGGCTATGGGTCCTGGAGGTGACATGCTTGAGAGTACAAGAATTATTGGGCAAAATATCTACTCAAAGGCAAGGGTAAGTGATAGGATGAGTGTGTGAATGCTTGTGTGCCACCTGAATGTCCCTGCACCTGTTTTTATGAAGGTTTGTAGATATCAAGGGCTCTAAAGTCCATGTTTGTGGACTTGCCTGAAGAGTTTCCTGCTTAGTTGGTAAGTCACAGGCTGATTGAGATAGAACACTGAGATTTCTGCATCATTGAATGGCTTGGAAGAAAACTTTAAGACCAGCAAGTTCCAAAACCCTGCCATGGGCATGGACACCTCCCACCAGCCCAGGTTGCTCATGGCCTCATCCAGCCTGGCCTTCAACACCTCCAGGGAGGGGGCATCCACAGCCTCTCTGGGCAACCTGTGCCAGTGTCTCCCCACCCTCACTCTCAACAATTTCTTCCTCATCTCCACTCTCAGTCTCCCCTGTACCAGCTCAAAGCCATTGTCCCTCATCCCGGCACTCCCAGCTCTTGTCAGAAGTCCCTCGCCAGCCCACCTGGAGCCACTTCAGGTACTGGAAGTCTGCTCTGAGGTCTGCCTGAAGCCTTCTCTTCTCCAGCCTCAACAGCCCCAACTTTCCCAGCCTGTCCCCACAGGGGAGGTTCTCCAGCCCTCTGATCATCTCCATGGCCTACTCTGGACCCTTTCCAGCAGCTCCAGGTCCTACTTGTGCTGGAGCCCCCAGAGCTGGAGGCAGCACTGCAGTTGAGATCTGAGCTGAGCATAGCAGAAGGACAGAATCCCCTCCCTGTGCTGCTGCTCTCTCTGCTCTGGATGCAGCCAGCACACAGCTGGCTCTGGGATGCCAGCAACCAGTGCTGGCTCCTGGACACTTGGTCACAACTGACACACACAAGGCCTTCTCCATCCTTCTCTCAGACGCTTCTTGCCCAGCCTGCATTTGTGCTTGGGATTGCCCTGACCCAGCTGCAGGACCTGAACTTACTGTTGTTTGCCTTCATGTTTTGACTTGGGTTCACCTCTGCAGCCTGTTCAGGTCCCTCTGGATGGATCTCTTTCTTTCCAGCATGGCAACAGCACCACACAGCTTGGTGTCACCTGCAAACCTGCTCAGGTTGCCTCAGTACCACTGCCCATGTCACTGGTAAAGATGTTAAACAGCACTGGTCCCAGCAGAGGATTGGTCTGAGCTGGTCCCAGTAGTTGTTGGTTTGAGCTTTTAATCTCAACATTCTTCATCAATACATGATGTAGCTCTTGCCCCTTCTAGTTTTTCCCTCCCTCCCACGCACACATCTCAGAGGTGTCTTGATGGGTAAAATAAATGGTGATGAAGACTCGTGGCAGAACTCAGAGACATCAGGTCCTGGAACAGGCTGTAGAGGGAGGTGGAGTCCCCACTCCTGGAAGTATTTGGGCAATGTGTGGGCATAGCACTTAAGGACATGGGTTAATGGCCATGACTGTCTGTGGTTGATAGTTGGACTCTATGATCTTAGAGGTCTCTTCCAAACCAAACAATTCCATGATTCTATAGCACTTGTTGGCCAGCTCTGGCATCACAGTCCCAATCTAAGGCCAATGGGAACTGAAATATGCCAGCTTGAACATCCGCAAGCAGTACTGATCTTGCCCTGCTTGGCTCTGCTGTTACTCATCCAGTGTCCTATGCTGCATGGGCTCCTTTACATCACCTGTGTCACAGGGCTCAACTTTCCTCTGAATTTACCCCTTCTCTTCTGTACCTTCAAGTAATGTGAGGGCAGTCCCCAAGAGGACATTTTTTGCACCATTTCAGGAACAGCAGCTTGTAAGAACTGGAAAGGGTCCAGCAGAGTAGTAAGTGCAGAAGGCTTGGTGTTGGCAGTTTGCTTTTAATTGCCATTTTCAGATGCTTCCCTTGAAGTCATTCCAGGCTGATCCAGGCTTGTTCCACTCAGTGTATCCTTGGTGAAGAAAACGTGGCTGTGGTTTGCTACACTGCAGTCTTCTGTCCTTCAAAGGCTCTCCCCTCTGTGTCTACTTCCTGCAATGGTGCTAAACCTGTAGACTTCTACCAACATGTTCTAGGTACCACTGATGAAGAGCTGCATGGCTTAGCTGCCAGTTCTGTGGTGAACAGATGGTGTAGTTCAAGAGTTTCAAAGAGATAAATGCAACAAAAGTGAATCTTTCCTGTGGGAAACACTTCTTTTGCATGGTCTAAGATGAGAGAAAAGGCAGAAGGTCACAACTAGGAAAAAAGAAATTACCATCCTTGTGGAACAGTGAATGTTTCAGCTGCAAAAAGAGAGGCAGGCACAAAACTGCCCATGGAGTATCTTTGTTACTTGAGCCAAGCAGAGCTGCTGGGACTCAGCCTGAGTCAGAGGTTGGACTTGATGATCTCTTTGGGTCCCTCCCAACCCCTGACATCCTGTGATCTTGTGATTCAGGGCATGTCAGATGTAAAGACAAGGTGATGAAAACAAAGGAGCTTGGGCCAGTCCAGTTTAACATTTTTAGCAAGGATCTAGATGAGGAGATTGAAGCACCCTCACTGAGTTTGCTGATGACACTAAATTGGCTGGCAATGGTGATCTGCTGGAGGGTAGGAAGGCTTTGCAGAGGGATCTGGCCAGGCTGGATCTGTAGGATGAGGCCAGTGGGATGAGGTCAGTTCTATGAGGTTTAACAAAGCAAAGTTCCAGGTGCCGCACTTGGGTCACAACAACTCCATGAAGGCTCCAGTCTTGGGGCAGAGTGGCTGGAAACTGCCCAGCACCTGGGGCTGCTGGTTGGCAGCATCTGAAGATGAGCCAGGGTATGCCCAGGTGGTGGCCAAGAAGGCCACTAGCATCCCGGATCAGCAATGATGTGGCCAGCAGGAGCAGGGCAGAGATTGTCCCCCTGTACTCAGCAATGGTGAAGCCATCCCTAGACTCCTGGGTTCAGTTTGGGGTGCCACAGTGTAAGGACATTGAAGGTCTGCAGCAGGTCCAGAAAAGGGCAAAACAGCTATTGGGGGGTTTGGAGGGTGTCATATGAGGAGCAGCTGAGCAAGCTGGGGGTGTTCAGTGTGGAGAAGAGGGCAAACCTTAGTTTTCTCTACAGCTCCCTGAAAGGAGGCTGCAGGGAGGTGGGGGTTTTGCTCTGCTCCCTAGTCTCAGGTGAGAGGAGAGGGAATGGCCTGAAATTGTGCCAGGGGAAGGTTTGGTTGGACGTAAGGAAGAACTTCTTTGCTGCAAGAGTGGCCAGGGATTGGAAGAGGCTGCCCAGGGAGGTAGTGGAGTCCCCATGCCTAGAGGTGTTCAAGAAAGGTATGGCCATGGCACTTGGTACCATAGTTTAGTGGCCGTGGTGGGGTTGGGTTGGTAGTTGGGCTGGATGATCTTGCAGGCCTTTTAGGCCTTTTCCAATCCAAACAGTTTTACGATTCTCTGATTCATAAAGCTGGATCTCAGAAGAACTGGATTCCTAATTTCTTCTTCCTTAAGGCTTTCCACCTTGTGTGTCCCTTAGGAGCTGTATGAAGAAGCTTCCCAGGAGGTGACAGGAGCCCTTGGTACAGCTCACCAGTGGGTGAACATGAGCAGCGTCACAGTGGAGCTCAACAGCACCCACACAGTAAGAGGGACACCAGGGATAAGGAAAGGATTGCTCCTGTGTCCTGTATCCTTTCAGCAGGCTTGGCACATTGAGGAGAACAGGACTTAAACTATCTTTTATTTCCTCCCCCGCCTCTTTTCCCCCATTTTGACAAAGGTTCAAACTTGCAAACCAGCCTTAGGACACAGCTTTGCCGCAGGGACTATCGATGGAGTGGGTGCTTTCAACTTCACCCAAGGTAGGTGCAGGAGAAGCAGTGGACAACACAATCAGGATCCTCCCAGAGTCAATTCAGAGGATGGTGGAACCACAGTCTCCAGAAGGATGGATTTTTAGGCAGGTGGCATCTTACAGCCTCCTCATGAGTTCAGGTCATTTCTGGTGGTGACCATGCTCTGGAAGGAAGCAGAGTGCTGGGTAGGGACTGTGGAGAAGGAACAGTTGGTTTGGGAGGAGAAGAAGCAGCTGGTTGGGGGCTTTCTCTTTTCAAAACTCTGAAGGCTGTTGAGAAGGAACCTGAAACCCATCAAGGCTAAATCTTGTTCCTTTCAGGCCACACCAGAAAAGGTCAAAACCTACTCAGAAATATCCCAAGCTCACATCAGCAGAGAGGAGACAATTAATGAGTTTTTTTTCTGGCAGCTGCTGAAATAAAAGCCTTAAAAAGATGTCTTTTGTCCCTCAAGGATCAGTAGAAGGGGACCCGTTTTGGGATGAAATTCGGGACATGCTGATGGGAGAGCCGTCCAATGAAACCAAAGCCTGCCACAGACCCAAGCCAATCCTCTTCAGTACTGGAGAGGTAGGGATGTGCTGCTGTGTGCCCTGCAAGTGCAGATGCAGGTGATCACAGAACCCCAGGGTGGTGGAGACTGGAAGGGACCTCTGCAGATCACCCACGATTCTGTGATTCTATCCTGGCTGCTCTAACTGTCTTCTTTGCATCAGCAAAGGGAGCTGCAACACTTCAACTATGAATTGTGAATAAAAGAATCAGGGAACCCCAGCATGATGGGGTTGGAAGGGAACTCTGCAGATCACCCAGTCCAACCATCACCCCACTAAAGCAGGGCACCCACAGCAGCTTCCTCAGGAGCACAATTCCCAGGGGAGGTTGGAATCTCTCCAGACAAGGAGACTTCACAACGTCTCCAGGCCTCTGGCACCCTCACATGGAAGAAGTTTCTTCTGCTCAGGGAGAACCTCCTGGCTTCCACTTTGTGCCCACTGCCCCTTGTTCTGGCCCTGGGCACCACTGACAAGAGCCTGGCCCCAGCCTCTTGCCCCCCACAGCGCCTTTAGCTTTTGCTGAGCATTGCTTAGATTCCCTCTGAGGCTGTTCTTCTCCAGGTCCCTTCCAACCCCCATCATGCTGGGGTTATGTGGTTCTGGTTCTGTGCTTTCACGCTCCCACTTTTGCTTTCCTCAGTAGATGTTCAACCTCACCAATCCTACCACTATCCTTTTCCCACGCAGGTAAAGAGCTTCTAGGTGCCACCCTGACCTTATAAACCCACTTTGCTTTAAGCTTTCTCTTTGTCAACACCTTCTTATTGCCTTATCCATGGTGTTGACATGGATGCTATGGTCAGAAAGCTCTGTGGAGGTGAAACACTTGCCCATGGGTTTGTCTCCAAGGGAAATTTGTTTTCCTCATTGATGATTTTCAGAAAGAAAACTCTCCATCTACCTTTTTTTTTGCTTTTGCTACAAAAGTAATATCCACTGTGGGTTTATTTTCCCCTCCTCAGATGAGTTGGCCTCACCCATGGCACCCTGACATTGTGGATGTTCAGATAGCTACCATTGGATCCTTGGCCATCGTTGCTGTCCCTGGAGAGTTCACGTAGGTGTCTCTTGGTTCCTTCTCTCTGTGCTGCAGCTAGCAAGGTTTCTTTCAATCCACTTGTGATGCTTCTGCATGCACACAGCAAGGGGGCACAGGCTAAAACTCATCCCCAGTGTATAACAGCTGTGTGGACACTACACACACATGTCCACTGCATGTTCTTTCTTGTGGACTGTCTCCTTTCGGGGAGACACTGGCACAGGTTGCCTAGGGAGTCTGTGGATGCCTCCTCCCTGGAGGTGTTGAAGGCCAGGTTGGATGAGGCCTTGAGCAACATGGGCTGGTGGGAGGTTTCCCTGCCCATGGCAGGGCGTTGGAACTGGATGAACTTTAAGGTCCCTTCTAACCCAGACCATTCTGTGAATCTGGTTCCCTGGGATTTCCCACTTTCTGCTGGGTTCCCTGAACTAGCCATGGGAATGAAGGAGATGCAGAAAGAGCTTCCTAAATAATTGTAACTTTTCTTTGCAAAATGCAACTTCAGTGGAACAAAAAGAACTTGCTTAAATGTTTTTTTCCACACTGGAAAACACCATCATGATGTATTGCTCTGACAGGTGATGGTGAGTAGCTTGGTAGAATAAAGAACCTCATGATGTTCTACAAGGGCAAATGTAGGGTCCTGCACCTACCTCTGCAGGGTAGGGACTACCTCCTGCACCAGTACAGGTGATGGTGGGACCTGTTGGAAAGCAGAGAAGGACTTGAGAGTGCTGAGAGACAAGCTCCCCTTGAACCAGTGATGTCTGCTCGTGGCTAAGAATTCCAAAGGTGTGCCAGGGTGCATGAAGAACAGTGTGGCCAGCAGGGCAAGGGACATTCTCCTTCTCCTCTACTCTTCTCCAAGGAGACCACTTCCGGGCTCCTCAGTTCAGGAGAGACAGGGAACTGCTGGAGAGAGTCCAGGGGAGGTTCCTAAGCTGCTGAGGTGCTGTAATGGAGGGGTAATTAACTGATTCAAGATGGTATTTAAAAAAAAATTAATACTGTTTATTAATTTTGGTATTCAGAACTCTTGCCACCCCAACCACTAATTTTAATAAGTACAGGCTCTTTGCATGGTCGTGAAAAGTGTTACGTAAAGGAATCTAGAACAAATAACTAGCAATAATACATCATTTAAACGCCATTGAACTGGAAGTTTCCTGCCGTCAATACACCGCTTGTCCAGTAGATGGACTCAGGGAAGGATCTTTCTGCTTATGGTGGAAGGCAATTGGTGAATTACAGGAGGCTTAAGTACAAGGCCAAGTGCAAGGTCCTGCATCTGGGTCGAGGCAATCCTAAGCACAAATCCAGGCTGGGCAGTGACTGGCTGGAGAGCAGCCCTAAGGAGAGGGACTTGGGGGTGCTGGTGGATGAGAAGCTCAACATGAGCCAGCAGTGTGCACTTGCAGCCCAGAAAGCCAACCAGATCCTGGGCTGCATCAGGAGAAGTGTGGCCAGCAGGTCGAGGGAGGTGGTTCTCCCCCTCTACTCCGCCCTGGTGAGACCCCACCTGGAGTACTGCATCCAGTTCTGGAGCCTCTATTACAAGAGTGATGTGGACATGCTGGAGTGTGTCCAGAGAAGGGCCACGAGGATGATCAGAGGGCTGGAGCACCTCTGCTATGAGGAGAGATTGAAAGAGTTGGGGCTGTTCAGTTTGNAGCGGGGTGGTTGGGGCCACTTCTCTGGAGGTGTTTGCAGCCAGGCTGGATGAGGCTCTGTGCAGCCTAATCTAGGGTAGGATGTCCCTGCCCATGTCAGGGGGGTTGGAACTAGATGATCCTTGTGGTCCCTTCCAACCCTGACTATTCTATGATTCTATGATTCTAAGTGCCACTTGCTGTGGGTGACCACAGCAGCTTCTGTCACCACAACCATTGCTGGGTGTCACATGGCAAATTCTCTAGTGGCAGCAATGCTCTGGCATTTGAGACTTGCATCAAGGGCTCCTAGTGGGAAGTGGCTTTCTGGTAATGTTGCTTCTCCTTGCAACCTCTCCAAGATCATAAATGCTGGTTTCAGCTGTCATGTTGTGCATGTATGTGGTTTGCAGGGCTTGTAATACCCAGGGACTAGCCTGCAGCCATGGGCTTTGCCAGCTCCCCATGAAAACCCACTCTAAGGCAAACGTTACCTCCAGGAGAATCAGAGGCTCTTCCCTTACTCTTCATGTATCCATCCTTTTAATTGAGGACATGACACTTCTGTCTGATGAGGAAGGGCTGAGAGCTCTGGGGCTGTTTAGCTTGGAGAAGAGCAGTCCCAGAGGGGATCTGAACAATGAGGTGAAAGAGGAAGGGGCCAGGCTCTTGTCAGTGGTTCCCAGGCACAGGACAAGGGGAAGTGGGCACAAACAGAAAAGCTGGGGAATGACTTCTTAGGCTATCAGGTAGTGACAGGGCTAGGGGGAATTGAG
>VWZI01000259.1:5718-28940 GCA_013396835.1 Psilopogon haemacephalus | reverse complement strand
TATATATATATATATATATACACATATATAAACATATACATAAATTTGCTTGTAAATGTTACTTCATTGTAAATGTAGCTTTATCTTACTTCCAAGCCAGCTTAGCAGGTCTGGTAAATCTCAATAGTTGGGGTGGGGTAGGGAATGGATTCCCTAACAAATCACATTCTTTTATTTGGTGCCTAATGTGGGACCAGCTTGAGCTGATTTATTGCAAATTAAATTTGGAAGCTAAGATGAGGCTTTTATGGGTGGTTTGGTACATCATTTACACAGTTATATTATGGTCATTTTACAAATGGTTGATCTTGAATGTTTATTAAAAATTTGGTTGCTTTTTTGATAAATCTGATATAGAAAAAAAATTAAATCCATGTTTACAAGGTTTTGTAATTTTTGTTTTGGTTGGATGTGCTATAATTCCACTGCTTATAAGATTTAACATGGTGAGTGTGGGAGAGTTTGTGGAACAACTGAAAGATCAGGTTTATAAGAAAAGCATTGTTGTATACCGTTTATACTTAATTCTGCTTCTTATTGTCCTGGTATGGGCACAATTATTGCCCAGAGTTGGTTCACTTCCTGAGGTTCCCCTCCCCCTTCCGTTGTAAGGTCCAGAGGCGGGTTGCAGGGGGGCACACCACTTGGTTCTGGAACCAGGAAGTCTTGGGCTGCACGCACAAGTCACACGCACGAGTCAGGTGCTGTCTCTTAGGGTGTTAGAACCCACCCTGGGTGCGGGACTTTTGAACCAATTGGCCAGAAAATGGATGCTAAGTGCCTATTGGTCAGTTCCACACTCCCCTAATGAGGTATTTAAGGGGGTGCAACAGCTGTTAGTTCGGTTCTCTCTCTCTACCACCACCGGAAGGAACTCAAGCCTCCATCCCGTCCAGCACCGGCCACGTGCTTTGCAGCGAGCAGCAGCAGCAGCGGCATCACAGCATATTGCAACCACGGCAAGGCAAAACCCTCTCTTTTCCCCTTTTATTCAGGACAAATGCTCCTTCTTTCCTCTTTCCCAGGAAGACTCTGCACCTAAGCGCATGTTTTGTGGGTATTTCCAGGCGCGGTTAGGATTGCTTTTGTATTAGGCTCTCTGTTTCCTAAGATCTGACTGTTTAAACTGTTCAATTCTGTGTTTTAAGTGACTTCGTGTATTTATTCTTGCCAATCGGACATCCAAAAGAACCCAGGGGAACTATTCCCGGAACCCCCACTATTATTAATAGTAATTAAAATTAATAATCGCAACACTTATAATTGTAACAATTGGGTTATGTGTAGCCGACAGCAGAAAAGCATAACTGAGATAACACTGGTTCAAGGTCAAGAGCAGCCAAAAACAGTTTCTAACAGCTGTCGGGAGTCGCACCCCGTGAGCAACTGTCCAACCAACATGATTTATGCAGTTGCCCTGTTTATTAGTGATTCTACAGCTCTTTTATACCAGCAAGCAGGGGGTGTTTGCAGATACTACAGAGTAATTGGCGCAGAGGATCATACGTGGAAGACAATAATTGGTTATTGTACAAAAACAAATTACTTCACAGCTATCGAGAAACTTCTGGGTAACTTCTCCAGAAGCACGAACTGTCCCAGTCTGCATCTCTCTTTCTCTTCCATTCCTTCCAGCTGCACTTACACTTCACAGGTGTTCCGCTGTGCTTTTCTTTCACACATCTTCCTGGCAGTGGGTTGTTCACCATTACCAGACTATTTCTTCTCAGAAATCTCTCCACAAACAGGAGCTGTGAAAGTCCTGTGGGGAGAGACAAGGGGGAGTCAGCCATTAAAGAGGCATAGTCCACCAGTACCAATGAGGCATGAATGCTTCCACTTGCAGATGCTGGAAAGGATATGGCAGAATCTGGGAAGTGTATCAGGAGCTCATTCATGCCTGATAAGAAGGCCATCAACCAAGCAGCAGCTTCTGATTCAGTCAGCCCGGCTGTGGCTTCTGACTCTCCCCATCAAGCTGCTTCCCAAGTGTCTCCTATTGCTAACACTCCCCCTATTCCACATCCCATGAAGATGAAACAAGAAACAGACTAGCCTGTTTCCTAGGAGGAACTTCTATAGCTTTCCTAGCTCCAGCAAAGGCAAAGGTAGAGAGTAAAATTGGATAAGTAGTGATTCTAAAGAGGATATAGAAGAAGGTACATCTAGCAGACAGGGTGAGACAGAGGAGAAAATTAGCCTAGGAACATTGTTAAGGTATTGAAGCCACAGTATAATGATGATGGCAATGGGAAAGACTATGTGAAAGCATGTGTTAAGAAATATGAAGGTTCTGAGGAGTTCAGGAATATCATAGACTCATAGAATGGTTTAGGTTGGAAGGGAAAGATCATCTAGTTTTAATCCCCTGCCATTGGCAGGGACACCTCCCACCACACCAAAGACAAGAAGATGCAGATGAAGAGGATGATATCCAGCGTTCTAATGAGCCCAAGAAAGAGATCAGATGGATAAGAAAACCAGAATGAGTCAAGAGAACCAACTATGAGCTGGCTAGGAAGATGCCATGATATAAATGCCAGTGTTCTAGAGGTAGGAGTCATGTCTGCAAAGCAAATAGGACTACTCACAAAAGAAAGTGGAATTGACAAACACACTCTGTGTGTACACTGTGGGCACACCTCTTATTGGCTGTGCTATTGACGTACCCTTTCAGAGATGATTTGGCATGGGCACCTAGGAGAGGTGCACAATTGAGCAGGGAGTTAAGCTTCTGAAGGAGTTTGCTGTGAAGGAAATACTTCATGAATATCATGGTACACAGAACCCTGACGAAATTCTTATTGGAACAGGTCTTTCAAAGAAGCTTATTAAGCTTGCTCCCACATCTTATGCTAATATCTTGGCAAGCAGATTTGTAGGAAAGAACAATGATGGAAGGCTTCCTACTATTGGTGAATTTACTGACCAAATAAAACAAGTAGAGGATGGTTTGTTCCACATTTCTATCACATCTGCCATAAAAACTCTGGCTAGAGAGAGAAAAGATGGCATAAAAGAGCTGAAGGAGGAATTTTAAACCTCCATATCCAAGTTGGTGATGGAAAAAGGCAACATTCCTTCATCTTCTGAATGGGTAAATGTCTCTGCCATCACAAAGACATGTTCACCTCCCAGAAGTGAACAAATTCCACCTAGACATTAGCAATCACGTGGGTCTCTTTCGATAATCCAGCATGACCAATTTGGTGAGAACATGAATAAGTGGGATGGTCAACCTACTTCAGCTCTTTTGAAAACAGTCAAGGAACTGCAGAGTGACAGAACCAAAGATAACAATGCCAGAATGGTAGCTGTCGCTTCCTCAGTGTCCCAGAACAACTGCAATTGTTACAACAACGGCAATTATTTCCACCATAACACTAAGCATTCTGTGCACCCTGCATGCTATGCTTAGTGCTGCCTCCAGCCAGGAGGAGGAGACGGATGATGGAGAAAACAGAATGTGTTGGAATGTAGTCATTAGGTGGCCTAGCAGTTCAAAAGTTCAGAAATATAGGGCTTTAGTTGATACAGGTGCTCAGTGTACTTTATTGCCATCAAACTGTAAAGGGACAGAGGCCATAAATATTTCTGGAATCACTGGTAGATATCTAGAATTAACTAAATTGCAGGCTGAAATAAGTCTAACTGGTAAAGAGTGGAAGAAACATACTATTGTAACAGGTTGTGATGCACCTTGCATTCTGGGAACTGACTTTTTGAGACAAGGTTGTTTCAAAGATCCCAAAGGTCATAAGTGGGTTTTTGGAATAGCATCTGTAGAAACTGATGATGTGTAGTGGGTTTAGCAGTTATCTGCCCCCCCCACCTTTTATAAACCCTGGCTAGAACTCAGAAAACACTGGAAGTTAATAAATNCCCCCTACCACCTTTCCCACCTTCCCCAGTCTTATCTCACCACCAGTTGATGCTGCAGATAAGCTGAAATAGATTGGCCAGAGAGATTAGTGGCAGGAAGGAGTTACTAATTTTACTCTGAATTAGCTACCAAGACAGAGACAAAGGAGATCATGCCAGAGAAGCAGCCAACGCCAGCACAGACAGAAGCAAACTGCTAATCTGGTTGTTTTGAGAACAGTTCTTGAAACAAGTTTTTTTTTTTGTTTCCTCAGTAGAACTCGGTGAAGTGACACACTGTGTTTATCTCTCTCAGGCAATAGTCTAATTTCTCACTCAAATTCTCCAATTAGCTCAAACCAACACATCATGGCAAATTGAAGTTCTCTATTAGACCTGAACTGTAGTTGTGGGACATCATGACATAGAGGATCTGAAACTGCCAATTGCTTCTCAAAGTATGCATCATAGGCAGTACAGAACTAAATATTCCTCTTTGTTGGTCATTCATCAGCTGATTCGTCAATTGGAAACTCAGAAGGCCATTGAGAAAGCCCATTCACCTTTCAACAGTCTGTTTTGGCCCACATTTAAGCCTAAAGGTGACTGGCATTTGACAGTAGACTTCCATGTCCTGAATAAGGTGACACCACCTATGAGTGCTGCTGTACTGGACATTCTCGAACTCCAGTATAAGCTGGAATGGAAGGAGGCCAAATGGTATGCCACCATAGACATTGCTAATGCTTTCTTCTCTATTTCCATAACAGAGGAATACAGGCCTCAATTTGCTTTCACCTGGAGAAGAGTTCCTCAGGGATCAGTCCTCAGAACAGTCTTGTTCAACATCTTTGTGGGCAACATGGACAAAGGCATTGAGTGCACCCTCAGCAAGTTTGCTGATGACACCAAGCTGTGTGGTGCAGCAGACACGCTGAAGGGCAGGGATGCCATTCAGAGGGATCTGGACAGGCAGCAGAGGTGGGCACAAGCCAACCTCATGAGGTTCAACAAGGCCAAGTGCAAGGTCCTGCATCTGGGTCGAGGCAATCCCAAGCACAAATACAGGTTTGGCAGTGACTGGCTAGAGAGCAACCCTGAGGAGTGGGACTTGGGGGTGCTGCTGGATGAGAAGCTCAACATGAACCAGCAGTGTGCACTTGCTGCCCAGAAAGCCAACCAGATCCTGAGCTGCATCGGGAGAAGAGTGGCCAGCAGGTTGAGGGAGGTGATTCTCCCCCTCTACTCCGCCCTGGTGAGGACTCATCTGAAGTACTGTGTCCAGTTCTGGAGCCTCTATTACAAGAAGGATGTGGACATGCTGGAGTGTGTCCAGAGAAGGGCCACGAAGATGATCAGCAGCACCTCTCCTACGAAGACAGACTGAAGGAGTTGTGGCTGTTCAGTCCGGAGAAGAGGAGGCTCCGAGGTGACTTTATTGTTCCTTCAGTATCTGAAGGGGGCCTACAGAAAAGCTGGGGAGGAACTTTTTAGGCTATCACGTAGTGACAGAACTAGGCGGAATGGAGCAAAGCTGGAGGTGGGGAGATTCAGATTGGATGTGAGGAGGAAGTTCTTCACCATCAGAGTGGTGAGACCCTGGAATGGGTTGCCCAGGGGGGTGGTTGGGGCCCCATCCCTGGAGGTGTTTAAGGCCAGGCTAGATGAGGCTCTGTCCAGCCTAATATAAGGTAGGGTGTCTCTGCCTATGGCAGGGGAGTTAGAACTGGGTGATCCTTGTGGTCCCTTCCAACCCAGACTGATTCTATGAAGAATCCAATGCCAGCTTAACTGTTTACCTCAGGAGTGGAAACACAGTTCAGTGATCTATCACTCAGTGATCCACAATGCACTGGAAGAAGGTAAAGCTCCAGAAGATCTGCAATACATTGATGATCATATGGGGCCAAACTGCTGAGGCAGAAAGGTAACAAAACAATTGACATTCTATTGAAGGCAGGTTTTGCCATGAAGAGAGACAAAGGGACCTTCCAGAGAAATCCAATTTGTGGGAGTGCAGTGGCAGGATGGTCACCATCATGTTCCGCAGGATGTGATAAACAAAGTCTCCACTGTGGCAGTTCATACAAGTAAGAAGGACACTCTATCTTTCTTGGGTGCAGTGGGATTTTGGAGACTACACGTTCCTGGATTCAGGCAGACTGTTAAAACCTCTGCATGATGTGATTCACAAAGGAAACTATTTTGAGTGCAGATCTGAGCAACAGCTTTTGGTCTGGAGTCATGGGTACAGAGGTTCAGAGGCAAATTACACTCCAACAGAGAATGAAATACTAGCAGCTTACGAAGCAGTAAAAGCAGCTTCTGGACACTGGAACTGTGTCACAGCTGCTTTTAGCTCCTAGATTAACAGTTCTGAATTGGATGTTCAAACACAAAGATTCATCACCACATCATGCCATAGATGTAACCTGGTCTAAAGGGATGGCTTTGATAACCCAATGAGCACAAGTGGGAAATCCTGAGTAACCTGGTCTGGTGGAGATGATCATCAATTGGATGGAAGGCACAAACTGTACAAAACCTCCAGAGGAGAGAGTAACTCATGCTGAGGAAGCTCTTCCTTATGAAGATCTTTCTGTTGTGGAAAAAAAAAGTATGCTTTGTTCACAGATAGTTCCTGCTGCCTTGTTGGGAACAAGCGAAGATGGAAGTCAGCAGTCTGGAATCCTACCAGGAGAGTTACTGAAGCAAGAGATGGAGAAGGTGAATCCAGTCAATTTGCTGGATTCAGTAAAAGCTGTCCAATTTGCTCTTAATGTAGTTAAATGTGAAATTGGCCTATCTTTTACCTCCACACTGACTCATGGATGATAGCCAATGCTCTATGAGGTTGGCTAAATGACTGGAAAAAGAATGGTCAGAAGAGGAAAGGAAAACCTATTTGGTGTGCTGATTTATGGCAGGACATTGATGCATGACTGGAGAGAATTCCAGTTAAGGTGCAGCACATAGGTGTGCACATACCTAAAAGCAAAGCTACTGAGGAACATTGAGACAACCATCAGGCAGATGGCTGCTAGGTTATGTCAAGATGACACAAACTGTGATCTTGACCTTCATTGGAAAAAACAAGGTTCTTAGTTCTTAGTTCAGTGTGCCCATGATTCATTTGGACATCAAGGCAGAGATGCAACCTACCAATGGGCATGTGATAGGTCAATTGACTTATCCATGGACGCTATTACCCAAGTCATACATGACTGTAACATTTGTGCTGCTATTAGGCAGGCTAAGTGAATAAAGCCCTTATGGTATGGTGAGATATGGTCAAAGTACAAGTATGGTGAAGCTTGGCAGATTGACTACATCACTTTACCTCGTTCTCGTTCTGGCAAGCAATATGTGCTAATTATGGTAGGAGCAAGCACTGGATGGTTGGAGACCCATCCAATTCCTCACGCTACTGCACGTAACACCATTCTTGGTCTGGAGAGACAAATCATATGGAGACATGGAACTCCAAAGAGAATTGAATCAGAAAATGGCACAAATTTCAAGAAAAACCTTGTAAAAGAGTGGGACAAAGAGCACGGTATTGAGTGGATATACCATATACACTACTGTGTACCAGCTTTAGGAAAGATTGAATGCTACTGCAGTTTGCTGAAAACCACCCTTAAAGCCATGGGTGGGGGTGGAACTTTGAAAATCTGGGACAAGCATTTAGCACAAGCAACCTGGTTGGTAAATAGTAGAGGTTCTGTAAACAGCAGGACCTGCACAATCAGATTTGGTACAAACAGTGGATGGTGATAGAGTTCCTGTTGTACATCAAAAGAATATGTTATAAAAAACTGAGCATTTTCTCCTTTGGGCAAAGGGAAACTTGTCCAAGGGGTAGTTTCTGCTGAAGGTCCTGGTCATACATACTGGGTAATGCAGGAGAATGGTGAAATCCAGTGCATGCCACAGAAAAATCTAACTTTAGCTGAAAGAATTTAAATTAAGAGTGTATAGTACAAGCTATTAGGAGTTTTCTGTTTCAGGTGCAAAAGAAGAATCTACAAGAAATTGACGGTACTTAAGCATGGACCCTAGGTCCCCTGAGAGTCCCTGTTTTCATCTATCCGTGAAGAGCCAAACTGTTTCCTGGTTTCTGAGCTTTTGAATCACCTTACATCCGAGACAGCCAGAATGAAGAATGAACTGAATATATGGACTTTACTATTCAGCATTGTAAATATTGGTTTAGCCTAGACAGAAAATTCTCAGCAAAACACTGGGTAATATAGAGGGGTGGATTGTGATTAAGGCTAATTTAAATATTTTAATGAAATTAGATCATTGGTTGTAAAAATAAAATAGCGATGACATCTATATCATTCATTGGTTTGCTCAGAGATAATAAGCTAAAATGTCAACAGTTTGTCCCACTCTGGTCTGTATTGCTGGATCTATTCACTTCCTCTTCACTCCACTCTAGTATCTGTGCACTAATCTCAGCTAACACATAATAATCTAACCTTTTTGCTGGTTGTTTTGTTTCTGTCTGGGAAAGCAGAGGGGTTAACTTTAAACCCTTGTGGGCAGTTTTCTTTGTCCGGGACAGAGTTTGAGTTTCTATATTATTTCTAATTTGTATATAAGCATAAATATTGTGTGCATATGCTTGTAAATTCAGCTTTGCTGTAAATATAGCTTCACTTTATTTCCAAGTCATCTGAACTGGTCTGCTAAATATCAACAGTGTCAGGGAGAAGTTCCTAACCCATGACAGCAATAAACATGCATAATGTATATTTACTTATTATTTACAGTTCAATAAGAACACAGTACCCCCTTGTACAGTATTTCAGTTCTCTCCCCACCCTCTGGACACAAAAAGTGTCCTTGAGTATTGTGTTCAGTTTTGGGCACCACAATACAAGAGAGATGTGGAGGTGCTGGAATGGGTCCAGAGGAAGGGAACAAAGCTGGTGAAGGGCCTGGTGAATAAATTTTATGAGTGACTGAGGGAGCTGAAGATGGTTAGTTTGAGTAAGAGGAGGCTGAGGGGAGACCTCATTGCTGTCTTCAATTACCTGAAGGGATGTTGTGGAGAGGCTGCTGCTGGGCTCTTCTCATCGGTCACTGGAGACAGAACAAGGGTGGATGTCCTCAAGCTGAGGCTGGGTAGGTTTAGATTGGACATTAGGAATAAGTTTTTCACAGAGCTGTCAGGCACTGGAATGAGCTGCCCAGGGAGGTGATGGAGTCACCAACCCTGGATGTGTGTAAGGGTCATTTGGATGTGCTGCTTAGGGATATAGTTTAAGGTGAATCTTGTAGAGTAGGCTTATAGGATGGACTTGGTGTTCCTGAGGGTCTTTTCCAACCTGGATGTTTCTAGTTTTTTTGTGAGGTCCAGAGAGGTTATTTGCATCCAAGCACATTGCCTCTACCTCTCCCACCCCCCCGCCCCCCGCCTTTAACTTTCGCAAAGTCATAACAGAATGCAGGTAGCCATGTATATATAGACAGCAAGCTTGTACTGCAAAATATAAGATATTCAGCAGTCCAAAAGAATTTATAGATAAGCTTATTATTATTATTCTGTGTCTAATTCCTAAATTGTTTCTCCTTTAGACTGGAGTTCTCTGGAAAAAGCTTATCTTTATTTACAATTAAGACACTAGCTCAGGGCACCAGCCTTAAACTGTAACAGCTCCCCAGAGAGGTTGTAGAGTCTCCTTCTCTGGAGACTTCCAAGCCCTGTCTCGATGTGTTCCTGTGAGACCTGCGCTAGATTCCAATGGTCCTGCTTTGGCAAGGAGGTTGGACTGGAACATCTCCAGAGGCCTCTTCTGAGACCTAACATTCAATCATCTTTACATACCTAAATATACAGCTGAAAAGTGGCCCTGCTTTAGTGACGGTGTCCACATTTCCCCTTTGGCTTGTGCAAAAGATTAACATCATCGGAGATGCTGAATTCTGAATTTCTGTTTCAGTCTTCCCAAGACTGGGAATCTGATGCTGCTGAACTCTCTTAGAGGGCCTGCTCAGGATGCTTCTTCACTTTTTTGAGCTTCATGAACTCTCCATCCATTTTATACTTACCAAGAATATAAATGTGTTTAATTGTGCACATACACACTACTGCCTTTAATCTAGCCTAAACAATAGTTTTACAGTTAAAACATCATCCCAAAGTATAAAAAGCATCCATTAACATCACTGTTTTTCAAGCTGGCATTGAAATTCTAATCAGACACCCATCTTCTGAGCAATACTAAATCATCAAAATGATAGAGCAACTCGAATCTAAAAGAGAAAATTCACACATGATCACAGAATATTAGGGATTCAAAGGGACCTCTGGAGATGATTCCAGTCCAACTTCCTTGCCAGATCAGGACCAGAGCATCTAGCACAGGTCACACATGAACACATCCAGTGCTGGAAAGGCTCCAGAGAAGGAGACTCAACCACCTCTCTGAGCAGCCTGTACCAGTGCTCTGCAACCCTTACAGTCAAGAAATTCTTCCTCATATTGAAGGGGAACCTTCCTGTGCTGTAGTTTACATCCACTGCCCTCACAAGGCCCAAGTAAATAGAGGCTGTCTCCCTGTTTACTTCCTTATGTCTTAGTGATTGTAGAAATTATTTTCATTTACACTTCATTTACAAAATAAAAACCTCCCCACAGAAACATTTGTAACCCTCTCTTTATGAGTTAACCAGACTCAGGATAAATCTATTTCTTGCCATAGGCTCTTACTCCGAGTTTTAGGTTTGGTTGGCAAACACTTGAATTGAGTCCTTGAGTTTTGGCTCTATATTCACCTAAAGAACAATGTAGCATACATTCAAAGACGTCATTAATTGTGACAGATTCTAATCCTGTCATAAGACACACACAACAGCTCATCTCAATAGTTCTTACAGCTCAAAATATGATCACAAAATACCAAAGTTAAGAAAAGTGTATTTATTGGATGCAAAGTAGTGCATCTCATCAGTAACAGCATGGAAAAGAACAATCTTGAACCTATGCAGGATGGAAGATCACTGAAGATGGTAAATACAGGACATAGCATGTGACACCTTTCACTATGTCATAATGCATTTAACATCACGTCTAAGAAATCAACAAAGCAGACACCTCCTTTTGAAGCTTCTGAAGGACTCGCTACCTTGGTGTGGGCGAAATACAGAATAGTGGTGAGAAATACAGAACTCTGCATGTACCACATTACTGAACACATAAAACAAACATGCACACACAAAAGAAAAAATCCCCAAAAGCAGTAAGCCTGTCTTTACTGCAGGCACAGAAAAGAGCAGCTCTTTCATGGTAAGATACACTTTACACAAACTCACACACTCCTGTATTTCATACGCACATTGCCTACACAGGTGGAGATTTATTTATTCTTTCACCCCGAACTATTTTTAATTTACATAAATCTTTAAAAAAGTGGAAAGGGAATGAGGAAAGTAGATAGCATTAAGAACATTAGGATTCTGGACTTGTGAGTAGTTATTTATTCCCACTACACAGGACTGTCGCTTCTGAAGTAGGAGCCAATCACCTCCTTCAGCCCTTGATGTATGGAAACTTCCTGAAGTTTGTTTAATTGGAAGTTACTTGACTGAAGCATAGAGGGACTTTCCCCTCAGGTGTTAAAATATACAAAAGTTTCCAATGTCAGTTAAAAGCAACCATTGCCAGGATCTGAATGTACAGCTAGTTCCCAGCTTTCTCCCATTTGAGTAGCTACAGTGTGATACTTCATTACCACTTCCAAGTGTTCTGCACAGAGGATTCATTCTCAAGAGTAATACTCATTCAAGGAAGAAACGATTTAAATTTAGGGATATGTGGCACCTGAAATTCACCAAGCCATGCAAATTTGAAGTTATTCCAGTGCAAGACTCAAAAAATAAAATTGCTTCCTTAATTAAGCATGAACAGTAATCAAATCTTTAAGCCACACAACATTAATATGCATCACTTAACAAATGCTAACATCAACTTCTTGGCACTTCTGAATCACAGAATTATTAGGGTTGGAAGGGTCTTCAAGGATCATGCAATTCTAACCCCCTGGCATGGGCAGTGACATCTCACACTAGATCAGGTTGCTCACAGCTACATCCAGCCTGGCCTTAAAGACATACAGGGATGGAGATGCCAACACCTCCCTGGGCAACCTGTGCCACTGTCTCATGATTCCTATGGTGAAGAACTTCTTCTTTACGTCTTAATCTCAATCTACCTTCCTCTAGCTTGGATCCATCTCCCCAAGTCCTGTTGCTACCTGACATCCTAAAAAGTCCCTCACCACCTTCCTTGTAGGCCCCTTACAAGAGTTGAGAGGTGACAAGCTTACAGAGAATCTCTGAAAAAACAAGAAAAGATTTCTCAGCTCTTAAGAAAATCAAGATCCATGGATTTGCTACTGTAACTTTTATTATTTCATTCAAAACACCAGACAACACCACACAGATTCCCCCAGCCTCCTTTCCCATTCTCAAAGAACAGTGGTGATGATGAAAACAGTGACAGTCGTAATGAACTTCTTTCAAGTCCTCTTCAGTCTAGGAGGAAAACGGTTTGCTTTTTGAGTACACACCACAGGAGCAGTTATGAAGTCCACCGCCACCAGGCTACCTTCATTCTGTCCCATACTGCTGAGAGAGAATCCAAGGCAGGGCGAACATCCAGGATGGTGAACTGGTAGTTCTTGTCTACTGCTCCACCGTCATAGTAATCAATAACGTAACGCACTTCTTTGCCACATCGGTCTACAATCCAGTCGTGTCTGTCAAAGGGAAGCTCGTATCTGGAAGACAGGTAACAGACCATGTAGATCGGTATTGGGATGGGCATTACAAACCTGGGAGAGGTACTGGCATGAGATTCCCAATAGTACTTCTGTTTCTTGGGAATTCCAGTCCTTAAGCATCTTAAAATTAATCCTACACCACAGGCTCACAGGATGTTAGGGGTTGGAAGGGGCCTCTGGAGATCTTCCAGTCCGACCCCCTTCCAGAGCAGAACCACAAAATCTAGCACAAGTTGCACAGGAATACATCCAGATAAGGCTGGGAAGGCTCCAGAGAAGGAGACTCCACAACCTCTCTGGGCAGCTTGTGCCAGCGCTCATCACTCTTACAGGCAAAAAGTTCTTCCTGATGTTGAGGTGCAACTTCCTGTGCTGCAGTTTCCATCCCTTGCCCCTTGTCCTATGCCAGGGGACAAGTGAGCAGAGACGGTTTCTGCCCCTTCCTTCCCGACTCCAAACTTTCAGCTATTGATAGCCATTGCTCAGATCTCCTCTCAGCCTTCTCCTCTCCAGACTAAGCAGCCCCAGGGCTCTCAGCCTTTCTGCATCAGGCAGTGCTGGACCCTCTCCAGCAGATCTCTGTCGTTCTTGAACTGGGGAGCGCAGGACTGGGTGCAATATTTCAGGTGGGGCTTCACTAGGGCAGAGTAGAGGCAGAGGAGAACCTCTATCTGCTGGACACACTCTTCTTAAAGCACCCCAGGATGCCATTGGCCCTCTTGGCCACAAGGGCACATTGCTGTCCCACACAGAACTCGCCACCAGGACTCTCAGGTCCTTCACGTTTCATACACATCTACCTACCCCCACAAGTCACTGAAAAATCTTTCCTGGCCACATACCCCATCCAGGAACGTATTCTGGCTCTTGGTGAATATTCCTTTGCTTTGCCCCCAAACCGCATCAATGATGGCCCACATGGACACTCCCTGTGCACACAAAGAAAAGAGTTTTTTACCTTTTTAAAATGAATTCTTGAAGTTTAAACCACTGCAATAATTTGTTTTAGTACCAGGAAAAAACCCAAACCAACACTAAACCAGCTTGCTTTGTTTGTTTAAATATTTTAGAAGTCCCCCAGTTTCTGACAGCACTTTCTGATGGTATGACAAAGGATGTTTGGTATGGTTCACACCACTGTTCTAACTTAGTAACAAAGCAGTTCTCAGCAAACCTAATCCACAGATTTAACAGATTAAAAACCAGAAAAGTCTCCTCCAAACAAAGACTACAGAATGTCAGAAAACAATTTCTACATACAGAGTCCTTAACTAGTCTGAATCTCCTCTGAACAGAGACTATGTTGACATGGAAAGTGACCATTTTATACCAGTGAACTTTTCATCTACATTTACAATTGTACTATTTTCATAACACAAAAGATTTCCAATTTAAAATCCCAAATAGATACAGTAAGAATTTCTCAAAATCCACACACACACACACCACCAAAATGCTCATCAGTCTTATCAGCGTAATTCTTCACCTTTAGTTAAGCTCTTCTGAATAATCTTCCTCTGTATTAATCAAAATGCAGGGTCCTCCAAGGCCATCAATTTTGAGATGCATGAGCACCAGAGTATTTCCAAAAGAACCAGAGACATTCTATTGTCAAAAAATTGCAAAAGCAGAACTTAAAATAGAGGGTTTGCTTTTTGATCCATACATACGTACACAGCATGAAGAGCTTCCCACTTCAAAATCTCCTTCCACGCTTGCTCATTATTTTGGTTGTGAATCTTGATAATGTTGGTCATGTCTTCACCTGTTATGTCATCATCTTTCCACCTCCACCTAATATAATAATAAGAATCAGCAAACAATCATTACAGCACAACTACTGCACCTTTCTCAGTTTGTCTGATGAGCTTTCGAGTCAAGAAGCTGAAAGCAAGTATGGGAGTCCTACTGGATGGAAGGATGCCTACCAGCCAGCAATGTGTTCTGGTGGCCAAGGCCAATACCATCCTGGGGTGTATTACAAACACTGTAGTTAGTAGGTCAAGAGGTTCTCCTGCCCCTCTACTCTGCCCTGGTGAGGCTGCATCTGAAATAGTGTCCAGTTCTGGGATGCTCAGTTCAAAAAGGACCTCATGAAACTGCTTGAGTCCAGTGTAGAGCCACAAAAATGATGGAGTGGAATATCTTCCTTATGAGGAGAGCCTGATGGAACTGGGACTCTAGCTGGGAAAGGAGGAGGCTAAGGGCTCCCTCACTTATGTTTATAAAGATGTAAAGGTGAGTGCCAAGAGGTTGGAGCCAGGTTCTGCTGGGTGATTCCCAATGACATCACAAGGGCAATGCTGGAAGTTGAGGGATAGGAAGTTTCATGCAAGCACAAGGAAAAGTTTTTCACTGTGATGGTGACAGAGCCCTGAACAGGCTGCCCAGGGGCTTTTTGGAGTCTACCTCTCTGGAGATACTCAAAACCCAAGTGGATGTGTTACTGTGTGATCTGGTATACATGATCCTGCTCTGGCAGAGGAGTTGGACTTCATGAGCTTTCAAGGTCCCTTCCAGCCCCTAACATTCTGTGATTCTGTGAAACTTCTGGCTCATTTGCTTAAGCATCTTGAGAGCTTAATTTTCTGTGTTAAAGTGTACTTATCAAATCATCATTGCAGAGATCCACAAATTCTGAATAAACACCTTAACTGGATCAGTGTATAAACACAGGCATGTTCACAGTACTTGTAAAAATGCTTCAGAGGAATCCCCCTGGCATTCCAAAGTCCTATGTTCAACACATTTTGCATACACTTCACAGATGCCTTTCACCTCTCTGACCTCCACTGTGACTACACAGGTGATACCTTTTCAGCAGGCATTTAAGTGTTCACAGGATCAAAGCCCACGTGCTTGTGACATTATCTTAGGAACAATACCAATACACAGAACAAAGAATTGCTGTTTTTTTAAATAGCAACTTGAGCTGTTTGAGAATGATAAATAATTCGAAAAGAATGAGGGAACAGCAGCACAGAAGGCTTTCTAGGCCACAATCAGATCTTGCATACACTGAACTCTTGTGAAGACTGGAGACAACTATTTCTCAAACAGATTAGCACATCAGTGTTTCAAAGTCAAGTTAAATGTTCTGACAATCACAGGATTTTTAGTATCAGTTTGTAGGAAGCTGACTATCATGTGAGGTTTGTCTATGCCTATACACTGTCTTTCAAGAACACTTTCTGAGCTAGCAGCAGTTGCCTGATGTAAAGGGTTAAGCCCACCTGGAGCCCTCTGACTCCTCCCTTGGGGTGGTCTGACCTTCCCCCAGGTGTCATGTTTAGTCTCTTCCCACTGCTGCCAAGGACTGCTATAAAAGAGGGGGACATCTTGTCTTCTCTCTCTCTCTGGTCCTGCCTGCCTGCCCAACTCCTTGCTGTTCTGCTGCCAGACCACCACACGCTCATCAGCCAACACATGGGGATAACAACCATTTTTCTTTGGAACTCTTAACTAACTGCATTTCATCATCAAAATCCTGCATCCTGTTTCATCCACCATCAAATCATCCATCCCAGCGTTTGGACTCAACTCCCTTTCCACGGGTTTTTATTTCTATTTTTGCTCCCTTTTCCCCTTTATCCTGTGTAATAGCTCTCATTTTCCCTACCTGGTATATTTGGTTCCACTTTTCCCCAGCCTCTGTAATTCCCTCAACGCTTTTACTTATTATTAAAGTTCATCTCTTTTATTTCCAAATTGAACCAAGTATTTATTGAGTTTGGTTTTTTTTTTGAGCTCAGGGGGGACTAGCCTAAACCCAATACACCTGACATTCCTGACCTGCTCGCTGATCACTGCAGAAGTCACAGCCTTTGACACCAGCTCACTCTTTAAAATGAAGCTGTTAATAAAGCCAGTAATTTTTTGAAGACTTAGTTAACTATTTACTGTTTCACAATCGGAAACTCTTAAATATTATCAATGGATTACTTGATGAATTTCAGGCTGACAGATCCCAGCTGACAATTCAGTGTATTTACCCCTTCCTTAGCATAGCATTCCAAAACATTTGCTCTGAGGGGTAGACCCATTTCTTGTCAGAATGCGCTCTGGGAATGGAAGACTCCTCTCTAACAGTTGACAATGGAAAGGGTTGATCTGGGGATGGCTGCTGATTAGGAGGAGGCATCTAGAAAGCAAACAGAAACAATGAAAATTAAAAACTAGAACATGAAAATTTGTGTTATATGGTGTTAAAGAAAAATCAAAGCGCAGTCAACCAACTGCCACGAAGATTCAAAGTTGAGACTTTAAGTCCACCAAAATCATCTTTTTATTTTGTAGTAGAATTCCTTGTCTGAGTTTGTAATCTGAAGACTGCAGAAACCCCTTTACCTCAACTTCAGCTTTGGAAAGAGACCAAATCTTGGAGAGAGCTGAATTAGAGCTTACTCATACCGCTATCATACCGAATCTGAAAGCCCCTAATGTAACACAAAGGTGATGCATGTAACTAACACAGGGGAAAAGACAACAAAAGGTATTTAGAAACTGGCGAACTGGCTTTTATCAAAAAGATTTAAATCTGAAAAGAATGTTTGATAACATGTAACTTATTTGCACACAAAAACAGATCGGTGATCTGATGAACATGGTAGCTGAACTAAAAGAGGTTGAGAAACTAAGAACTACAAGAGACTGTGAAAGGGAAATCGACTATTTTCATAACATACTTTCTACAGAATCTCCTAGAGGAGCAGGGGGACCCATACCCTCCCAACAGCAAGTCTCTCAGCCTCCATGTAGTAACCCACAGAAGCAGGGTCAATGGGAACAGGGCAAGCGTGCTACTTTAAGAAGCACACTGCCAGCAGTGAACCTGCAGAATAGGTATGAAGCTCTGCAGGAAGAACAGATTATTAGTAAGGATGAGGACACAAAAAGCCCGGAAACTGCACCAAAGACAGATTGCCTCAGGCCAACCATCAAAACCCATTCTGAAAAAAAGCCTTGAATGGTCATTGTTATAGGAGATTCTGTACTGAAGGGAGCAGAGAGCCCAATATGCAGATCAAATTCACTTCATACAGAGGTCTGCTGCCTCCCTTGTGACCAGGTAAGAGACATTGTAGATAAAATTCCCAACCTGGTGAGACCTTCAGACTATTACCCACTTCTGGTCTTTCAAGCGGGTAGTGACGATGAAAGAACGAGAGGCTCACAAATCAGTTGAAAGAGACTTCAGGACCTTAGGGCAACAGCTAAAGGGTTCAGCTCAGGTTGTGTTCTCCTCTATCCCTCTAACATCAGCAATGGGCAAGAGAACATTTAGGAAGAGCCAATTCATGGCTCTGGGGCTGGTGTCATCAACAGGGATTTGGATTCTACAATCATGGCTTGGTTTACAAGGCACCAGAGAGGGAAAAGGATCCTGGGACAGGAATTGGCAGGGCTCATTAATACAGCTTTAAACTAGATTTGAAGGCAGAAGAGGTTAACAGTCTCCTGCTGGCTGGTGACAAACAGTGGGGCAGCAGAGGGACCGAGAGCTAATGAGTGCCCCGAATTCGTTGCCCTGAGGCAAGCCAGGGATGATGCACCATGACAATCTGAGGAAATCAAGGGGGATTGGCACAAGAGGAGGACAGGGCCAGCACAGATGAAGTGCCACTATGCAAATGCATAGAGCTTGGGCTACAAACAGGATGAACTAAGGGCCACTGTGCTGCAGGGATGTCATGACATAGTGGCTATTACTGAAACTTGGTGGGATGACTCCCATGACTGGAATGTAGGGATAGATGGGTACAAGCCCTTTAGGAAGGACAAGCAGGGAAGGAGAGGAGGAGGTGTTGCCCTCTGTATCAGTAACCAGCTAGAATCAGTGGAGCTCCACCTGGGGAAGGATGATGAGCTGGTTGAGAGTGTATGGATTAAAATTAAAGGGAAGACAGGGGAGGGTGATGTTACTGTAGTAGTCTTCTACAGGACACCT
The DNA here is from genome assembly GCA_013396835.1 of Psilopogon haemacephalus. Classification (NCBI taxonomy): domain Eukaryota; kingdom Metazoa; phylum Chordata; class Aves; order Piciformes; family Megalaimidae; genus Psilopogon; species Psilopogon haemacephalus. The sequence continues at coordinate 10,337 of VWZI01000259.1, read as the reverse complement.
GACCTGAGGCCCTTCACAGACAAATAGAAGTGGCTTCCAGATCATAAGCCTTGGTCCTCATGGGGGATTTCAATCACCCTGATATCTGCTGGAGAGACATCACAGCAAGGCATCAGCAATCCAGGATGTTCCTGGATTGCATAGATGACAACTTCCTCCTCCAAATGGTAAGGGAACCAACAAGAAAAGGTTCTATGCTTGACCTTGTTCTCACCAATAGGGAAGGGCTCAGAGACAGCCTTGGTTGCAGTGACCATGAAACAGTGGAATTTAAGATCCTCAGGGCAACCAGGAGGATGTTTTCTAAGCTTACAACCCTAGACTTTAGGTGTGCAGACTTTGATCACTTCAGGGATCTGCTGGCCAAAGTATCATGAAACGAAGCATTAGAGGGAAGAGGGGCCCAGGACAGCTGGACAGTACTCAAGGATCACCTCCTGTGTGTCCAGGAGCGATGTATACCAACAAAGAGGAAAGCAAGGAAGAATGCCAGGAGGCCTGCCTGGCTGAGCAAGGAGCTCCTGGACACACTGTCTCACAAAAAGAGACTCTACAAGGAGTGGAAGAAAGGACAGTTAGAATAGGGGGTATATAAGGAAGCTGCCCAAGCAGACAGAGATCTGATTAGGAAAGGCAAAGCACAGTTTGAATTGAATCTAACCAGGGAGGTCAAAGGGAACACCATGAATTTCTACAGGTGTATTAATGGTAAAAAGAAGACTATGGAAGGCATGGGCCCCCTCAGAAAGCAAACGAGCAAACTGGTCACAAGTGACATAGAAAAGGCTGAGGTTCTCAACAACTTCTTTACCTTGGTCTTCACTGCAAAGGCCTCCAGCCATGCTCCCAGAGTCATGGAAGATAATGGCAGGGACTGGAAGGAAGAACTGCCCAGCATAAGTGAAGATTAGGTTCATGATGACCTGAAGAACCTGGAAGTGTTCAAGTCCATGTGACCCAACGGGATACACCCACGGGTACTGAGAGAACTGACAGAAGAGGTTGCTAAACTCCTCTCTATTATATTCTAAAAGTCCTGGCAGTCTGGAGAAGTCCCCACTGACTGGAAAAGGGGAAACATAACTCCCATTTTCAAAAAGGGTAGGAAGGAAGAGCCGGGGAACTACAGGCCAGTCATTCTCACCTCTGTGCCTGGTAAGATCATGGAGCAGATCCTTCTGGAGGCACTATTGAGACAGGAGAATAGCAAAGAGGTGACTGGGTCCAATCAGCATGGCTTCACCAAGGGCAGATCCTGCTGACAAACCTGGTGGCCTTCTATGAACTGGTCACAGCATTAATAGATGAGGGGTGATCAACTGATGTCATTTACCTGGACCTGAGCAAAGCCTTTGACACTGTCCCGCACCACATCCTGGTCTCCAAGCTGGTGAAACATGGGTTTGATGGGTGGACCACCAGATGGATAAAGAACTGACTTGATGGCTGCACCCAAAGAGTGGCTGTCAATGGGTCCATGTCCAAGTAGAGACCAGTGACAAAGGGAGTCCCTCAGGGATCAGTCCTCAGAACAGTCTTGTTCAACATCTTTGTGGGCAACATGGACAAAGGCATTGAGTGCACCCTCAGCAAGTTTGCTGATGACACCAAGCTGTGTGGTGCAGCAGACACGCTGAAGGGCAGGGATGCCATTCAGAGGGATCTGGACAGGCAGCAGAGGTGGGCACAAGCCAACCTCATGAGGTTCAACAAGGCCAAGTGCAAGGTCCTGCATCTGGGTCGAGGCAATCCCAAGCACAAATACAGGTTTGGCAGTGACTGGCTAGAGAGCAACCCTGAGGAGTGGGACTTGGGGGTGCTGCTGGATGAGAAGCTCAACATGAACCAGCAGTGTGCACTTGCTGCCCAGAAAGCCAACCAGATCCTGAGCTGCATCGGGAGAAGAGTGGCCAGCAGGCTGAGGGAGGTGATTCTCCCCCTCTACTCCACCTTGGTGAGAACTCGTCTGGAGTACTGTGTCCAGTTCTGGAGCCTCTATTACAAGAAGGATGTGGACATGCTGGAGTGTGTCCAGAGAAGGGCCACAAGGATGATCAGAGGGCTGCAGCACCTCTCCTACGAGGACAGACTGAAGGGGTTGTGGCTGTTCAGTCCGGAGAAGAGGAGGCTCCGAGGTGACTTTATTGTTCCTTCCAGTATCTGAAGGGGGCCTACAGAAAAGCTGGGGAGGAACTTTTTAGGCTATCATGTAGTGACAGAACTAGGTAGAATGGAGCAAAGCTGGAGGTGGGGAGATTCAGATTGGATGTGAGGAGGAAGTTCTTCACCATCAGAGTGGTGAGACTCTGGAATGGGTTGCCCAGGGGGGTGGTTGGGGCCCCATCCCTGGAGGTGTTTAAGGCCAGGCTGGATGAGGCTCTGTCCAGCCTGATCTAGGGTAGGGTGTCCCTGCCCTTGGCAGGGGGGTTGGAACTGGATGATCCTTGTAGTCCCTTCCAACCCAGACTGATTCGATGATTCTATGAAAATGAGAAAGCAGTGTTACAAATTTAGAAAGGCTGCCTGCCAGTTTCCACCTTTAACAGTATGATCACTCACATTATGGAGACAGCATTTCAGAAAAAAATGGGACTGAAGAAAATATGAAATAAGCATAAGTTACCATATTGGTCAGATCTATCTCATCTTTCACTTGAGATGCACCAGACTTCACTGGACAGGCTACAAATTCATAGGCTCGCTCCTGATGCACAGGGACATCATCTGTGTTCTCAGTCCTGTGATCAGGAGTCTTCATGTGCATAGGACAACCTGAAATACAAGGAAAAATAGAATACAAAAAGAAAACTCTAAGATGTGAGAAATGCAAACCAGTTTATCAAATTCTCATTTATATACAAACTGGTATTCCACTTTTTCTTCTGAGCTTTGCAACAGTTTTAACCTGTCTTATGCTGCACTATAGGCCCCAGCACGACAGTTAAGTCCCAAGCTTCATATGTAGCCCTTGAATCTGGCCCTTCAACTGAACATTTTGCACTGAAGATCTCCACAGCAATATTATTCCAATAGGTGTTTACCGTGTCAGCAGCAAAGTTTCAGACATTTACTTTATTCCAATCCCTGCTCCCCTTTTCCGGATGTACGTTCTCTAGTGACAACCACATGCTCCCAGCTAGAATCTCTGTAGATGCCCCTACACCTCCCTGATGCCTGTAGAATCTGAGTCAGAAGCAACTCACAGGTTCTACTGCAAGCACTTACTGTCACAGGTTGGAAGGGAACCTCTAGAGATCTTCCAGTCCAACCCCCTTGACAGATCAGGACCAGAGAATCTAGCACAGGTCACATAGGAACACATCGAAACAGAGCTGGAAAGGCTCCAGAGGAGACTCCACCACCTCTCTAAGCAGTCTGTGCCAGTGCTCTGTCACCCTTACAGTCAAGAATTTCTTCCTCATATTGAGATGCAACTTCCTGTGCTGTAGCCCCTTGTCCATTGCTCCTTGTTCTATGCCAGGGCACAAGTTAGCAGAGGCTGTCCCTGTCCCTTCCTTCCTGACCCCCAGCCCTCAAATATTTATGAACATTGATCAGATCTCCTCTCAGCTTTCTCCTCTCCAGACTAAGCAGCCCCAGGGCTCTCAGCCTTTCCTCATCAGGCAGTGCTGCAGTCCCTTCAGCATCCTTGTAGCCTTCCCTTCGACCCTCTCCAGCAGATCCCTGTCGTTCTTGAACTGGGGAGTGCAGTACAGGACGCAATATTTCAGGTGGGGTTTCACTTGGGCAGAGTAGAGGCAGAGGAGAACCTCCCTCAATCTGCTGGACACACTCTTCTTAAAGCACCCCAGGATGCCATTGGCCCTCTTGGCTCTAAGGGCACATTGCTGTCCCACAGAGAACTTGTCCACCAGGACTCCGACTGAGGTCCTTCTCCACAAAGCTGCTCTCTACTGTCTCTACAAAGTGGCTTGCATGCTGTGATGGCCAACAACTGACTCCTTTGTGTGATGTTACTTGAGATGGATTTTTGTTAAAGGAAAAACTCGAGTTTTCACTTGTATAATTCTTTTTTCTTCAAAACACATTTTCGACCTGTTTTCCAAGCAGAGTTTATTTGGTGTGAGTTTAAGAATAACTACCGCTCATTTTCTCCTGATGCAATGGACACTCTGAAGGTGGAGGCACTGTCTGGTGTTGAAGCTTTGATGGACTCAGTGGCTGGGCTGCAGTGGCCGGGGTGGACGCAGACAGGCCCATGGCATCCAGGCACCAGGTCTCTTTAGGGCAGGTTTCTACATAAAAAAAGGGAAAACTTCTTCACACACAACTGCAGGGCTTACTAGTCAGGGTGAGTGCAAGAGCGGGCACGTACCTGCATCACACATTAGAACATAAAATCAAAATTCCGGTATCGAATAGTAAACGTCCAGCCCAAACACCCATCCACAGCGCCCACCAGCCCTAACAATGGATCAGCGCGCCCGCGACAGGTGTGCCAGCAACATATGCCTGCAGACCTCCCGCCGGCACCGGGCCCGGCTTTGCCTGTGCGCCCAACCCGTCACAGCCCTGCGCAAGGCAGAAACGCTCCCGCGCATCCCCCGCGAGCAGGGAGTGTCTCGCGCAAAGCGGCCGCCCCGGCCCTGGCCGAGCCC
>VWZI01000258.1:9149-19581 GCA_013396835.1 Psilopogon haemacephalus | reverse complement strand
ACCCCACAGCCTCTGCCACCTCCCCACAGCCTCTGCCACCACCGTGCAGCTTGTGCCATTGCCTCCTCCTCCTTGTCCTTCTCCTCCTCTTCCTCACCCTCCTCCTTGTCCTTCTCCTTCTATTCCTCATCGTCATCCTTCTCCTTCCCCTCCCCCTCCTCCTCCTCCTCCTTCTCCTCCTTCTCCTCCTTCTCCTCCTCCTCCTCCTCCTCGGGCAGTGCCTGGCTGGAGAGCAGCCCTGAGGAGAGGGACCTGGGGGTGCTGGTGGGAGGAGAAGCTCACACTGGAGACCTCCTCTGCACCCCTGACCTCCTTCTTCACCCTCGACCTCCTCTGCACCCTCGACCTCCTCTGCATCCTCGACCTCCTTCTTCACCCTCCCCAGCAGGTCCCTGTCCCTCAGTTCTCCCCTCCCTGCCCCTGGCTGAAGCTCACCAACGATGAGGCCAACTTCACAGTTATGATCATCATAGCCACAGGTCATCATGGTCCCCACGGTGTCGTTCACCACAGCAACGATGTCAATGTCAAAGTCCTGTGGAGGCGGAAAGAGGAGAGGTTGGACCAACGCAGCAAACCACCTCTGCTGCCACAGGGGTGCCAGGGCACCACTTGCCCCTGCCCCACCTCCTGCCCAGCCTCTTACCCCTCTTTTCTTGATGGACTTGCACAGCATGGACACCACCTCTGCTGCCACAGGGGTGCCAGGGCACCACTTGCCCCTGCCCCACCTCCTGCCCAGCCTCTTACCCCTCTTTTCTTGATGGACTTGCACAGCATGGACACCACCTCTGCTGCCACAGGGCTGCTGAGCCACAGGCAGCTCCATGTGCCCCATGCCAGGGCACCCTGTGCCCTTGTCCCACCTCCTGCCCAGCCTCTAACCCTGCCCCACCTCCTGCCCGGCCTCTTACCCCTGCCCCCCCTCCTGCCCCGCCTCNCGGTGTCGTTCACCACAGCAACGATGTCAATGTCAAAGTCCTGTGGAGGTGGAAAGAGGAGAGGTTGGACCAACGCAGCAAACCACCTCTGCTGCCACAGGGGTGCCAGGGCACCACTTGCCCCTGCCCCACCTCCTGCCCAGCCTCTTACCCCTCTTTTCTTGATGGACTTGCACAGCATTGACACCACCTCTGCTGCCACAGGGCTGCTGGGCCACAGGCAGCTCCATGTGCCCCATGCTAGGGCACCCTGTGCCCCTGCCCCACCTCCTGCCCAGCCTCTAACCCTGCCCCACCTCCTGCCCAGCCTCTTACCCCTCTTTTCTTGATGGACTTGCGCAGCATGGACACCACATCCTTGCCCTCCACGCTGCTGCACTTGAACCCCTTGGTCCAGGTCACCAGGATGCTCTGTGGAGAGAGGGCAGTGAAGGGAGTGGGGGTGGAGGTGGGAGCCACCCAGGCAGGCAGTCTGCAGAGCTCCCTGGAGCCAGGCCAGGGCTGGGCACAAGGCTCAGAGGCTGGGACCAGCTGGGGCTGTGCTATCAGGAGCTGGAAGCTCTCAACAGCCGTTTCCAGCTGCCTGCACAGATAAGGTTTATGGGCAGGAGGTGATTGCTTCCCTGACAGCTGAAGGTGATTGCTGCCCTCCTGCCCTGCCACCTGAAGCTGATTGCTGCCCCTGAGAGCTGAAGGTGATTGCTGTCCCTGCTGCGTTGCCAGCTGAAGGTGGTTACTGCCCTGCCAGCTGAATCCTAGAATCCTAGAATCAGGCAGGGTTGGAAGGGGCCACAAGGATCAGGCAGTCCCAACCCCCCTGCCATGCCCAGGGACACCCTACCCTAGAGCAGGCTGCCCACAGCTTCATCCAGCCTGGCTGCAAACATCTCCAGGGATCTGGCCCCAACCACCTCCCTGGGTAACCCATTCCAGGGTCTGCTACCCTGCTGCCCTGACAGCTGGAGGTAGTTGCTGACCTCCTGCCCTGCCACCAGAAGCTGATTGCTGCCCCTGACAGCTGAAGGTGATTGCTGCCCCTGTTGCCTTGCCAGCTGAAGGTGGTTGCTGCCCTGCCAGCTGAAGGTTATTCTACCCCTGCTGCCCTGCCAGCTCAATCCTAGAATCACAGAATCGGTCAGGGTTGGAAGGGACCACGAGGATCAGCCAGTCCCAACCCCCCCTGCCATGCCCAGGGACACCCTACCCTAGAGCAGGCTGCCCACAGCTTCATCCAGCCTGGCTGCAAACATCTCCAAGGATCTGGCCCCAAACACCTCCCTGGGCAACCCATTCCAGGCTCTGCTGTCTTGCTGCCCTGCCAGCAGAAGGTGATTCCCCTGACTGCCTTTTATGGAGCCCTGCAGCAAAATCTGTTCAGAGCCCATGGAGAGCTTCCTGAGTGCTGCCTGTGAGCTGCGGGGAGGTGGGGGTGTGGTTGTTCCCTGTGGCCAGAACCATCACGGTGAGGCTCCAGGGCAGGGGAAGGGCTCAGCTGCCTTCAGAATCTCTAACCTCAGAGCTTTAGAGAGAAAGACCAGGAAATTGCACTGGCTGGAAAAGACCTTTAAGATCATCCAAGTCCAACCACTGAGGCAGCACCACCATGGCCACCAAACCCTGTCCCCAGGTGCCATGGCCAGGAAATTGCACTGGCTGGAAAAGACCTTTAAGATCATCCAAGTCCAACCACTGAGGCAGCACCACCATGGCCACCAAACCCTGTCCCCAGGTGCCATGGCCACAGGGCTCCTGAACAGCTCCAGGGATGGGGACTCCACCACCTCCCTGGGCAGCCTGTGCCAGGCAAAGAAGTTTTTCCTGATATCCAACCTAATCCTCCCCTGGTGCAGCTTGAGACCATCTCCTCTTGTCCCGTTGNTGTCCTTCTGGGAGCGAGGGACCCAAGACCACCTCCAGGATTTGAGGTGTGCCCAGCCCAGGCGGCAGATGCTGGGCTCAGAGCAATGAGGTTTCCTTTCAGCCTCCTCTTCTCCAGCCTCAACACCCCCAGCTCCCCCTCCCCAGCCCTCTTCTCCAGCTTTGTTGCCCTTCTCTGACCCTGCTCCAGCCTCTCAATGTCCTTCTGGGAGCGAGGGACCCAAGACCACCCCCAGGATTTGAGGTGTGCCCAGCCCAGGCAGCAGACGCTGGGCTCAGAGCAATGAGGTCTCCTCTCAGCTCCTCCTCCCCAGCCCTCTTCTCCCCACCCTTCCCGAGCTTCGTTGCCCTCNAGCCCAACCCCCACCTGGCTCCAGCCTCCTCTCAGGGAGCTGTGGAGGGCAATGAGGTCTCCTCTCAGCCTCCTCCTCACCATCCCCAGCTCCCCCTCCCCAGCCCTCTTCTCCAGCTTCCTTGCCCTTCTCTGACCCTGCTCCAGCCTCTCAATGTCCTTCTGGGAGTGAGGGACCCAAGACCACCTCCAGGATTTGAGGTGTGCCCAGCCCAGGTGGCAGATGCTGGGCTCAGAGCAATGAGGTCTCCTCTCAGCTCCCCCTCCCCAGCCCCCTTCTCCAGCTTCCTTGCCCTTCTCTGACCCTGCTCCAGCCTCTCAATGTCCTTCTGGGAGTGAGGGACCCAAGACCACCTCCAGGATTTGAGGTGTGCCCAGCCCAGGCGGCAGATGCTGGGCTCAGAGCTGCCACACCTAAGGCAAAGGCTCTGCGGTCCCCGGGGACAGCCACTTCGCCTCCCAGCTCCTTGCTCGCTTCCACCCCGCGGCTCTGGCTGCCCTTTCGTCCTCTTCCTCATGAGTGCAGCCGAAGCGCTCAGGCAGGGCAGCCTGAGCGGCCCCGGCCCCGGCGGCTCGCAGCGGACGTGCGGCGGCGGCGGCGCCGCATGGAGCCAACCTCCTTTGCTTACCGCCGGGGTGAGGCAAGGGCAAGGAGAGCCCCGGGGGCCCCTTCCGCCGCCGCAGCTCGGCTCCGGATGGCGGAGCCGCGGCCACGTGGCTGTGCCCGGCGCTGCGGCACCGACGGCACCGACGGCACCGGCGGCTGCGGGCTCCCGGCGGAGGGCAAGCGGGGAGCGACCCCCGGGAACCCTGCGGCGTGTGCCATGGGGAGGGGTGGGGTGGGATGGGAAGGATGGAAAGGGATGGGATGAGATGGGGTGGAAAGGATGGGATGGGGTGGGATGAGATGGATGGAAAGGGATGGGATGGGGTGGAAAGGATGGGATGGGGTGGAAAGGATGGGATGGGGTGGGATGACAAGGATGTGGTGGGATGAGATGGATGGAAAGGGATGGGGTGGAAAGGATGGGATGGGGTGGGATGACAGGGATGTGGTAGGATGGGATGGGATGGAAAGGATGGGATGACAGGGATGTGGTGGGATGAGATGGGATGGAAATGGATGGGATGGGGTGGAAAGGATGGGATGGGGTGGGATGACAGGGATGTGGTGTGATGAGATGGGGTGGAAAGGATGGGATGAGATGGGATGAGATGGATGGAAAGGGATGGGATGGGGTGGAAAGGATGGGATGCAAATGGATAGGATGGGAAGGATGGGATGGGAAGGATGGGATGGGAAGGATGGGATGGGATGGATGGAAAGGGATGGATGGGATGGGAAGGATGGGATGGAAAGGGATGGGATGAGGTGGAAAGGATGGGATGGAAATGGATGTAAAGGCCTGGAATGGGATGGGATGGGAAGGATGGGATAACAGGGATGTGGTGGGAAGGATGGGATGGGATGGCATTAGATGGGATGAGATGAGATGAGATGGTAGGGACATGATGGGATGGTGACAGGGATGTGATGGGGTAGCAGGGATGGGACGGCAGGGATGTGATGCTGCCTGGAGCTGCTCACCCCACTGCAGCTGTGCTCCTTCAGTTTGAGCTGCAGAGGGGGAAGAGCTGCTTTCTGTGGGGGCATCTGCATCAGCATCTTAAACTTCACCTCCTGCAGCCCTGCAAGCCCCAGGACATGTCCCAAAGCAGCAGCTTTGACCAGCAGGAGCAGGACAGGGATCACCCTTCCTGTGATGGGCACTGGTGAGGCCACAGTTGGAATCCTGGGGGCAGTTTTGGGCCTCTCATTCCAAGGAGGACATTGAGAGGCTGGAGCAGGGTCAGAGAAGGGCACCAAAGGTGGGGAAGGGTCTGGAGAACTTTGCTGGGGAGGAGCAGCTGAGGGAGCTGGGGGTGATGAGGCTGGAGGAGGCTGAAAGGAGACCTCATTGCTCTCTGCAGCTCCCTGAGAGGAGGCTGGAGCCAGTTGGGGGTTAGGCTCTGCTCCCAAGGGAAAAGGGAGAGGAAATGGCCTCAAGTTGCTGCAGGGGAGGTTTAGGTTGGACATGAGGAACAATTTCTTCCTGGCAAAGGTTGTCCAGACCTATCTCAAGCTGCCCAGGGCAGTGGTGGAGTCCCCATCCCTGGAGAGTTTTCAAAGCCCTGGAGATGTGGTGCTGAGGGCCACAGTTTGGTGCTGCCCTGGCAGTGCTGGGTTCAGGGTTGGACTGGATGGTCTGAAAGGTCTTTTCCAACCAAACCAACTTTGTGCTTCTGTCGTTCTAGGACCTCACCAAACCCAGGAAGCCTAATTAAAAGCACAAACTAAACTGACATGGGACAACTGCTCCCTCCCCAGCCCTGTCCCACTGCATCCCAGGCATCCCATCCCATCCCATCCCAGGTCTCACCAGAAGGTGAGACCTTCACTCACCTCATCCAGCTTGGTCTGGTAGCATGGGAAGGAGAAGGTGAACCCAAGGGGCAGTTTCTTGTCTTTGATCTTCAGCTTATCCATGAAGTTGGCCAAACACTCTGCAATGTGGTCAAAGAGCTGGGGAAAAAATAAAGAACAAACAGAAGAAGAGTGAGGAAGCAGCAGAGAAACTCCTGCACTCCTGCCTGCTCGAGGGGGCCCTCAAGGAGTCTGCCACCCACAGGCTGCTCCCCACCCAACCACCACATTTGGTGTCCAGGCAAGGAAGTGAAAGACCTCCCCAGGTGAGACAGGAACAGGAGGATGCTCCAAGACCTCCCCAGGTGAGGCAGGAACAGGAGGATGCTCCAAAATCTCCCCAGGTGAGGCAGGAACAGGAGGATGCTCCAAGATCTCCCCAGGTGAGGCAGGAACAGGAGGGTGCTCCAAGACCTCCCCAGGTGAGGCAGGAACAGGAGGATGCTCCAAAATCTCCCCAGGTGAGGCAGGAACAGGAGGATGCTCCAAGACCTCCCCAGGTGAGGCAGGAACAGGAGGATGCTCCAAGCCCCATATTGCCCCAGCAAGGGCTTGCTGCAGCCCAGGAGAGAGTGCAGCTGGCAGGGGGGAAGGGAGGAGGGGGTTGAGACCTCACCTGCACCCCACTGCCTCGCATGAGCTCCTCAGGGATGGCATAGATCTGGTTCTCCATCTCCACCTTCTGCAGGCCATTGTCAGACACCTTCACCCTCAGCACACGGAAGTTGGTGCCCCCGAGGTCCAGTGCCAGGAAGTCTCCATCCTCTGTGACAGCCCAGAGAGAAGCATCATTAGCTGGGATGATGGATTGGAAACTCACAGAGGGAGATTCAGGCTGAGAGAGGAGAAATGTTGGACACTGAGGGGTGGCCAGAGCCTGGCCCAGGCTGCCCAGAGAGCTGCCAGCTGCCCCCATGCCTGGCACCATCACTCCAGGTCAGGTTGTTTGGGGCTCTGAGTGACCTGCTCTGGTTGGGGCTGTCCTTACCCCCATGCCTGGCACCATCACTCCAGGTCAGGCTGATTTAGGCTCTGAGCAACCTGCTCTGGTTGGGGATTTGCCCACCCTCATGCCTGGCATCATCACTCCAGGTCAGGCTGATTTAGGCTCTGAGTGACCTGCTCTGGTTGGGGCTGTCCCTACCCCCATGCCTGGCACCATCACTCCAGGTCAGGCTGTTTGCGGCTCTGAGTGACCTGCTCTGGTTGGGTATATGCCGCCCCTCAGGCCTGGCATCATCACTCCAGGTCAGGTCAATGTGCGGCTCTGGGCAACCTGTTCTGGTTGGGGATTTGCCCACCCTCATGCCTGGCACCATCACGCCAGGTCAGGTTGATGTGAGGCTCTGAGCAACCTGCTCTGGTTGGGGATTTGCCTGCCCCCATGCCTGGCACCATCCTCCAAGGCTAAGGTGTTTGGGGCTGTGAGCAACCTGCTCTGGTTGGGCATGTCTCTGACCCATGCCTGGCACCATCACTCCAGGTCAGGTCAATGTGAGGCTCTGGGCAACCTGTTCTGGTTGGGGATTTGCCTGGCACCATCCTCCAAGGCTAAGGTGTTTGGGGCTATGAGCAACCTGCTCTGGTTGGGCATGTCTCTGACCCATGCCTGGCACCATCACTCCAGGTCAGGTTGATTTGGGGCTCTGGACAACCTGCTCTGGTTGGGGATTTGCCTGGCACCATCCTCCAAGGCTAAGGGGTTTGGGGCTCTGAGTGACCTGCTCTGGTTGGGGATGTCCCTGCCCACACGCCTGGCACCATCACCCCAGGTCAGCTTGATGGGCAGGGCTGGAAGCAGTTTGGGCTCAGGGGGAAGCATTTTAGGTTAAGGTGGAAGCAGTTTGGTTTGGGCAGGGCTGGAAACAGTTTGGTTTGGACAGGGGTGGAAGCAGTTTAGGCTCAGCTGGAAGCAGTTTGGGCAGGGGTGGAAGCATTTTGGGCTCAGCTGGAAGCAGTTTGGGCAGGGGTGGAAGCATTTTGGGCTCAGCTGGAAGCAGTTTGGGCAGGGGTGGAAGCATTTTGGGCTCAGCTGGAAGCAGTTTGGTTTGAGCAGAGTTGGAAGCAATTTGGGGTGGGCAGGGATAGAAGAAATTTGGGCTCAGATGGAAGCAGTTTGGGCTCAGGTGGAAGCAGTTTGGTTAGGGCAAGGCTGGAAGCAGCTTGGTCAGGGCTGGAAGCAGTTTAGTTTGAGCACAGTTGGAAGCAATTTGGGTTGAACAGGGATAGAAGAAGTTTGGGCTCAGCTGGAAGCATTTTGGTTTGAGCAGAGTTGGAAGCAGTTTGGTTAGGGCAGGGCTGGAAGCAGTTGGGCTCAGGTGGAAGCAGTTTGGTTTGAAGCAGAGTTGGAAGCATTTTGGTTTGAGCAGAGTTGGAAGCAGTTTGGTTAGGGCAGGGCTGGAAGCAGTTTGGGCTCAGGTGGAAGCAGTTTGGTTTGAGCAGAGTTGGAAGCAGTTTGGGCTCGGGTGGAAGCAGTTTGGTTTGAAGCAGAGTTGGAAGCATTTTGGTTTGAGCAGAGTTGGAAGCAGTTTGGTTAGGGCAGGGCTGGAAGCAGTTTGGGCTCAGGTGGAAGCAGTTTGGTTTGAGCAGAGTTGGAAGCAGTTTGGGCTCGGGTGGAAGCAGTTTGGTTTGAGCAGAGTTGGAAGCAGTTTGGGCTCGGGTGGAAGCAGTTTAGTTTGGGCAAGGCTGGAAGCAGCTTGGTCAGGGCTGGAAGCAGCTTGGTTAGGGCAGGGCTGGAAGCAGCTTCTCCACCGGTACCAGCAGAGAGCAGCCCCAGCTCCTGCTGCCCCCGAGCCCCAGCTGGGTTCCTCTTTTTGTCACCCTGGGCACAGTGCTGCTCGCCCAACCGCAGGGCTGGGGTGCGGGGCAAAGCGCCAGGTTGGCTCTTTGAACCCCCGACGGCGTGGGGGAAGGGTCGGGAGAGGCGAGGCGGGAGGAGGAGGGGACGACAAAGCCTCCCATCAGCGCTGGTCGATTGCTGAATGCATCGAATGTGCTGCGCTGGCTTCCCCGGGCAGATTAGAGCTTCCCCGACGGCCGCATTGGGCCCCGTCGAGGCTGGCACAAAGAGGCTCCGGCTGGAGCAGACCCTGCGGGACATTAGCATGCCCATGCCAGCGGGCACCGTGGATGATTCCAGCTGGAAAGGCAGCCTGGATGCCCGGCAGCCCCTCGGGGTTCCCCCCTAGGGAAGCTCCTCCTTGTCCTGATGGCCCCAGTTAAGCCTTCCCTTGGCTCTGCTCTCCTCACACCCCAGCTGCAGCATCCTGAGCAGCTCTGCAGCCCCCAGCACAAGCAGCACATGGAAGGGTTGGAGCCAGTGCAGAGGATGCTGAGAGGGCTGCAGCAGCTCTGCTCTGAGGACAGGCTGAGAGAGTTTGGGCTGTGCAGCCTGGAAGAGGAGGAGAAGGCTTCCAGGAGACCTTGGAGTAGCCTTGCAGGATGTGAAGAGGGGGGAGGAAGCCAAAGACCTGGGGAGGGGCTGCTGAGAAGGGTTGGAAGTGATGGGATGAGGAGCAAGGGTTGGAAACTGGAGCAGGGGAGGTAAAGGATGGAGCAGGTCCAAAGGAGGCCACCAAGAGGCTGCAGGACAGGCTGGGAGAGTTTGGGGCTGTGCAGGCTGGAGAGGAGGAGAAGGCTTCCAGGAGACCTTGGAGTAGCCTTGCAGGATCTGAAGGGGGCTGCAGGAGGGCTGGGGAGGGACTATTGAGAAGGTCTGAAATGAGAGGAGGAGGAGGAGGAGGAGGAGGAGGAATGGGTTTGAAGTGGCAGAGGGGAGATGGAAACTGGATGTGAGGAGGAAGTTGTTTGCAGTGAGGGTGGGGAGAGGCTGGCACAGGTTGCCCAGGGAGGTTGTGGAGCACTGGCACAGGTTGCCCAGGGAGGTNCCTGGAGAGGTGCTCAGGACCAGGCTGGATGAGACTTTGAGCCACCTGTTCCAGTGGGAGTTGTCCCTGCCTGTGCTACAGGGAGGGGGTTGGAACTGGTTGAGCTTTTCAGGTCCCTTCCAACCTGACCCATTCTATGATTCCATGACCCAGGCTCAGCCAGGGGTGGGCAGAGCTGCAGGCAATGCCTGGCTGGGCACAGCTGGCACCGTGGTCTGTGCCAAGCATGGGTCAAGCTGCCCTCCTGCCCCCACCCTCTACTGTCAGGAGAGCTCACAGATGCTGCTCTACTGCCAGCAAAGGCATGAGAAAAAAACACCTCGGGGAGGTGGGGTGGGGATAAATGCCCCAGGGCTCAGTGATGCTGGAGCAAAAGGCAAGTGCCAGGTTGCTCAGCTCCTTTGGAGGTAATGGTGGGCACCAGGAAGGGCACAGCTCCCCCCCCCGGGGAAGGGCCAAGGAGCTGGGGGCAGAGCTGTCCTCCTGTCCTGCCCACACCACCCACACCTGCTGGGGTTTCTTTTTTATTTGGCTGAAACCTCTGCCAGGCAGAACTGTGCCCAAGCAGCCTGCCAGGCTCTGCTGCCATCCAGCAAGGGCTGGAGAATGGCAGAGAGGAGCCTCGGGAGCAAGGCAAGGGCAGGATCCTGCCCCTGGGGAGCAACAACCTCCTGCAGCAGCACAACTGCTGGGGAGCAGCTGCAAGGAGCAGGAGCTGGCAGTGGTGGGGGGCAAGAAGGTGCCCAGCAGGCAGCAGTGTGCCCTGGGGGCACTGCTGGGGGGCAAGAAGGTGCCCAGCAAGCAGCAGTGTGCCCTGGGGGTAGAGCTGGGGGGCAAGAAGGTGCCCAGCAGGCAGCAGTGTGCCCTGGGGGTAGAGCTGGGGGGCAAGAAGGTGCCCAGCAGGCAGCAG
>VWZI01000256.1:15546-34946 GCA_013396835.1 Psilopogon haemacephalus | reverse complement strand
AGTGCTGGAGTCTGCGGTGACTTCAGGTGCTACCTGTATTGGGGAGGGTCTATAGGGTTGGCCTAGCAGAGCTGTGTCCAAATTCACTGGCTGTTGCAGTTTGGACACTGGTTGGGCCTTCCCTTAATGGCATGAGTTGTCCTATCCCTGCTAGATAGGCATACCACTTTCTCACAGTGGTTTTCTGGGCTATCCCCTCAGGTGGAGGAGTTCCCTTTAGGATAGCCTTTAGCAGAGGAAAAGGGCCCTGCAGTACAATGTCTTGTGTTGTGCGAATCTTTTCTGCCTCCTTAATAAGCTCGGGTAAGGGAAAGAAGTCCTTTCTCCCACTCCGAGTACCTCTGTTCAGCTTCCTTAAAAGCAGTGGAGGAAACAGAAGGGCTCCTCCTTGGGCCTTCGGGTCCCCTCTNGCCTTCGGGTCCCCTCTGGAATATCCCACAATATGAGGCATGTTCAGAAAAGCCCCATTCAGCCCTAAGGGCATCTTGTGGTGTAGAGGTCCTAACTTCTGGAAAGCCTGGAGCTTATCCTTTAGGATAGTCAGGCTCTCAGTGTGCTTTGGTGTCCAATCCCAGACCTTGCGCTTTTTTAGCAAGTCATACAAGGGATGCACTATAACGGAGAAGCCTGGAATGTGCTTCCTCCAGTAGCCCTGGGTACCAAGCAGCTTTTGCAATTCCTTCTTATTATCAGGAATTTGCCCCTTCGCAATGGACTCCAGAGTATCCTCCGGGACTGCCGCTGCACCTGCCACCCACCAGGAACCTAGGAACTTGACTTCCTGGCTTGGGCCTTGACACTTATCCAGTGGGATCTGCAATCCCTTCGGGGTCAGCAGTTCCCAGATGGCTGCTGCTGTTGACCCCACCTGTTCTTTGTCATTCCCCCCAAACAGAATGTCATCTATGTACTGATAAACAACAACACCCTGGGGGACTGTGACAGTGTCAAGTAGTACGGCTAGGGCATTATGTGCAATCGTGCCAGAATGCTTATAGCCCTGTGGGAGAACATTGAATGTAAACTGGACACCTTGCCAGGTGAAGGCAAATTGGGCCTTGTCTTCCTCTTGCAGCGGGACCATGAAATACATGTCTTTCACATCCACCACAGCCATCCATGCATGGGACGCAGCTTGAATAGCTGTCTCCACAGATGCAAGGCTGGGGACTGCTGCTGCAAGTGGGCCTGTGTTACTGTTTAGCCTCCTGTAATCAATTGTTAGTCTCCACCGACCGTCCGGCTTCCGCACTGGCCACACTGGAGAGTTGTACGGCGAGTGCGTCCTGCTGATCAGCTGCCTTCGCTCCAGATCCACAATCACCTTGGAGATGCCCTGTCTGGCTGCGGCTGGCAGGGGGTACTGGCTCACACAGGTTAAGCTAGACTTGGGAAGAACAGGAGCAACATGCAAAGCATTAATACAGGCACCATTTACCCTCCTTGTTTCCCCTGCTCCCACCCCGTAGAACCCAAAAGACCATAGGGTGCCATCGGGGAGATACCACCGTTTGCCAGCCAGGACATCAAATCCTAAGATGTTTCCTGGATAGGGACTCAAGGCGAGCTCCACAATAGTGCCACGCTTGTCACCTGGAAGCCACAACTTCGCCTTGGCCAGAGGGCAAACACTGGGGGTACCTGTGATACCACTGATTTTAATCTTCCTGTGGGAGGGCAGGATTCCCAATTCTCTCACCTGCTGCACATTCAATACACTAATCTGTGCACCAGTATCAATCAAAAACTTAACAGCAGCCCGGGTTGGTCCTGTGGGGATGAAAACAAGAGGTTCGTGTTTGTCAGACCACTGTAATGAGTATATGAAGCGATGGGAGTGGTCTGAAGCTACTATCGCCCTGCCTAGTTTTTTGGACTACTCTCGGATCCCTTATGATGAGGGAGGGAAGGATTATCCACTGGAGCAGGTGGATCTGCTGCAGAGGGGCTTTTGCTACTCCCACCACTGCTATTATGGGTTTTCTTCCACCACCCCACACGCCCTCTCCAAGCCTCGAGCACCAGGGACTTTATTTGTCCTTTGTCCATGCACTCTAATAGGTGCTTTGGTATGCCCAATGCCACAGCTTCTTGAAACCAGTTACTGAGTGATGAAGCTGGCTTCTGTCGTTGGCCCCACCCCTGGTTTCCCCCAGAGTGGCATCTGGCTTGCTGGGGGCTGCTCGGTGGGCTGCTCGATGGACTGCTGTGTGTACTCTTGGGTGGACTTGCAGACGGACTTGCTTGCAGCGGTGTTGTCTTCACTGGGTGCACCTCCTGTCTCTTTGAGGAGCTGGTGGTGGGGGCGTCAGCGAGGTGGCTCCCCCTTGGAGGTCTCTTGTCCCCAAATCCAATCATTTATCCAAAGCTGGACAGTGTCCTCCCCAGCTCCTTCCAGGTCATAACGTGCTCTGGAGGGCCATTGGAGCTTTGGTTCCGCTGGACCACCTGCTCAATCTCAGTCATTAAGGAAAGAATTCGCTCCTTAAAGGCTGCTGGGAGTCCTCGGACAAGGGGCTTCAGCCTCTTGGGCTTGATTGGTGCATCCATGGGACAGGAATAAAGTCCTTTGTCATGCATAGACTGGACACAAGCCAGCTGTCAGACGGCGGTAGAGAGGTCGTCACTGTCCTTCACCCAGACTGCTGTGGGTTCCCCCCATTCCACCATATCTTGCTGCCCCGCCCAGAAAGCTGCTTGGGCTGTCATTGAACAGTTGTCATCTGGTCCAGCATCCAGATAAACATCAGGTCCCCAATAGGCGTTAGCTTCCTCGGCACTGAGGAAGATACGATCACCCCCAGAGGTTGACACTCTGTAAACATAGTCCATAGGGGTCTCTCCTGGTTTGCGAGAGAAGGTTTCTTGGAAGGTCCTTAGCTGGTCCTCTGTATAAGGACGTATATTCCGGACTGTGATGGCCCTTTGGTTGCGGCCACTGTTAGTGATCTCCTCGCGAATCACCGGGTGGATTGCCTTTGTCTGGAGCCACGTGTCTTCACCATCTGTAGTATCAGAATCACTGTAGATGCATACGTGCAGAGATTTCGCTGCATTCGGGCTGATGTTTCTTCCGCCATCAGCAGGGGGGCACAGGCGTGCCCGATCTGGCAGGGTCAGCGCCTTTATTTCTTCCGCCGTCAGCAGGGGGCGCAGGCGCGCCTGATTCGGCCAGGTCAGTGCCTCGTGGCAGCGGGGGTTGTAGCAGCAGTGTTAGAATAGGGTTAGACTCAGTGAAACCTGCGGGAAACCTAACGGCCAGTGGCTGCTCGTGCAGCCGCTGGGTTGAGACCCGGGAGACACCTGCGGTCCTGTTCGCGACCGGCCCTGGCTCGGTCGCGGTCGTGCTGAGCGGCAGGGCACCGAAAGCCCCGTTTTTCATGGTTTCGGCGGTAGGCGCCATAGGACCGCCAGCGCAAAGCCACCGCTCCGGCTCGTCCGGGCCTGCAAGGACCAGCAGAATGGGGAAATCTCTAGGGTCAGCGCAGCCGCATGGCTCAGTGGTGGGTGGACCTCATAGAGGAAGAGGTTCCGTGGCGGCCGCCCCGCTTCTCGCGGCCTCGAAGCCGGGGCCTGCGGGGCCGCCAGCGCAAAGCCGCCGTTCTGGCTCATCTGGCCCCGCAGCGATCGGCGGAGTGGGGAAATGCCAGCTCAGAAAAGCTGCGAGTGTGGAAAGCGGCAAACGGGCACAGCTGCCTGGGGCATGGTGACTCTGAAAAGTGAAGCCCGTGAAAGCCGCATCCCGTGCAGAACCCACGACGGGAGAATGCAAAGACCCCAAAAGGTTGGCCAGAGAGCTGCCTGCATGCACGAGTCCCTTTTTACTTCACGAAGCCGCTAATATTTCTGATTCTGCCCGTGCTATCTCTTGCTTTACGGAGCAGATTTTCTCCCTATTCCTAAAAAATTCCGGGAGCCCTTGTATCGCACAAGCAGTCAGAACCGCAACTAATCTGTGGGGTTTTCTTACTAGACTCTGGGCAATTCTCGCTGAATTGCCAGGGTGCCTTTCTGACCATTCTATGTCTGAGAGGGCAAGGTTGTGCCCTAATTCGTATAGAATCTGCGTAATAGGAACCTCTGCTCGCTGCGCCATTTTAGGTCATGAGATATCGCTTAATTAGGTTTGATATCCCATGGAGGGCGGGGTCCTAGTGCCCCCTGAGGTTCTTTGGGTTCTGGTCAGCAAAAACAAATGCATGAGTTGCTCAAAACGCCAGGTGCAACAATTTAACAGTCAGAACTTAGGGAACAGAGAGGTTACATGCAAAATAGATCCCGACCGTGCCTATAAAGTACCCGCGGGGTGCAAGGGGAAAACACGCTCTTTCCCAAACCCGAGGGGAAGAACGGAAAAGACCGACTTAGCCTGGATAGGGGGGGAGAGAGAGAGAGGGAGGGATTAGTCCTGCCGCTTCTCTGGAGAGTTGCTATGCTTTGCTGTCTGCTGCCTGCTGATCGCTGCTTTACACGTGGCTGGGCTCTTCACAGCCACGATGGGGAGATGACGGCGAACAAGGAGAAGAGCGAGGAGAGGAGCTAACGGTCACTGTGTCCCTCTTAAATACCCTAAGGGGCATGTGAAACTGACCAATAGGTATTCAGCATTCTCTAGCTGACCAATAGGTTCAAAAAACTCCACGCATACATGCAGCCCGGGGTCTCCCTGAGTCCCGGGGCCACGTGGGGTGCACCCGCCCCTCAACCCCTACTGGACCTTGGACAGGAGGGAGAGGAGAGAGCCCAGGGATTGGACCAATTCTAGGATGTTTGTCATACCCATACCAGGACACAGGACCAGTTACAATAATATGTTTCTTCCATTCCTTAACAGTTAAACTTATTTCAGCCTCCAACTTAGTTAACTCTTGAGATCCAGAAGTGATTCCAAAAATAGTTATAGCCTCTGTCCCTTTGCAAGTTGAGGGCAACAAAGTACACCGTGCACCTGTATCAACTAAAGCCCTGTATTTCTGAACTTTGGAACTGCCAGGCCAACTAATGAATCCAATTGATTTGGTTTTCTCCACTATCCCTGTCCTCCTCCTGGCTAGAGGAAGTGCACTCCTAATGCTGAACATGGCATGTAGGGTGTACATAATGGTTGTTGTTGTTGTGAGAGGAATTACAATTATTAGAATAATTGCAGTTGCTCTGAGGAGCTGAAGAACTGACAGCTACCTTTCTGGCATTGCTGCCTCTGTTTCTACCACTCTGCAGTTCCCTGACTCTCTTTGAAAGGACTGAAGTAGGCTTACCATCCCATTTGTTCATGTTCTCACCAAATTGGTCACGCAGAAGTATCCAGAGTGATGCGGTGATGAACCTTTGCCATTGAACATCCAGTTTAGAACTGGCAATCTAGGAGCTAAAAGCAATTGTGACTCAGTTCCAATCAATTCAGAAACTGCTTTCATTCCTTCACAGGCTGCTAGTATTTCTTCCTCTGTTGCAGTGTAATTTACCTCTGAACCTATATAACGACATCCCCAGAAACCAAGTGGATGTCCATGTGTTTCATTTGGAGCTCTCTGCCAAAGACTCCAAGTTGGACCATTGTCACTCCCAACCATGTACAGAATGTTTTTAATGTCCAGACCAGATCGTACAGTTCCCAAGCCCACAGTATGGACTATTTTTCGCTTTATCTGATCGAAGGCTGCTTATTTTTCAGGTCCCCATCTGTGTACAAAGCATAGTTCTTTTCCTGATCAGAAAGATCACCATAGGGAGGAGCTTCTTTAGCATGAACTGGCTTCTCCTCTCGAGGTTTTGTAGAGACTGTGCCTCCCGGCCAGTTGGTTATCACTTCTACCAGACTAGGTTGATCAAGATTACCCATGTATGCTTGTTGGGTTATCAAAGCATTAATTTAGACCAAGTTGTGTCTGTGGCATAATGCGGTGATGAACCTTTGCCTTCAAACATCCAGTTTAGAACAGGCAATCTGGCAGCTAAAAGCAATTGTGGCTGAGTTCTAATCACTTCAGAAGTAGCTTTCACTCCTTCATAGGCTGCTAGCATTTCTTTCTCTGTTGCAGTGAAATTTGCCTCTGAACCTCTGTAGCCACAATTCCAGAAACCAAGTGGGTAACCACATGTTTCATTTGGAGCTCTCTGCCAAAGACTCCAAGTTGGACCATTGTCACTCCCAGCCGTGTACAGAATGTTTTTAATATCCAGACCAGATGGTACAGGTCCCAAGCCGTGTTGGTTTGAGCTAATTGGAGAATTTGAGTGAGAAATTAGACTATTGGCTGAGAACTACACAAACCCACAGCATGGACTACTTCTCTCTTTATCTGATCGAAGGCTGCTTATTTTTCAGGTCCCCACTCAAAATGGTTTCTCTTACAAGTCACATCATGCAGGGGATTGAGAATTTGACTGAATCCAGGAATGTGTATTCTCCAAAATCCCACTGCACCAAAGAATGATAGAGTGTCCTTTTTGTTCGTGGGAACTGCCATGGTGGAGACTTTATTTATCACATTCTGTAGAATGTGATGGTGACCATCTTGCCACTGCAAGCCCAGAAACTGAATTTTTCTGGAAGGTCCTTTGACCTTGTCTCTCTTGACGGCAAACTCTGCTTGCACCACAATGTCAATTATTTTGTTACGTTTCTCAAATATTTTCTCAGCAATTTGGCCCCACACAATGATGCCACTGATGAATTATATGTGTTCTGGAGCTTTACCTTTCTCCAATGCATTGTGGATCACTGAGTGACAGATCGTTGAACTGTATTTCTACCCCTGAGGCAGATGTTTGGAATGATATTAGATTCCTCTCCAGGTGATTACAAACTGAGGCCTGCATTCCTTGCTATGGGAATACAGATGAAAGCATTAGCAATGTCTATGGTAGCATACCATTTGTCTTCCTTCAATTCCAGCTCGTACTGGAGTTCCAGCATGTCTGGCGACAGCTGTGTTCATGGGTGAAGTCACCTCATTGAGGGCACAGAAGTCCACTGTGAGGTGCCAGTATTTATTAGCCTTGCACATGGGCCAAACTGGACTGGAGAAATGTGAATGAGCTTTCTCAATGACCTTTTTACTTTCCAGTTGATGAATCAGCTGATGAATGGGAAACAAAGAGGCACGGTTAGTTCTGTACTGCCCGTGATGCATAGTGTCAGTAGCAATTGACAGTTTCAGATCCTTCATGTCATGATGTCCTACAACTGCAGATTCATCTGAAAGTTCAGGTCTGATGGGCAATTTCAATTTACCATCCTCAATTTCTGCCAATGCTATTCCAAAACCCCATTTACAACCCTTAGGATCTGTAAAACAACCTTCTCTCAAAAACCCAATTCCCAGAATGCAAGGCGCATCAGGACCAGTTACAATAGTATGCTTCTTCCACTCTTTACCAGTTAAACTTATCTCAGCCTCCAACTTAGTTAACTCTTGAGACCCACCAGTGATTCCAGAAATAGTAATAACTTCTGTCCCTTTGCAATTTGATGGCAACAAAGTACACTGAGCACCTGTATCAACTAAAGCCCTGTATTTCTGAACTTTGGAACTGCCAGGCCAACTAATGAATACATTTGAATAGATTCTGTTTTATCCACTATCCCTTTCCTCCTCCTGGTTAGAGGAAGTGCACTCCTAATGCTGAACATGGCATGTAGGGTGTACACAGTGGTTGGTGTTGTTGTGAGAGGAATTACAATTATTAGAATAATTGCAATTGCTCTGAGGAGCTGAAGAAGTGACAGCTACTCTTCTGGCATTGCTGCCTCTGTTTCTACCACTCTGCAGTTCCCTGACTCTCTTTGAAAGGACTGAAGTAGGCTGACCATCCCATTTGTTCATGTTCTCACCAAATTGGTCACGCAGGAGTATCCAGAGTGACGCATGTGGTGCTGGTGTCTAGGTGGAATTTGTCTCCTGGGCCGGAATTGCCTTGCAGGAGGTGATAGTTTGTTCCTGATATCAGAAACATGCACCCATTCAAATGATGAAGGAATAGTATCATGTGCCAGATTGGAGATGGAGGTTTTGAGTTCCTCCTTCAGTTCTGTCATGCTATCTTTAATATCTGTAGTCATAGTTTTTATGGCAGACACTAGGGTATTATGTGACAGTCTGTCCTCTATTTCTCTGAGCTTATCAGTGAACTCACCAACAGTAAGCCTTTCATTATCAACCTTTGATAGAATCTTGCTAGCTAGGATGTTACCACAGGATGAAGGAGGAAGATTAATAATTTTCTTCATAAGACCTATCCGAAGAGGAATGTTATCAGGCTTATGTATGGCATGATCTCCATAAAGCACTTCCTTCACAGCAAAGTCCTTCAGAAGCTTAATTGCCTGCTCAACTGTGTTCCACTTCCTAGCTACCCATGGCAAGTCATCTCAGGAGGTATATCTCATACCCACAGCCAACAGAAGACATGTCCACAAGCTAACCACACTGAGAGTATTTGCCAGGTGCTTGTCCACTCCATTCTCCTTTGCAAGTGAGCCTAGCTGCTTTGCTGACTTGTCTCCTACCTGTAGGGCATTTACACCAATAGTATGGCATCTCACCAGCCAGCTTAGGATTGGTTCTCCTGATTCCCTTGAATATTCCTTTCTAACTTCCCTGACCTCTATAAGGGGATCATTACAGCCTTGGATGTCGTCCTTCTCCTCCTCTTCTCCTTGCTGGTCTGTTGGTGCCTGGCTAAACAAAACTCTTCTAACAGCATTTGTAATTTCCTGAGAGCCATCATCTGTTCTGGTAACTAATCTTATGCTGTCCTCATATTTAGACCTAAGCAAACCAGTCAGATCTTTAAGGCTAAGATTCTCCACTTCCTGCTCTTCTTCCTGCACATCAGAGGTTCCTGTGTCACTTCCTAGATCCTCTTTTGAATCATGTTTTGACCCAATTTTAGCTTTCATTTTGTCAGAGGCCAGTTTAACAGAAGATGGAGCTTGTGATGGATCTGAATTTTGGGGAACCTGAGCTGCTGACATATTAGAATCAGCATTGGGATCACAAATTGCTGTTAGGGAACTTGAACTACCATCAAAAAGAAAGCCTTTGGAAATATCTTTTGTTTTGTTACAGTTTTGTAAACATTGTCAGGGTATACAGCCAGACTCTGTCTTTGTTTGCATTCCAATTTCTCTGCACTTTCTTCTCCTGGCATGAAGTTCTCAAGCCCAGAGCAAAAATTAAGAATAAATTCATAATTAATAAGAAAACGATGACACAGGTTAAATATACCACCTTAGGCTTTGAATAGAAGTTTTCACAAGAGTCTGGCATAGTACTTTTTAACAATATAACTCTCACTAATCCAGTTGAATAGCTCATATAATTGCTAATATTTTCGGATTTATTATAAAAGCATCAAAAACAGCATTTGAAGCTATTTCAGTTATATTTAGACCATGTAACCTAGAAAATAGTCCCCATAATCCCAGACCATCTTCTTAAACTTTTTCCACACCAATTCCCAGAGAAAAATACCAATTGTAGCCACAAGCCATCTATGCAAAAGCATAGAGTCACAGAAGGAATAAATGAGTACAGCATCCAAGTCAGCTTCATTTTTAACTTCCAGGATTAATTAACAATCAAACAAATGTAATTAAACCTAAAGCCCCATGTTGGGTGCCAACTAAAAAAACTATATAGCGATCTGAACAGTTACCTGCCCCCCCACCTTTTGATATAACCCCGGCTAGAACTCAGAACACTGGAAGTTGATAAATGATGCTTTATATTTACAGCAATGCACAATATACAAGCAGATATTTACAATGTTTAGCAGATATTTACAATGTTTAACAGATATTTACAGATACATGCAGCGAAAAAGTAATACAGAAACACCACACCCCACCCCACCCAGAGACCAAAATCCTTAAGAGGGTTTTTCCCAACCACTCCTACTACCTTTCTCCCCTTCCCCAATCTTATCTCACCATTTGTTGATGAAGCTGATAGGCGGAGATAGATCAGCCAGAAGGAATAGCAGTAGGAAAGAAGTTAGTAGAATTATTGAGAATTAGCTACCAAGGCAGAGACAAAGGAACCATGCAAGGAGAAGCCACAGCCAGAGAGGCCTGAAGTCGTCTGACTTATCTATATTTGGGTTTCTCAGTAGAGCTCTGGGTGAAGTAGCATCATCTGTTTTCATCTCACAGCTAATAGTCTAATTTCTCACTCAAATTCTCCAATTAGTTCAAACCAGCACACAACTGAATCCTCACTGGTGTTAAATATGTAGAACTCAATTTTATACTCATTTGAAAATCTGTCATTTAAATATTAAAGCCAACTGTATGTGGCAAGATGAACCTGGACCTGTTTGAGTGGATCTAGAGAAGGTCTACAAAAAGTGGTCAGAGAGCTGGAAGACTTTTCCTTTGAAGAAAAGCTGAGAGAGTTGGTGGTGTTTAGCCTGGAGAAAAAAAGGCTTCAGTAAGACCTCACAGTACTTAAAGGGGAGCTAAAGAAACACAAGGACAAACCATTTACCAGGGTCTGCTGTGACAGAATAAAGGAAAATATCTTTAAAGAGGGTGCTGAAACACTGGAATAGGTTGCTCGGAGAGGTGGTAGATGCCTCATTCCTGGAAACATTTAAGTTAGGGGCCTTGAGTGATAGATCCAACAGGAGGACTCCCTGACCATGGCAGGATGTTTGGAATTAGATGATCCTTGAAGGTTCCTTCCAACCCAAAACTTTCTGTAATTCTATAATACATCAATTAACTGATTAATTTGAAGAATACGTAAAGCAAAATTTAAGGATGTCTTAGCATTTTTTTTTCTTTTTAAAACAGATTATCAATGCAGTCATGTAAAATTAAACCAAGATTATTTTATCAAGTAACAGAATAAAGCATACCAAATATGCTGAGGAGAATACATCCCATTTAGATAATGTAAATGTTTGCCAGGGTCAGGAACATACAGAGATTACATTAATTCAACAAGTTAAGATGCTTGATATGAGATATTTGCCTCCCTCTTTCTAAGGTGGTGAGACTTCTGTGTTAAAAAACCCACCACATTTGTTTACTTGGCATACCTCCTGTAACACTGAGACATGGCAACAAAGTTCAGGATGACTTAGATGAAGTTCTAAACAGCTATATGAGAATTTCACACGTTTGCCTCTAGTTATTTGGCTATGGTGCCTTATTAGATATTTCAGATTAATTTACAAACACTGTAAATAGAGAGAAAAGCAAATGCATACTTTTCAAAATGTGCAGCAAGAAAGCAGTATCTGCTGAGTTGGTTAGAATTAATAGCAACGATTTTTAATCCCCCCACCAAAGTGACTGATGTTTACATTTTCTTAACACACTTTATCAACTTCTGTCTGGATAAAGAGTATCTATGTCACAAACCGTAAGTTTTCAGTAATGAGTGATCTAGTTATTAGTATTTTTGAAGTCACACTTGTGTAAAGGCTAGCAGTTTTCAACACCTTGAAGGCACCTGCAAATGGCTTTCCTTGCCATTCCCTACACTGTTAAAATTATTGTATAGTATTGCTGTGATTAATCAAAGTGATCAAAGAAAAGTACAGTTTAAAAGAGACCTGGACTATATATCAAGAGGTGAAAGTGGGGCAAAATTTACTCATATAACCATGTCCGAGTATGTAAAATGCAAAACAAGATGCATGCAATATGGGGGGAAGGAAAGAAGCAGGTGAAGGGAAAGTGAAATAAAAAGATAAAATCTACCCCAAGTATTCCATAAGATTCACAAACATTTATTTACACCAGTAAAAACAAACAAAAGAGACAACCAATTTCACTTTCAAGTGTCTAGGAACATATAGTTTCCAATTATTTGTTTTTTAATGTGAGGAAAAAAATCTTTTATGCCTTTTACTGTGAAAAATGTNTTTTTTAAAAATAAAGTACTTTTTATTTAGAGAAGTGAAACTAAACAAAACAACCAAAACCCTCCAAACAACAGAAACCATCAGATTTTCCTATTTCTACCCAATAATTTTTGATTCTGACTTCATATCTGATTTGCTAAAAAAAAGATTTGTGTATGTTTTATATGATTTTGCTATATCTTCCTCATACACTTGAT
This sequence comes from Psilopogon haemacephalus, assembly GCA_013396835.1. NCBI lineage: Eukaryota > Metazoa > Chordata > Aves > Piciformes > Megalaimidae > Psilopogon > Psilopogon haemacephalus. The sequence continues at coordinate 22,869 of VWZI01000256.1, read as the reverse complement.
AATAGAAGTGAGGATTTACACAGATACTTAAGAACATATGAATGAAACAGAGGAAATAGTATATAGAATTTGAATGCAGGAATAAGAAAGCAGTCCTTGTGCACTCATAACCCAACAGCCTAAATTTAGAAAGTGCTTTATATAAAAATATATATCCAAGAATGTCTTTATAATGGATTTACTAAGAGAAAAAAAGAACTAAATGACTGTAGATAATGCACACTAGCACTGAGGGAGCTGACTGATGTTACTGCTGTAACATCCTTGATCATTTTTGAAAGATCGTGGAGAAAAGGGGAGGTGTCTGAGGACTGGAAGAGGGCCAAAGTCACTACAGTCTTCAAAAACGACAAGAAGACCTGCGTAACTACAGAGCAGTTGGCCTCACCTTGATCCTTGGGAAGGTGAAGGAGCAGCCAGCAGTCTGTTCTGGATTGTTGTTTTGTTGGTTTTTTTTTTTCCAATACTGTTTTATGAGCTGTGGGAATGTCATGGCAGACCTGAAGGGTCAAAATAGGCCTGCACGTGTGCTGGCTTGCCCAAACACATCTTTCTGACTTCCCTCTGTTTTTGTGGAAGAAGCAACTGTGGAAAAAGAGACAAAAGTGTATGTGAAGTCTGAGCACTCAGGCTTATATAACTTGTTTTTCTCCTACTTGCAACCTGTGGTAAACAAGGTGCACATGCTAGCCTTGTGCTAAGCTTGTGCTAAACCTATGATCTCTCCCTATATGGGAATAGCAAACCTATGGTTTCACCCAAATATGGTCAGAACTTGGCTTACTGCCACTCTGATTGGATACGGTAATTCGTCCAAATGGTCCAATCAATCTCAGGCATTGATATATACAGATAAGCAGGTAACACAACATGCTTCTGCCATGCTTTTCCTATTATTCTTTGTTCTGCATCTATGCCTGTAATGCCTTATTATTATGTAGCAATGTAAGATATATTCCACCCTGGAACCATTTCGAGTCTTTCCAGGAGCAACTTGAATAGCCTTCACACAATTAGCAGCGTGAGATACACATCTGCTGAGACACATCTCAAGATGTCTGCCTGCACCTGCCAGAGCAACCTATATCTCATGAAGGTGAGCAAGGCTGAAGGCATGCAGATCATCAAAAAGCCAGGAACAGCTCAGAAACAATCCTCCCCACTCTTCTTCCTCCAGCAGCCTGTGGATCCTGGGGTTAATCAAGTCTCAGCAGCTGCAGCAACAGCTGCAGCAGCAACAGCCAGTGGCCAGAAGCCCTGCTAGTGTTCTGGGTACTTTCAATCTATTATAATCCCACAAGATGGGAGAAGTGATACTTGTGAATAAACCTAAATCTTTGCATATTACCTAGATTCTGCCCTAAGCAGAAAGGGGCCCTGATTTTCATCTAGTTGCCAAGTGGCACAATTGACTGCAAAAGACCTCTAAAAGTGTTTATTAGTTACAATTGATTTGATAGTTTACACATATTGATAATTACTACTAGATCTAGATATCATTTATGTAATCGTTCCATGACTTTTACAATCAAACTGGTTTAATATTAAAAATAAGTGATCAGGGGTGGAAAATTTGGATATCAAAATTAATAAACAATATTAATTTTGGAAAATCATCTTGCATTAATTAACCAAGCCCCCATTCCATCACAGGGAGTAAGAAACTTAGTTGGTTGTATGTAGCCTCTTAGGAAAACCTTTGTTGGGACGATATTTCAGCTTGATTTAGATTTTAAATCCAAAGTGAAAGCCTGGTTTTATTACGTTGCCATAACTTTTCATGTCAGAGATGTTCCTATGGCAACCAATTATTTATACCCTTTCAAAACTAACTTTTCCCCTTTGAATTCATACAAGCCCTTCTACTCCCCAGTCTTCAGGCTTTGCATGCTCAGTTTCATACTTTAAATCACTCATAAATATTACAAATAGCAAAAGTCCTTATTTTTTAATGCACTTGAATTTAAAAGTTTTAAAATAAATGGTGAAATGTTTTGGTTTTTTTTCAGTTTCTCTTCAAAGTCCTCACTCCATGTAAGGAAATAAGTATGGATATTTTGTCTCATGAAAAAACAAGCTACAAAGGAGTTCGAACCTGAAAACAAAGAAATTAGAAAGTTTTTTTTCCCTAGGGAATTTCTCTGTGTTTTTGTTTCAGTAAACATTAAGGAAAAAATCAATCAAACTTTAATATAAATTAATTTATAATCAAGTAATTTTTTTTTCAGACCTCAAATACATGAACTTTAGGGGAAACACAAGAAAATTAAATCCTCTGCATATGAAGTGGGTTTGCAGTTACCTTCCCCCCCCACCTTTATAAACCGTGGCTAAAACTCAGAAAAACACTGGAAGTTAATAAGCGAAGCTTTATATTTACAGCAATGCACAATATACAAGCAAATATTTACAAGATATAACAAATATTTACAGATATATACAGTGAAAAAGTAATACAGACACCACGCCCCTCCCAGAGACCAAAATCCCCAAGAGAGGGTAACCAAACCCCCCCTACCACCTTTCCCCCTTTCCCCAGCCTTATCTCACCACCTGTTGATGCTGCAGATAAGATGAAGATCGGTCACAGATTAGTAATAGGAGGAGTTAGCAATTTTAGTGATTTTACTCTGAATTAGCCAAGACCGAGAGACAAAGGAGAGAGCAGCCGGAGCCAGCACAGACAGAAGCAGACTGCTAATCTGGTTGTTTTGAGAACAGCTCTTAAAACAACTTTTTTTCTTCTCAACAAATCTCAGTGAAGTGACACACTGTGTTTAACTCTCTCTCAGTCAATAGTCTAATTTCTCACTCAAATTCTCCAATTAGCTCAAACAAACACAGCATACACCTGCTGATTTCAGTATTTACTATCTATGTCCAAAGCATCAATATGCAGAAGGCTAAATTGAGGTGTAATAACAGGTATACAGCAGGCAGTTCCAACAATTGTATCGCTCTCATAAGGCTAAGGATACAAATCATTATAGGATTGATTATAAGGGAAGACAGCAGCAACTATATGGATGACATGGAGCCTGGAATTGCAAAGCAGGTTTGAATCTAGTTTGTGGCTTGACAACATTCTTAAGAGTAAGAAAAAGGCAAGAAAACTTAATTATTTTCTTGTCATAATGATGCCATATTCTGTGCTATATAGTCCTAATAAACAGGAAGCATTCTACATTTGATATTAAAAGCAAGTAAACAAACAAAATAGTCTTATCTCCTTCTAAGGAATTAGTTTTCTTAACAGAGCTAGAACTTAGAATCATTAGAGTAATTCAAAAGAAAAAATAATAGACTGGAGGTCTATTTCCAGCTCTTTTGTGGTGGCCACATCTATGCAGAGTGCATTGCAGTTTGCACCAGCAGCCAGTGGCAAGGCAAATCTTTCCTCCTCCTCTACTGGGAAACTTTGTATCCTTTGTGTCAGTGAGTATACCCTCCATATGTGTGGTTAGAATTTCCCCTGTTATCAGGTTCCTATTTTCCAAGTTCTGACTGTTTAAACTATTTAAACTCTTTAATTCTGTGTTTATAAATAACCTTTCTGTAATTGCTTCTTGTCAACTGAACATTCAATGAACCTCAAGGAATTTCCCCGAATTTTTAAATATTAATAATGTTTAGATTAATATTAATAAAAATATTATTACTAGTTCATAACTGGTTATTAATAATCATAACAAGGAGTCACTGGAATTAACTGCCCCAGGAGTAGAAACTATTTGGACTCATCTTGGGTTGATCCAGACTCTGCTGGAACAAAGTGAAGCTCCAGAGTATTTACAGTGAGAAATCTTCTGTGTACTTCAAAACAATATCATTTTGAGCAAGAATGGCCAGGGAATGATAAACGATGTATGTTGTTTGATGTTATTTTTTTTCTGGTCATGATGTAGATGGTATAGAATAAGAATTTGAATCTATCAATATTCAGTACTATGCTACTGTCATGCCAGCTACAAAATGAAAATACTGGATGGAGCAAAGTATCACGGGGCTTGAAGTTCAGATTGTAACATGAAAGGTTTCCTGGTTTTGTTGCTGTTTCTGATTTGTGGTTTCTGTGGTGTTGGACTTTTCCACTGTGTGAGCTGTGGGTAAGAGTCAGACAGTGAGAAAAGGTAGCTGGCTTCTGCTGCTCCTTCTGCATTTTACACTTTTCTGAAAATAGGCTAAGGTAATTGTCTATTGTATTTTCTCGTTTGCTTTCTCAACTGTTTATCTCAACCCAGACTTTTGTAGGTTTTGTTACTTACTGTTCTGTCTCTGTGGGGAAGGGGGGATGCTTGTGAGAGTGGGCTGTATTAACTCAGAGGAGTGTTGATAGGTGAGTTTATGCATATTCTTTCTATCTATATGTAGACAGTGCTTCAAATGAATATGACGTAAACCACACAAAAAGTTTGTACATGGGAGAGCTTACCTTGTAAATTTGGTTTTGTCTACATGGGAATATCAGAGCTTGACAATCTCACGAACAACTGGGTTAAAAGATGATACAGATGGTGAAGGTGAATACCAGCTACATAACCTTTCACTTGAAAGCCTCATAAAAAATAAAAATGAACCAAAATTGACTTGTAAGCCAGCCCATATTGTGCAAGGAGGGAAACTCCACAGCCTCTCTGTGCAATCTGCCAGTGTTGTCACACTTAGAGTAAAAAAAGTGTTTCCTAATGCTTGTATGAACTCTCCTGTGTTTGTGTTCATTGCCTCTGATCTCACTGGGTGCCACTGAAAACAGCCTGGTTCTGTCCGCTTTGCACCATATCTTTAGGAGTTTTATACAAATTTGGTCCTATCTGAGCTTTCTCTTTTCCAATCTCCAGGTTAAACTCAGCCCTTTCTCACAAAATGCTCCTGTACTTATATATATCATCTTAGTGGCCTTTCATTAATTCTCTCCAGTCTGTCCATCTGTCTTGTGGTGGGAAGCCCAGACCTGAGACATTGTACCTGATGTGGACTCACAAGAGCTGAAGAGGGGGAGAAATTGAGACATGTTACATTATTTACTATTTCCTTCTCCATTTTGAAATCTGTAATTTGTCTGATTGTTTTGTTTTTGGTTTTGTGGTTTGTTGTGGTTTTGTTTTTTGTTTTTTTTGTTGTTGTCTGTCTCATTTTATGCTGCAGTATCATTAATTTGGTTTCTATATGCGTACTTGTTATGTTAAGTTCTCTGTCATTTTGTTCTACTATCATTCAAGTTAACCATTAATTTGATCAGTCACCATTCAGATTATAGCTACATTTCAGGTCATTTGGAACTGAAACATTTCACTATGAGATATGCCTAAATCATATACATAGACATTGTATGCACATAAAACCTGCTCCCACTTTCAGAATCAAGGTAGAAGACAGTTTCAGAGCAATAATTGTTGATATTTATGGGAAATGGTTTCCATCAAAAATAAAGGTTAAATGAGGAAGTTAGTTTCTTCCAGGAAGAGAAATTTACATTTCTTTGCAAAGCAACAGCTTTCAGTAATAGTAAAATCTAAATTTACCCTTGCCATGCAGCAGACCTCCTTCTCTATTAAACTAGTTTTGGACTTAATGGAACAAACTTTTCTAAAAAGTTTATTTTTGTTCATGCTTGGCTTCCTTTCTAAAGCAAATAGCTCTGGAACACTAGAAGAAAATGCCTTTAGCCATTTCATCATTTCACAGTTATATTATGAAATATATACTCCTATATAAATGCAAAATTCTGACTACCAGTTTCTTAGTGGAACAGGTCATTGACAACCAGTTGAACTTTGCAACTTCTGACTTGGATATGTAAATTCCCCAAGGGTGCCAGTTAAATAATAAATCCCCCCAGAAACCTGAGAAAAAGTTAAAGAGGGGATCTTTCCCCATTATGTTCCCTAAAATATTTTTTTCCCTGCAGCTCAGACCTTGAAGTAAGTATTATGATGCAAAAACACTTTTATAAGGAAAAGGATAAAAGCAGAATTTACAAGTCCAGATGAAGATTTATTATGTTGTGACAGAATTAGTGCAGAAGGAATTATCTATTCAGTGATGGAACAAGACCATATCTACCTGCAACAGAATGGTAGCTATGCACAATGTCAAGATAGATATTAAAAAAAACAAACCACCAAAGCCCACCAAAAAAAGGACAAAAAATTCCAAACAAACAAACAAAGTTTTCTCTGAAACACACAAAAAAAGTATTTTCCAAAGACTATATTTCTAGGTAGTTTATTACCACTGAAGTTACTAACTTTAAACTGGAATATACTTGACATAAATAACCCATAATGTTCTTGATTAGAGATGTGCAGAAGGAAGCATTTTTCTAATATCTTGGCAAATGGATAAAAGAAAGATTCCTAGTCTTAATAGATCTTCTGTTTTAAATTTAATTTTCATCTGATGCTATTTTTGGAATACATTTTGTGGACCATCATTTCAAATTGTGTGTTCTGGATCAAACTAGGGGTCATCTTTACAGAGACAGTAGCTACAGAGATAATCTTCATGCAGTTACAAATATCAATTTCTGCATTGACAATTCTTGTTATAGAAGAGTACTCAAAGTGAACATTTAATTTAAACTGAATGTAAATCATATCAAAGGGATATAAAAGCTGTGAGAAGAACTGCAGCAGAGTAAGAAATAAGCATTAATGAAAAATATCTCCACTGAAATGTGCACTTTGGCTAAAGCACTGCATAAAAGAATCTTGAAGAAAGTTCATGATTGAACTGTTCTTTTATCTGTTCTTCAATTAGTTTTTTGAGTTTTTTTTTACATTCTGTGAAACTAATACAATTTAATTTTCTCTAGCTGTTTAATTCTGGGTGGAACATTCTGTTTGTTCCCTGACTAGTGTGGGTCTTTTAGGGGAAAAAAAAAGAAAGACATCTAGGAAAATAATTGTAAAGAATAGAATGAATCATAGAATGGTCTAGGTTGGAAGAGACCTCAAAACTCATCCAGTCCCACCCCCCGCCATAGGCAGGGACACCTCCCACTAAATCAGGACGCTCAAGACCTCATCCAACCTGGCCTTGAACACATCCAGGGAGGGAGCAGACACAATCTCCCTGGGCAACCTGTTCCAGTGCCTCACCACCCTCACTGTGAAGAATTTCTTCCTAACATCCCCTTCAAATCTCCCCTCTGCCAATTTGAACCCATTCCCCCTCATCCTGTCATTATAAGACCTTGTGAATAGTCCCTCCCAAGCTCTCCTGTAGGCCCCCCTCAGATATTGGTAGGTTGCTATAGGATCTCCCCGAAGCCTTCTCTTCTCCAGGCTGAAAAGCCCCAACTCTCTCAGCCTGTCCTCATAG
>VWZI01000256.1:0-15254 GCA_013396835.1 Psilopogon haemacephalus | reverse complement strand
ATCTCTACATTACAACAAAGCCAGTCCCCTCTACGTGAGATCTACCTAGAGAGAAAATCTTCTAAACGTACTAATTCATTCTCTCCTATCTTTCTCAGTGCATGTGTTGCCTTCAAAACAATTCTTCCCAGGAGATATACAAGTGGTGTTTTAAATACAATTCACAAAAAAGAAAATAGCAGATGTAGAAATATATTTTAGGTATTAAACATTTGCTGAATTATTTTAGTCCTGTTGGCTCATTAATGAAATCTCCATGGATTAAATACTGATTCCCAACACCTTCATCTACAGAGATGCAGGAAAGATTTGCATTTTCACGTTATGTATACTCATTACAATTTCTTTTATATTATACTAATTATAAGCCTTTATATTTCTTCACTCTTTTCTTCTTAGGAAGATCTGAAAGAATTGTTGACTGTATTAAAACCCAAAAGGATATATAAAGGAATCCAGTGAATAAATATATTAACTATAAAGTTCTCTTTCAAATGAATGAAGGTTAAGCAGTATCAAAAAAAAAGAAAGAAAAAAAACCCCAAAATAAGAAAGAAAAAAATTTCTATTCTTGGAAAATGAAAAGACTTAGCTCATAATGTCAAAGTTAATTTTAGCTGCACACTATGTAAGCTTAGAATTTTCTGAAATAATTTTATTTTTTTAAAAATATTTTATGTCTGAATATAATTTGAGATTGACAATACAGACTGTTTTCTTAATGTGCATAAAACAGGAATATCTGTTATATATTTTGCATGGTGAGATGTACATTTTTTAAAATTCCTCTTCAGGGACTTGTGAGACCTTGTGTTTAGAGTATATGACCCTCAGAGTGAGGATAGAACTTCTTCCCATCCAGTTTTCCCAGCATTCCACAGAATGTGGTGAAGGTAATAAAATAATTCCATCCATATGCTAATAATCTTTCTCTGTGCCTCAAGCCAAGAGAAATTAGACTCTCTATACCTTAACATTCACCACTATGTCACAACTAGTCAATTTGCTCTTTCCCTCTCTGATTAAAGGAATCTATTCCGCATGTTAGTACCTGAACTGTCAATATAGAGACATATCTATCCTGAAGAAGATCCAAGCAGAAGTGACTGAAAGAAAGTAAAACAAAGATTATACCTTGAGTTAAGCTGCAATACCATAATCCATTTGCATTTGGATTTATTATTTATGAGGAAAAAATACAACTTTCACATTGAGTAAAATACTGAACATGAGTTAGTTCTCTAACTACATGACTTCAGTTTAATTTTAGGTGGCAGAAAAGGGGTTTTTTTCTGGCCTTTTTTTTGCTGCTGAAGAAGACTGACAATTCTTCTTCATTTCCATGAAGGTGCTGGTGATATTGTGTACATTAAGTAATAAAAATAAGAAAGGTCCATGAACATCAAAGCCACTGTCACCAGGAAAAACTATATATTAGTCCACAGTCTGTGAATTGAAACCTCTGTAACTTTGCATGCTGTGCATTCAGTTACACTGTGATAAATTAATATAAAATTGCTCTTTTGTATTGAAATATTGCATTCTCATTTTACAGAAGTGCGTAATAACAAGTAATACAATAGCTTATTAAACTGAGATGATGATGTAGTTGTAATAACATCAAGTACCTTCTAAAGGAATCATCTTAAAGATGCACAAAAAAAGGACTAACACATTTAATCCAGATTTTAAAGTATTACATATTGATCATTTCCCTCTAGTGAAATTCTTCAACCATATATTGTACTTGAACAGAGAATAAATAACAGTCAATTTCTGTCAGAAATCTACTGACAGAAACATTGTCTTCCTACTTTCTGGCTACACAGCTTATAATTTCAACAAGATTTTAGTCATTAGTTCTACAAGCAAGGAAAATCTATGTCAGTAGCTTCCCTACTACACAGTTCTGTTACATGGGGGAAAATTAGTAAGACAATAAATGCATAATAGAAGCTACTCTGGATATTTTTTTCAGTATATCAGTGCTTTCAAATGTGTAGTAGGTTAGAACTGGGTTGAGCTGGGCTTATGGTGTGTTTTGTGGTGCTGCAGCTAAGCATTGATAAGCAGCAGTGTTGTGACTACTGCTGGGCTGAGCACCCAGGCTAGTTTNNGTGACTACTGCTGGGTGGGGCCCCCGGGCTAATTTGTTTTTTTTTTTTTTTTTCCCAACATCTCCCCACCCCAAGATGCTAGGAGGATATTCCATACCATATGATGTCAGCTCAGATATAAGAAGGAGGTAATAGGAGGAAGTTTGGGGAAGATTCGTCTATGGCGTCAGTCCTCCAAGAGTATCCATCAAGCGTAGAGAGCCCTGCTTCCAAGACCAGAACATCGTCCATTCGATGGGAAGTAGAGATTAATATCTCTTTCTGCTCTTGCTTCTGCGCAGTCTGTTGCCCTTTGCTTTATTATTATTATTAAAATTGCTTCTATTCTATAAGCAGCCTTTTTAATATTTTTTTTTTTCCTTCTCCCCTGCCCTTTTAAGAGGGGGAGTGATAGAGTGGCTCTGGTGGGCATTTGGCCCCCCAGCTGGGGCAAAACCACCACAAAAGGTTAGGTATTTTTAATAATGTAAAACAAAAATTGAAGTTAAATAATTATCAATAGGTTAACCCTAGTGGGTAGCAAAACACAAAGCTGCTTGCTCACTTCCCCCAAATGGTATGAGAGAGATAATTATAAGTGTAAAAATAAGAAAATTAGTGGTTTTTTAGATAAAGACAGTGTGCTAATTTAACACAGCCTTTTCCCTACAACACAGAAGTGAGGGAAAAGCAATATACAAAAAAAAAATCTGGGTTGATATAATGAGTTGAGGTAACATAAGAGTTTACTGAATAAATAAATAATAATAATATGATGCACTATTACCTTAGCCTGTTTGCACAGCAGAAAGCAGTAGCAAGCAGAAGCAAATGAGCTAAAAATTCAAACCAGGGAGATGCTCCCCCATCCCTCTACATCCCACTGCCATCTCAGCAGCAACACCCAAACCTGTAGAACACAAAAGCAGCAACCAGAACAAGAAACTTCTTGTGACAAAATTTGAACTTCAAGCCCCATAATACTTTGCTTTAGCCAGCGTCTCATTTTGAAGCCAGCATGCAGCAGGATGATTTTGAATAACAGTAGCAAATGTTCAGCTTAACCCACAACAGATAGCTTAATAGGTAAAAAAAAAAACAAAAAAACAAAAAAAACCCCAAACTGTGTGCACAAGGGAAGCAAAACAGGGAATTCATTCATGTAACGGTTTGAGACTTGACCACCCCCAACACATTTGAAATCATCCAGACTAGACTCAGCCAGCTGGAAGTTAATGAAGTTTTATATTTATAGATTAGCACAATATACAAGCAATTATTTACAATATATTACAAATATTTACAGGTATATATGTTAAAAAGGTAGTACAGAAACACAATGCCCCTCTCAGAGATCAAAGTCCCCAGAAGAAGTTCCCAACCACCCTTCCACCTTCTCCCCACCCCACCAATCTTATCCCAGAATCTGCTTTATATGTAAGGTGAATTAGGAGGATTGGTAAGGGGGGGTTAGAAACAGAATCCATTAGTTGAGTTAAACAGATCCAGCGAGAAGGCAAGGAGAGGGAGAGAGACCAACAGCAGAGCTCAGACCTGAGTGTCTCTTATCTACGTTTATGTATTTGCTTTAGTACATCTCAGCAAACCTATGAACAAAGCAGACATGACCATTGTTTCCTTTCCACAGCCTATAACCCAATTGCTCTTATTAATATATTTTAATTAGCCTCAAACCAGCACAGTTCACCACTTCCCATTAGAAACCTGGGCTTCATCACTCATTACATGAGAAGAGACAATGCCATAACTCCAAATATCATCCCCTTGCTTCTTATCTCCCAGTTGTATATGTTGAACATGACATCATATGATATGGAATATCTCTTTGGTCATTTTGGGTCAGCTGTCCCAGCTGTGCCTCCTCCCATCTTCTTGTACACCCCCAGCCCACTTGCTGGTGGGCTGGGGCCTTGACTCTATGTAAGCTCTTCTCATCAATAGTAAAAACATCCCCATGTCATCAATACAGTTTTCAGCACAAATCCAAAACAGCTTCATACTACACTGCTATGAAGAAAATATATCCAAGCCAGAAACAGCACAATACTAAAAAATTAAATATATCTACATTAAATCAAAATTAAGTTCTGTTCCTGAAGCTAGACTGGTGGGTTCAGATGCCAACATAGTCTCTCTATTAAACTCTTCTTCAGTTGGTCAAGGCAGAGAAAACACAATGGAAATCTTGTGGATCAGGACAAGGACAGAGAGAGATCATTCACCAATTACTATCATGGGCAACACAAACTCAACTTGGGGAAATTAATTTAATTTATTGCAAATTAAATCAGAATCTTAAAATGCCATTCCCTCATTCCTAATTTCTCAAACTGAGACTCCCTCCTGGACTCAATTTCACTCCATATTTCTGTAATTCCTCACCTCAAATAATGCAGGAGGATGAAGAAAAGAGGTTGCAACCAGTTCATCAAGCAGTGTGTCCTGCTTTCTTCCTCTGTAGCATAAGGTCCCATGCATGGTAAACAGTCTTCCACAAATTTCTTCAATGTGGACATTTCCCGTAGTGTGTTGTCCTTCAGGAACTGTCCTGGTATGGCATAAATCCTGCCCAAATTAGTTCAAACTTCTGCTCTTTCCCTCCTCCTGAAGCAAGGTCCAGGAGTTTGTAGGTGATGGGAGTTTGAACAAAGAAAACCCTGTGACAGATGAACAAGTCAGGTGATTTGTGTTGTCCCTCAAAGCATTAGGGTAGACCCCTGGGCACAGGATTTTGAATTCATTGGCTAAAACAATGGACACTAATTCCTATTGGCCAGTTTCACCCTTCAAAATAGTCTATTTAAGGAGGGCGATTTGGAGCCATTGCTCTCTTTTCCTGCTGCTTCTGCTGGGACCAGATGTCTATTTGCACCTCTTTTGCAGCAGCTATGTGTTTGCAACGTGCATTGCAGCCTACAGCAGTGGCAAGGCAAAATGTTTTTCTCCTTCTCTTTTTGGGAACACTGTACCTATTGCGTCTGTGAATAGTAGGTGAGGATAGGATTTCCCCTGTTATTAGGTTCCCTGTTTTCCAAGTTCTGACTGTTTAAGCCATTTAAACTGTTTAATTCATTGTTTATAAATAATCTTTGTGCAATAACCTCTTAACGACCAAACATCCAAAGAATCTCAGGGAATTTTCCTCAAAATACTGATTATTAATAATAATAAAAAATAATATTCATAACAGCTTATTAATAATCACAACAGAAACACAATGCTCCATTGTGAGTCCCCTCCTTTGATTACAAGACCTGCCAGCAAAACTGCTTCAGCATAGACTTCCCTCTCCATGGATCCACAAGTCCTTTCAGTATGTGCATCCCACAAAATCATAGATGTCTTTGGGCATTCAGCTGCTCTAGAATAGGTCTTCACAGGCTTTGCCTGGATATTTAATTCATTATTAAGCCTCCCAGGTTGCAGGTGGACCGTCTGCCACACCATGGTCTTCACAACAGACAGCAGAGCAATTTCTATTCCAGACCTGGAGCACATGTCCCTTCTACTATGTCTTTTTTTTAATATATTCTCACTCTTCTTCCTCCCTGCTGATGCTCAGAGATTTCTTCCCCTATTAAAAAAATTATCACAGAAGCCACTACTACCACTATTGCCAATTGGCTTGGCTCTGGTCAGCAGCAGGTACATTTTGCAGCACATCTCACAGCAGGCTAGAATTGTTTCTGTCTTATATGGAGGAAGATCATGTGAACTTCTTAGAGAAGCCACATCTGTAGCCTGCTCTGCTATAAAAACCATGCTGCGAAAACCCAATATAGAAACACCTTTTATCACACATCTTTGGTGTCTGCAAGAACTGTACCAGAATGAAATTTCATGACTGTGCCTAAAGACCACATTTGTATCTTGATGTCAACAATACCCTTGTATACTTCTTATTTTGTGCATTGAAATCAGAATTTTAGGTTATTTGCATGTAGCTGTTAAGAGTTAAAGCAATGTAAAATCTGCTTTATACAGAGAGAATAAAAGGATTGCTAAACACCTCTCTATTATATTCCAAAAGTCATGGCAGTCTGGTGAAGTCCCCACTGACTGGAGAATGGGTAATATAACCCCCATTTTCCAAAAGAGTAAGAAGGAAGAACCAGGGAATTACAGGCCAGTCAGTCTTACCTCTGTGCCTGGTAAGATCATGGAACAGATCCTCCTGGAGACACTACTGAGACAGAAGAATAGTGAGAGGGTGAGTGGATACAATCAGCATGGCTTCACCAAGGGCAGATCCTGCCTAACAAGCCTGGTGGCCTTCTATGAACAGGTCACAACATTAATAGATGAGGGGCAAGAAACTGATGTCATTTACCTGGACATGAGCAAAGCCTTTGACACTGTCCTACACCACATCCTGGTCTCCAAGCTGGTGAAACATGGGTTTGATGGGTGGAACACCAGATGGATAAAGAACTGGCTTGATGGGTGCACCCATAGAGTGGCTGTCAATGGGTCCATGTCCAAGTGGAGACCAGTGACAAGCAGAGTCTCTCAGGGATCAGTCCTGGGACCAGTCTTGTTCAATATCTTTGTGGGCAGCATGGACAGAGGCATTGAGTGCAGCCTCAGCAAGTTTGCTGATGACACCTATTTATGTGGTGAAGCAGACATGCTGGAGGGAAAGGATGCCATCCAGAGGGGCCTGGACAGGCTGGAGAGGTGGGCACAAGCCAGTATCAGGAGGTTCAACAAGGCCAAGTGCATGGTCCTGCATCTGGGTCAAAGCAATCCCAAGCACAAATATAGTCTGGGCAGTGACTGGCTGGAGAGAGACTTGGGGGTGCTGGTGGATGAGAAGCTCAACATGAGCCAGCAATGTGCACTTGCAGCCCAGAAATCCAACCAGATTCTGGGCTGCATCAGGAGAAGTTGGCCAGCAGGTCGAGGGAAGTAATTCTCCCCCTCTACTCTGGTGAGACCCCACCTGAAGTACTGCATTCAGTTTTGGAGCCCCTTTCACAAGAGGCTTGTGGACATGTTGGAACGTGTCCAGAGAAAGGCCATGATGATGCTCAGAGGGCTGGAGAACCTCTCCTATGAGGACAGATTGAAAGAGTTGGGGCTGTTCAGTCTGGAGAAGAGGAGGCTTCCAGGTGACCTTATTGTGGCCTTCCAGTATCTGATGGGGACTACAAGAAAGGTGGGGAGGGACTTTTGAGGATATCAGCTAGTAAAAGGACTAAGGGGAATGGAGCAAAGATGGAGGTGAGGAGATTCAGACTGGACGTGAGGAGGAAGTTCTTCACCATAAGAGTGGTGAGACCCTGGAATGGGTTGCCCAGGGAGTTGGTTGGGGCCCATATTCCTGGAGGTGTTTAAGGAGAGGCTGGATGAGGTTCCATCCAGCCCGATCTAGTGTAGGGTGTCCCTGCCCATGTCAGGGGGGTTGGAACTAGATGATCCTTGTGGTCCCTTCCAACCCTGACTGATTCTATGATTCAATGTTTAATTTGCACTTAAAAGACATAATGATTTCCAGCATATGAAGACTTTAGAAAGCTCATTCAGATGATGAAACAAAACATGCGTTTTTGGCAGTATATGTAATTAACCGGTAGGACAATATGCTTTTGAATGTAATAACTTTTCCAGTTACTAAAAAAACCCTGTCTGCCTTTTTTTCTAAAAAAAAAGCTCTCAGTCCAACAAAAATTAGTTTCATAGTGAAATCACTCAGTAGTTCAGTATTTCCTACTGACGAGGACATATTGCCAAAGCACTTCATCATTGCCATCATTTCTGTCATGTAAAAAATTTCATTGTGCTCCAGAGTAAATCACAGCAGCAATGTAAGTGCTCTGATAGACACTGCAAGATACACTTGTCCTGAGCTGCTATGATTAGTAAAATGTGAATATAGACTAGTTATCAGTGGTTAAGTAATTAAAGACCATCTTGCCTTTAGGCTGGTGAGTTAAATTATTTTGCGGAAATGGGAAGAACTTCACAGCTGAAAATACACTTTTATTATGGGGGTTCTTCTTCCTGTCCACCACATGGGATGGTATCTTGATGCTTCATCAATATTCAGTAAAACTGGCAGAGAACTCAGTCATGTCATTGCCAGAAATGCTGATCTACTTTCTGCAAAGCAGCATTCCCGGAAGTATTATATATTTGGGGAATAATTTCAATAATGGCATGACATGTGTCTAGAGGAATTACATAAATAGGTAGGCATAAAAAATATTTATACACAAAAATCCAAGACAATCGTGACTAATGAACGATAAATGTAAGCAAAAATTAGCTTGATCTTCCAATGTGTGGTATTTATCTGGGGCTAAGTGCTTTCCAGATTAGCATGCCTCCTCCTATTGTTTGGGGAAAAAGGCTGGAAAAGCACAGCCTTGATGCTTGACTCAGCAGTAACAACTACACCCAGCTACATCACTGCAAAACACAGAACTGTGAAAGATGCTCTCAGTCACAGTAGGCCTATATGTGTGCTGGCTTGCCCAGACATATTTTTCTGACTTCCCTATGTTTTGGGGAAGAAGCAATCACAGGAAAAGGACAAAAGACCTTGAGCCATGGAGTCTGAGCACTCTGGTTTACACAGCTTGTTTTTCTCTTGCATCCCATGGTAAACAAGGTGCGCACTCTTTCCTCATGATAAGCCTGTGCTGGGCCTATGGTCTCTCCCTATATGGGGACGGAAAACCTATGTCTTCACCCAAATATGGTCATAACTTGCCTTACTGCCACTCTGATTTGTTCAAAAGGTCCAATCAATCTCAGGTATTGATACAAATACAGATCAGCAGGTAACACAATGTGCTTCTGCCATGCTTTTGTCATTATTCTGTGTTCTGTATCTGTGCCTGTAATTCCTTATTATTATATATAGCAATATAAGCTATATTCTAGCCTGGAACCATTTCGAGCTTTTCCAGAAGCAACTTGAATAGCCTTCATGCAATTAGCAGTGTGAGATACACATCCACTGAGACACAACACAAGATGTCTGCCTGCACTTGCTGGAGCAGCCTGCATCTCCTGGGACACACAGAAGTCCACAGAAACCCAAGATCAGGTCAGCAATCATCTGCACGCCTTCCCCAGCAGCCTGTGAAGCCAGGAAGGATCTCTGCATGCCTCAGCATCCAGCCAGCAGCCAGACCAGCCAGAAACCCTGCAAGTGTTCTGGGTACTGTCTTAATTCATTGATAACCCTGCAAGATGGGAGAAATAATATCTGTGAGTAAAAACTTTTTTACCTAACTTCTGCCCTATGCAGAGGGGCCCTAAGTTCCATCTAGTGGCAATTAGCCACAAAACCTTCTCTTGCAGTGTTTATTAGTTAATCTGAGTTAATCAAATTGATCATTTATGCATATATTGATAGTTACTGCTAGATCTAGATATCATTTATGTAATCGTTCCATGACTGTTATGATCAGACTGGTTTATTATTAAAAATTAAGGGTGAGTGGTGGAAAAGTTTGGATATCAAAATTAATAAACAGTATTAATTTTGTAAAATAATCTTGCATTAATTAATCATAACCCCTTCCATTGCATCCAGATCAGCCAAATACAATACAGTGAGATATGATAAACATCAACAAAGTCATGAACATCACAGAGAGCTTAGCAAGGATCAGTCATTCATGTTTTCTTCATAGCTATTACTAAATAAAACTAATGAGAGGTAGGTTCTGAAATAAAGGTGTCTTTTTTTTTTTTTTGTTCCTTACCCAATAGTTAGTACATTAACAAAACTCTTTGTCAAAGACTGTTGTGGACTGCAAAAACATAAATAGGTCCAAGGACTGAGTCTTAACTGAAAGAGTTATGGGAAATAAAGGTGTATGATGCATTATTAAATAGACAGAGCACAACTGATTGTGAATATTTGTGTGAAGGTTTAAGCCCCCTGGGACCCCCTGTCTTTTCCCAAGGAATGGTTTCACCCTTTTCCCAGGTTGCATGGTTAGACACTCCCACTTCCTGCTAGGATTTTGGGACTATAAGAGGGGGAACCCAGTCCCCCCCCTCTTCTCTTCTGCTTCTTCTCTTCTTCTCTTCCCCTCGTGCCGGCTGGTCAAGCACCTGCTCGCGCTCCATGCTGCTAGAGCATGTGTCTCCCTGCCGCCCTGTGGAAGAGCACCGTTATTGTCTGCTGAGACTGGGACTGAGACTTTTCGCAATAGGATTCCTGCATCCTGCTTTCCAAAGCCAATCGAACTTCAGCTGCCTGCAGGGGTTGTTTTTTTTTTTTTTTTCCTTTTTTCCCCTTCTCCCTGGTCTCTGTACCCTTTTCCCTTATTCCCCATATCCCAAAGCTTGTTTTCCCTTTCTCCCACCTGCTGTAAAAAATCCCTTTCCCTCTTACTTGTTGTTAAAGTTTATCCTTTTTACTTCCAAATCGTTTTGAGTCTTTATTGGGCTTTTGGGTTCAGGGTGGGGGCAGATAGCCTCAACCCAATACAATTTGTTAAAATGTAAAAAACCCAACCCTTTAAAGCTCATTGGAAATGTCAAGATTGAAGGCAGCCTGGGTTGCAGTGATCATACAATGGAGGATTTCACAGTCCTGAGGGATATAAGTCAGAGAGCGATCACAGTCAGGACCCCAAAGCAAGCTTCCAGCTCTTCAAGGATTTAGACAACAGAACCCTTTCAGAAATAGTTCTCAGTGACAACAGAGTAGAAAAGAGCTAGTAGATCTTTAAGGATGCTTTCCATAGAGCACAAGAGTTCTCAATCCCCATGTCTAAGAAATCAGGCAAGGATCACCAAGAGGAACCTGAGTAAACTGGAGAAGTAGGCCCAGGTCAATCAACTCTTTCAACTAGGCCACATGCAAGGTTGTGCACCTGGGTTGGGACAGTCTTCACTATCAATACAGGCTGGACAATGATGTGATGGAGAGAAATTCCTGAGGGAAAGGGCCAGGAGGTATTGGTGGATGAGAATCTGGGCATGGGCAAAACAGGAGATAGAGAGAGATAATTCAGCCACTCTGCTCTGAGAGATCTCACCTGGAGTAGTGTGTACAGCTCTTGGGTTCTCTTAAGGGTTATCCCCTCCGGGGTGCAGTCTGGACCTGACTCCAGGTCCTCCTGACTCTGCCTGGGGGTGGTCTTGAACCATTGGTGCAATGGATAGCCCGCTCCCACTTCCTGTTTAGCCCCCTATAAAAGCAGAGGAACTTCCTTTTTCTCTCTCTCTGCCCTGCTTTACCTGACAGCACCACTCTGTTCCAGCTGCTCCTCCTGTGCTACATGGCCAGCTAACCACGTGGTGGACCAACCACCTCCTGAATCTACCTCAAATCCATTGCCATCAACCTGTTTTTAATACATTTTCTATTTTGTTTCCCTTCCCTATACTTTTTTTCCCAGACTTCCCTTACCTTAAATACCTTTTCCAGATACATCACACAGAGAGGTTCAGCCTAGAAAATGCAAATAGATCTATTACTGTAGGGAAGGTATGTGTTGCCTAGAGGTCTTCAATGGATACCAGCTTGTTGTGTTCAGCCTGCCTTTGGCAGTGAATAGAGGTCTCACTCAAGATGGTCATGCAGAAATTGTGGCAAGAAATTGAGATGTGTCAGGTGATATGGATGTGGTTAATTTTGCTAACATCAAACATTGTAACAACAAGTGTAAACAAACAAGGAGAAGTATGCATGCACAGGATGATAGTTGCAGATACTATGCTAGGAGTTACTTTTGCACGCTTTACTAATTGGTTTAGTACAAAAGCTTTCAGCAATTCTACAAGTAGGATACCAGCTCTAGGTATGGGAAAGATGGGAACAGTTGTTTTTTTAGTCCAGTTGTTCTGTATAATAATATTCAAAATGCTGTGGTTGTTATCTCTTGTGATAGGCTTGGCACTGCATTTTTGTAAAGTGAAAAGGGGGAATTATGGGAATGTGAAATAATGAGGTGCCTGGCCTTGGTTTACACAGTTGAAGAAAACAATCTACGGCACACAGGATACAGGACTCTGATTTTCATAAAGTGGCAACTTCCTCCCACAAGGGAGTAAGAGATAGTGAAACATCTGGTTAGAGAATAACAGGATATCATGCATAGCAATGAGTGGGGTTGTACTTGCCTGGGCTGTGTTAAAGGATGAATATTTGTAGGCATAGTGCTTGGTACTCAGTCTATATAAACACGTGTGTAAAAGGCAATAAAGGGCTTCTACTAATTCACATTGGATTGCATGGGAGTCCATGGATCATCCTTCACTGGCGGCTCTGAAATACAGTTAAAAAAAAAAAGGTAATACAGAAACACTACACCCCTCTCAGAGATCTAAATTCCTAAGAGGGGTTTCTAACCACCCCTAGCATCTTTCCCCATTCCCCAATCTTATCTCACCATCTGTTTTATGCAGCAGATAGGCAAAGGTAGATCGGCCAGGGGAATAAGCAGCAGGAAAGAAGTTAGTGAAATTATTCAGATTCGGCTATGACAGGCAGGGAGAAAGAGACATGCAAAAGCAACCACAGCCCACAGCGGTCTGACTTACATATACTTGGCTTACAACTCTTAAACATTTTTTATCCTTTCTCAGTAAAGCTATGAGTGAAGTACTATCATCAGTTTTCATTTCTCAGCATATAGTCTAATTTCTCATTCAAATCCTCCAATTGATTCAAACCAGCACAATCTACCCCTGTCTACTTCACTCAGAATATACTGAGAATTATTTATCTAATCTAATACAATATTTACAATTATGAATATTACAAAGTCAGTTCACACTTCATTCCGGATGTATCTTGGATGTAGGGGATTCAAAAGCTCAGAAAACAGGAAACAGTTCATCTCCTTACAAATGAGATGAGACCAGGGACTCCCAGGTGACATTGGGTTCATGCTCCAGTGTATTGTAGATTCTGTTGTGATGGGCATCAGGTAAAACCTAGAACAGAAAAACTCCTAACACTCTGAATCTAAACTCTTTCAGCTAGGATTAGATTTATCTGTGGAATACACTGGATTTCACCATTCTCCTGCATTACCCAGTATATATGACCAGGACCTTCTGCATAAACCACCCATTGGACAGGTTTCCCTTCCCCCAAAGGAGAAAATAACCAGTTTTTCCTAAGAGATCCTTTTCATGTACAACAGGAACTCTATCACCATCCACTGTGCCAAATCTGATTGTGCAGGTCCTGCCTTGTTTACAGAAACCCTACTGTTAACAAGCAGGTTGCTTGTGCTAAATGCTTGCCCCAGTTTTTCAGAGTTCCACCCCCCTTGGCCTTTAGGGTGGTCTTTAGCAAACCGTAGTAGCATTCAATCTTTCCTAAAGCTGGTGCATAGTAGGGTATGTGGAAGATCCATGCAATACCATGCTCTTTGGCCCAGTTTTTCACAAAATTGTTCCTTAAATGAGTGCCGTTTTCTGATTCAATTCTTTCTGGAGTTCCATGTCTCCACATGATTTGTCTCTCTAAGCCAAGAATGGTGTTACGTGCAGTAGCATGTGGAACCAGATAGGTTTCCATCCATCCGGTGCTTGCCTCTACCATCATTAGCACATACTGCTTGCTAGAACGAGAACTAGGTAAAGTGATGTAGTCAATCTGCCACGCTTCACCACACTTGTACTTTGACCATCTCTCACCATAGCATGAGGGCTTGATCGGCTTAGCCTGTTTAATAGCAGCACAGATGTCACAGTCATGTATGACATGGGTGATAGCGTCCATGGATAAGCCAATTGACCTATCATGTGCCCATTGGTATGTTGCATCTCTGCCTTGATGTCCAGATGAATCATGGGCCCACCGAGCTAAGAACAGTTCACCTCGGTGTTTCCAATCAAGATCAAAGTCACTGTCATTGTCTGTGTTTGTATCAACTTGAGAAATTTTAGCAGCTTGATCTGCCTGCTGGTTGCGTGGATGTTCCACAGTAACTTTCTTTTTAGGGATGTGTGCATCTATGTGCCACACCTTCACTGGAATTCTCCCCAGTCGTGCATCAATATCCTGCCACAGATCAACACACCAAATAGGTTTTCCTTTCCTCTGCTAACCACTCTTTTTCCGGTCCTTTAGCCAACCCCATAGAGCATTGGCTAGCATCCATGAGTCCGTGTAAAGGTAAAGGATAGGCCAATTTTCCTGTTCAGCCACATCAAGAGCAAGTTGGACTGCTTTTATTTCAGCAAATTGACTGGATTCACCTTCTCCATCTCTCGCTTCAGTCACTCTCCTGGTAGGACTCCAGACTGCTGACTTCCACCTTCGCTTGTTCCCAACAAGACGACAGGAACCATCTGTGAACAAAGCATAGTCCTTTTCCTGATCAGAAAGATCACCATAGGGAGGAGTTTCATTAGCACCAATTGGCTTCTCCTCTGGAGGTTTTGTAGA
Organism: Psilopogon haemacephalus; assembly: GCA_013396835.1. NCBI lineage: Eukaryota > Metazoa > Chordata > Aves > Piciformes > Megalaimidae > Psilopogon > Psilopogon haemacephalus. The sequence goes on along the minus strand of VWZI01000256.1, from coordinate 764 downwards.
GACTGTGCCTCCCGGCCAGTTGGTTATCACTTCTACCAGACTAGGTTGATCAAGATTACCCATGTATGCTCAGTGAGTTATCAAAGCCATTAATTTAGACCAAGTTGTGTCTGTGGCATAATGCGGTGATGAACCTTTGCCTTCAAACATCCAGTTTAGAACAGGCAATCTAGGAGCTAAAAGCAATTGTGACTCAGTTCCAATCACTTCAGAAGCTGCTTTCACTCCCTCATAGGCTGCTAGTATTTCTTTCTCTGTTGCAGTGAAATTTGCCTCTGAACCTCTGTAGCCACAATTTTTGAAACCAAGTGGGTAACCATGTGTTTCATTTGGAGCTCTCTGCCAAAGACTCCAAGTTGGACCATTGTCATTCCCAGCCGTGTACAGAATGTTTTTATTGTCCAGACCAGATAGTACAGGTCCCAAGCCGTGTTGGTTTGAGCTAATTGGAGAATTTGAGTGAGAAATTAGACTATTGGCTGAGAACTACACAAGCCCACAGCATGGACTACTTCTCTCTTTATCTGATTGAAGGCTGCTTATTTTTCAGGTCCCCACTCAAAATGGTTTCTCTTACAAGGAAACAGTTCATCTCCTTACAAATGAGACGAGACCAGGGACTCCCAGGTGACATTGGGTTTGTGCTCATGTACTGTAGCTTCTCTTCTGCTGGAAGCCAGGCAAAACCTAGAACAAAAAACTCCTAACACTCTGAATTTAAACTCTTTCAGTTAAGGTTAGATTTATCTGTGGAATACACTGGA
>VWZI01000255.1:113914-133778 GCA_013396835.1 Psilopogon haemacephalus | reverse complement strand
TTCCACGGGATACTGTGTTTCGTTAACTCATTCCCGTGACAGTAACGAGCATGGCTTCACTATGGGCAAATCATGCCTGACAAATTTGGTGGCTTTCTATGATGAAGTCACAGCAGCGGTGGACAAGGGAAGGGCAACTGATGTCATCCAACTGCACCTGAGTAAGGCATTTGACTCCGTTCCACATGACATCTTGGTCACCAAACTGGAAAAACACAGACTTGATGGGTGGACTGAGTGGAATTGTCTGGGTGGTCACACACAGAGAGTGGTGATCAACATTACAATGTCCACCTGAAGACCAGTGACAAGTGGCATCCCTCAGGGGTCAGTGTTGGCACCAGTACTGTTTAACATCTTTGTCAGTGACATGGACAGACAAATTGAGTGCATTCTCAGCAAGTTTGTGGATGACACCAAGCTGTGTGGCACAGTTGACTTGCTAGAGGACAGGGATGCCATCCAGAGGGACCTGGACAGGCTGGAGAGGTGCGCCCAGGCCAACCTCATAAAAATTCAACAAGGCCAAGTGAAAGGTCCTGCACCTGGGTTGGCACAATCCCAAGCACAAATACAGGCTGGGTGGTGAATGGCTGGAGAGAGCTCTGAGGAAAAGGACCTGGGGGTCTGGGTTGATGAAAAGCTCAACATGAGCCAACAATGTGCACATGCGGCTCAGACAACAACTGTGTCCTGGGCTTTATCAAGAGCAGCGTGGCCAGCAGGGCAAGGGAGGTGATTCTTCCCTTTTACTCTGCTCTCGTCACACCCCACCTGGAGTACTGTGTGCAGTTCTGGAGCCCTCAGCAAAGAAGGACATGGAACTGTTGGAGAGAGTCCAGAGGAGGGCCACGAAGATGATCAGAGGGCTGGAGCACCTCTGCTATGAGGACAGGCTGAGAGAATTGGGGCTTTTCAGCCTGGAGAAGAGAAGGCTTCCAGGAGACCTTATAGTAGCCTTCCAATATCTGAAGGGGGCCTACAGGAGGGCTGGGAAGGGACTATTCACAAGGTCTTGTAATGACAGGAGAAAGGGGAAATGGAAGAGGGGAGATTTGAACAGGATGTTAGGAGGAAGCTCTTTACAGTGAGAGTGGTGAGATACTGGAACGGGCTGCCCAGGGAGGTTGTGTGTGCTCCCTCGGTGGAGGTGTTCAAGGCCAGGTTGGATGAGGCCTTTAGCAACTTGGTCTAGTAGGAGGTGTCCCTTCCTATGGTGGGGGGTTGGAACTGGATGATCTTTGAGGTCCTGTCCAACCTAAACCATTCTACAATTCTATGATAAGACATGTCTCTCTATGTCGTGAACACCTACCTCAATACCCACCTTGCTCCCCTCCTCCTGCCCTCCTACTTCCCAGATGGAAGAAGCAGGAGAGCAGAAAAAAGCCTTGGTGCCTCTCAATCTGCCACAGAGACACCATATTGGGTCTTCTTTTGCAGCCTGCTTTGTCTTGGTAAGCACAGGTCATGGATGATAGGTGTGTGCATCTCCCTTTTTGGGTGAAATAACCTAGGATTGGTTCCAGGGCTGTTTTATTCTGTTGCTATTGGTCAAAGACTTGTTTGTTTGCTGCTGCTGCCTTTGTTTTTTTCTGCTACCTTTCTTGTCTTTGCACCCCGCATAGCTGGGGACTTGCCTTCCCCACAAAAGGAACACCTGACCCTACACACCTTCCACACTAAGCCAAGGGACTGAAGAAGCTTGCCCGGTACTGCAATACAGCTGTCCACCTGAGCTTAGCTGAGCCCGAGTCGATTTGACTCTGGCCGAGTCTAGGTAACAACCTAGCAACGTCGTAGTAACAAGTTGCAACACTGGGACCTGCTGGCCGGCTGCTCCAGCCCAGGGGCCAGCTCCTTTGCTATGAACAGCACCTGATCAGACCGTTCCAGCCTGTAAACCTGGATCCTGCTTTGCCCAGATGGCTGACCACTCCGATGACCTCCTGAGAGTCACGGAGAATTTACCTTGTGTCTGTGGATCTTCTTACACAACATACTCAATTTGAGCTGTGCAAGAAGCAAAAGCCCGCTGCATCATAACCATTGGCAGGGACTGTGTTTTAACTCGTTTATGCCTCTACATATACTTTTGGATTACAAATATTGAGACTCTGACCAGTGAATAACTCCTACTTTCTTTTCTTATGTTTGTGAAAGTTTATGTTTAGCCTTTAAGTGGCAATTTGTGCTGCAAGGCTCTCTTCAGTTGTTTAAATTTTCCAAAACCTTTCCTAAAATAATTTAAATCAATCTGATTGTATATATACACTCTGCAAAATAAGTTTTACCAATCACATAACAGAATCTGTGTGTGTTAATTGTAAATAAGTTTGGGGAAATTTTCTTTATATATTTAATAAACCATTTAATAATTTTTATATTGGCCTCATTATGATTCATTTCTAAGCCAGATTCAAACTCCTCCTTAACATTCTAATATCAGTGTAGATTTCCTTTATGTGTATGATGTAGGAAAAATAAGAAAGGAAGCTGCTCAGGTAACTAATTTTGAATAGCCTGATTCAATCCCTTTTACCAATACTGGCCTTAGTTTCTTGATCATAGGATGTTAGGGGTTGGAAGGGACCCAAAGAGATCACCGAGTCCAACCTCCCTGCCAGAACAGGACCATAATCTAGCTCAGATCACAGAAGAGCACATCCAGATGGGCCTTGAAATTCTCTGGAGAAGACTCCACAACTTTTCTGGGGAGCCTGTTCCAGTGCTCTGTGACCCTTACAGTAAAGAAGCTCCCCCTTGTGTTGAGGTGCAACCTCCTGTGCTGCAGCTTTTATCCATTGCTCCTTGTCCTATCATAGGGAGCAAGTAATGATCCTGTCCCTCCACTTGTGAACCGCAGCTCTCAGATATTTATAAACATTTATTAAATCCCCTCTTAGTGTACTCCAGACTAAAAATCCGCAGGTTCCTCAGTGTCTTCTCATAAGGGCCCTAATCATCCTCATAGCCCTTTGCTGGACTCTCTCGAGGAGACCCTTGTCCCTCTTAAACTGGGGAGCCCAAAACTGAATGTAGTACTCAAGATGGGGTCTCACCAAGGCAGAATAGAGGAGGAGGAGAACCTGCCTCAATGTGCTGGACACATTCTTTTAATGCACCCCAGGATCTTCTCACTTCCTTAAACCATAGTGATGAAGAAGGTTCAATCTCCAATTGTATTTCTACATCCACTGACTGAGGTGCTCACAGTGTACTTTTTACAGCTCTTCTACCTAGCTGATCCTAGTCCATCCACTGTCTATTTAACTGCAATACTTTCATAACAGCTTCCGTTCCTCAGTTATTTTTATAAGAAACATACATAACATTAAAAATAAATCCTCTCAGGAAAAAAAAAAAATCTTTTCTTTCAGTTTATGGTAGCTGTACTTTAAAAGTGACTAGCAAATCCAAAAATTTTTAGCAAACTAGAAAACTCAGAAAATTCAGTTGACATCAAGTGATTATGATATGCCTCCTATATTTTGTAGAGGATATATTTTTATAACAACAAACAGAACACTTCAAAGCATGATAAAAATATGCATGTCTATTCTTGCTGGTCTCTTTTGTCCCTTCTATTTCATCAAATATCAGCAGAATTTATCTCCTTTTTAGGGATCCTATCATTCTCTAGGAGATGTTACTTAACTCCAAGATGTCAGTCACTGGATTTGTATGAGATGAAAAAAGACTTGATAGGCTTCACAGAGGTGCCTGAATTGGAACAGGCTTTTCCATATAGAAAAGATACAGAATTAGTAGCCTGTGAACTCTTTTAAAGATGTGATTAGCAGATGATTAATTCTCCCTAATTTAATGCGAGAAATTTTACCAATATTAAACTTGAAACAATTTTTTGTGTTAGTTAACAACCATTCTTAATCATTTTTTCTTGACCCCTTTTTCCTATGTTTGTTTTGTTTCAACAGGTTCTGCATTTTTAAACCTGATTTGCTTTTTCTTCCCCTCTTGCATTTCTCTGCTTCACTGACTGGCAAGATGGAAGAGATGGGCTAATTTTTTCTTTTTTTTCTGGCATCTTTGCATAGCCACTCGCTCATGTTTTGCACATGACAGCAATAGAAATCCCACCTGTGCTTGTGAGATGTGGCACATCCCGTCTTTACAATGCATGCAACAAGAAGCACACAGTCCACCAAAAATAAGAGATGTAAGATTTCTGTCTTCTTCCTTGCTATTCTAAAGAAATGTCAGTTTCTATTTACTAAGCTGATGCCAAAATAAAGCTATTTTCTTAAAGTTCCTTACCCTTTGATTAAAATTTCCTTTCTGCTTCACAAAGAACACAGAATAAGAAGGGATCTCCTGCACCATTATACTAAACTTCTAAAAACCTCCAAATGAGAAGATAGAGTACTTTAATACAGAAATAGAAAATGGACCTAAAGGAAGGATTTGAATAACAGAAATACTCAGTAACTAAACCTTACTGGAAGGAGAACTGGCACAGTAATACTCACATATTTTGGCAGACACATTCTGGGCTACCAGAGAAGGTATCTCTGTTGTAATAGATATGAATAAAGATAGCATCAAGAAAATGAATGAACAAAGGTGCTGTTCAACCTTAGGACCCAGAAGGACATTGGAAAGATGAATATTGCATCAAAGAAAGGGATGAGTAGTAGTTTTTCTGTATAGGAATTTTAGATTATTTCTGGTATTATCAAGGAATTTCTGTATTAATTTGGGCTATTATGTGCAATAATGTATCATTGTAACTGGACTAATGATTTAGAGTATTAAACTGTTAAAATATTAATTGGACTAAAAATAAATTCTTGGCTTCATATACGTGATCCTTTTTCCCTAATGGTACTTTGAATGCAAGACATTAGTTTGTGACTTAGTGCAACATCTGTCTTGGTGTAAGATAACTCCCTCATATACTTTTCTGCTTTCCTGGATGAGTTAAGATTTGCAAAACCCCCTTTCTGCTGTGAGTCAGTATAATGCCACTTTGACTGCTGCTACTATTGCAACTCTAAGACACTAGTTAAGGGAGGAAATGGATAAATTTCTTGCTCCTTCTAAGTCTTTACACATCAAGGTTAATTTTGGGAAGGAGGATTGTTATTTTGTTTGCTTTTACTTTAGATTTTTTTAAAAGAAGTACAAAGAGATGAAGGAGTTGTCTGAATCACACAGAAATAAAGTTGTATTTCCCAGTGAAATTTGGTGTTTCATTCATCTTGTGTCAGAAACCAATACATTCAGACAACTTGCTGTTCATCAGTACCATCATACAGTATGTTGGGAACCACAGTATAAGATCAGGTTGTTTTCTTTTACTTGTGGGCTGACTGCTTGCCAAAACTATGCATACACTAAAGCCATTAACAACAGACTTGCATTAAATTTTAATATGACACAGTAAATAGAGAGGATAAATTATTGAAACTATATAGCCACCCAGGATGCAGTGCGTATTGTTAGGAAAGTGAGAAAGGGAGGCAGAGAAAAAAAAAGGGAAAAAAAAGTGTTTACTATTAATTAAAGAATAGGAGCAATGCCAATGATGACAGGCAGCCTTGGTCATATTTTCATCTCTTTCATAAGAAACAGAATGATATAACAAAGTGTTACATAGAAGCTCTAGAAAATCTAGAAGCTATAGAAGCTCTTCAGTCTGCAAAAAAACCCCCACAACTTTCCCAGTGGAAAAGGAGATATTCATATTTATTATCTATATATTTACACACACACACATATCTGTTCTAATTCTCCAATGTGTCAAGTTACATGTCACTTTCAGAATTAATATGAAAATGTGTTTCTGCCTATGCATTACAGAGCTAGTGATGTGAAGAATCCCACAAAAGAGTTAGTCATTGACCTTGTGTTGTCTTTATTTGGACAGTGTAGTTAACAGTATTGCTTCTAGCAAACAGTTTATCAAGCTTTACAAGCAAAATGAAGACAGGGTGATGACAACCTTTTATTTAAATGCCTATTAAAAGTGATTATTAGAAACAGTTTACTTAAATTCTTTACAATAGAGGCTGAGAAGCACTACAGGAGGTATTGCAGAAAAATCACTGCATCCATAGTCAGCAATTTAGACTACTGACAAAGTGGCAACAGCAGGAATACCTTATTTATGTCATTTTCCTTAACCAAATTGTCTCCCTCAACACTACACTCTGTCAAGTACATCACATTTTTAAAGAAATTGTTGAAGGAAAGAAAAATATTACTATTAATTCTGTTCTTTGAAGCAATGCTCCAGAATAGCATTAAAAAGAACAAATCAAAACCAAAACCCAAATAAAATCAAACAAGAAAACACCCAATGCAATAGAGCAAAACAAGCAAGCAAACAAATAGAGAAGTCACCGAAAAACCCAACCATATAAGCTCTGTTTCTTTAATATCTCAGTATTTTTATGATCTTTAACTGAAGAGCACTGAGAAGGTAGAACTTCACATTTCATTAAAAAAATAATTGAAAGATAAGTAAATATATGAAAATTTCAGTGAAATTCAAAGTCTCAGGGAAATGAATACTCCATATCTTTGATTAATGCACTGTTGACAATGATCATTGTGTTGAAGCTCCTTAATATTCATAATTTTCCTTTAATACTAACAAAATATCTTCCAGTTCAAATATGTTCAGGCTGTTAATACTGTCTGTAGTACAACAATTGCCATTTCAGTTGGGTAGCTATACACCTGGACTATACACCCTAGAAATATTTAAACTCAAATGCTATGACAGACCAATAGATGGCTTAGTATCACTCAGTCAGACATAGATTTACTCTCTACAGGCAAGCACAAAATAAGTTAGTCTGTGAAAACACTTCAAAGTACTTCAAAATCCTGGAAGTAAATTTTGAGATCTCAACATTTAATTAATAAAGAAGAAATCAAATACAAATATAAATTCAGCTTGAAATGAAAACTGTCAATCAGAATTACTATTTTTAAAAACAGATTTATTTAATACTTGAACACAGGAGTGCAATTAATGCAAGATTATTTTTCCAAAATTAGTATTGCTTATTAATTTTGATATTCAAAACTCTTACCACCCCCAACTACTATATTTAATAATATTCAGATTTGATTGCAATGGTCATAGAATGCATTACATAAAGGAATAACTAAATTTAGTATCAACTATCAATATATAAATGTTTAAACCCAATTGAATTGGAAGAGAGTATTTCTTGCAATTGATTACTCTGCTTGCCCACTAGATGGATGCAGGGCCTTTCTGCTTAGGGCAGAAGCTAGTAAGTGAAAAGAAGCTTTAGATATTTACTCACAAATATTTTTTCTCCTGACTTGTGGAGTTATTAAGAGATCAAAGACAATACCCAAACACTTGTAGGGAATTTTGTTAATTAGCTGCTGAGACTCCTGATTCTTCTCAGGCCTCACATGATTCTGGGGAAATGGAGAAGAAGATTTCTGACCAGGCCCTGGCTTTCTCTGGATGATCTCTGTGCCTCCAGGGTTGCTCACCTCAGGAGATGCAGGCAGGATATCTTGTGATGGAGTCTCAGCAGGTGTGTCTTGCTGGCTGTTGGTTATGCAGCTATCATGCGAAGGCAATTAAAGCTGTTTCCTAGTAAAATCAAGGCAGTTTCCAGGCTGGATTATAGCTTAGCAATAAGGCATTATCATTGCTAGTAGACAGCAGGCGCAGATACAGCAGAGCACAGAATAACAGCAAAGGCACGTAACAACAGCAAGGCACGTTGCGTTACTTGCTTATCTGGTTTTATATCAATGCCTGAGACTGATGGGCCTTTGGACATAGATTAGCTAATCAAAGCGCCAGTTGGCCAAGCTTTACAATATTTGGATGAAGCCACAGGCTTGGTATACCCATATTAGGGAGAGAACATAGGCCTAACACAAGCTTGGCACAAGGCAAGCACATGTAACTTATTTACCACAGGATGCAAACAGGAGCAGAAGTATGAGTAAGCCTCCATGTCTTCAGGTCTTTTGTCCTTTTTCCCATGGTTGTGTCTCCCCAAAACAGAGGGAAGGAGAGCAGAAAAACATGTCTGGGCAAGCTAGCACATGTATAAGCCTATTTCTGACCATCAGGTCCACCAGGACAGGCAGTTCTAGTAAACTACCTGTATTCTTAGTAAAGCACCAAAGATCCATCCTTATAAAATGATTTTGCAAGCTATTTAAAATCAAGAAAGTTTTCTGCTGCCCACAGGTAAATCATTAAAAGAAAATAAATCAGATAAATGTTATTCTTCCTAATTGTTTATACTGTTGTAGTTTTGGGGTTTTATGGGGGGTTTTGAGGAGTTTTTTAAAAATATTTTTACAATTATATACATCTCTGAAAATAACCTGTGTTCTCACAAAACAGTGATTTTTTAACTATTCAGTTACATTGGCAATGTATCTATGACAATTGAAATATGTATTTGCATAGATGAAACATTTATAGGATATACAAGTAACAAATCAATGTAATCTAAAACATTGTCCAAAGTTAGCTTCTAAACTTGGTATTTCTTTAGTTGGACACTTTCCATTGATGAGAAAGCCATTTTACTTATCCTCACAGCACTTTGACAGCTCTGTGGCAACAGGTGTATGTTCCTACACAAGCACTCCAAACATACATCGTGGTACATGTGCAGTCACACCTGAATTTCTCCTCAATCTGACTATTAAACTCTCTCTTAGTACCTGTGTTTCAAGTCTAAAAATAGTTATTTGCATTCAAACATTTCAGAAATTTCTGTGAAATACAATTGCTCTTATTTAAAAAGTATCTTGGCTCTTGTTAACTGTATAATTTTTCTCATATATATCATTTTACATAACAGGAAATGGATATTAACATTGCAAAATTTACTATGACCAGAAAAGTTTGGTTTAGATGCAAAACTAAACCATAGACCTCATAGTGTTCTTCATTCCCATTCCACACATATCCAAATAACAATCTACTTTTCAAACAGATAAAAATATGGCTGTCTAGATCTATTTGTTTAGTGCTTGATTCAGTGCACATTTTGTTTGAATAGAAAAAAGAGTACTAATGTTTTAAAACAAAAAAAACCTGTTTGCAGCCAAATATTGTCCTCTTAAAAAGTCATTGAATCGTTGAATGCATTGTGTTGGATGGGACCCTTAAATGTCATCATATCAACATTTCTTATAATTCTTTTTAAAAAATCAACAACAAATACTTTGCAATCCAGAGATTTGTGGAAACCAACTATTTTCTACAGAAACTTTCAGCTTAGATTAATTGAATTTATTCTTTTCCTACCACAATTCATCACAATAAATTAATTGGTTTTAACACATTTTATGGAAGGCCCATTCAGGCCTGAGGCATTGGAGTTTCATGGGAAAACAATTAGATAGAATTGGACATCGTATTTCTCTTTCAAGCCGATTTTAAAACATTAACTGCATATTGAATTGTTCCGAGTTTTTTCAAGGTTAAGTGCCAAACAATAATAGTGACCTTCTGTTGGGAGGAGCACCACGGGAGCAATGAACAATCAATGTGATTTCAGCAAGTAGCTCCGTTTATTGGTGATTCTACAGATCTTTTTATAGCCAGCAAGTGGGGGACATTTGTGAATACTACAAGGTAATTGGCACAGGGGATCATATGTGGAAGAAAATAACTGGTTACTGTATAATAACAATGACCATATAGTTATCGAGAAACTTCTAGTTCACATTTCCAGAAGCAGGAACTTTCCTCATCTCCATCTCTGTTTTCCTTCCCTCTGTTCCAGCTCCACTTTCTCCTCATGGATGTTCCGCTGTGCTTCTATCTTCAAGGGCATTTGGCTGTGCTTATCTTCAAAGGCATTCTTCACAGAGAGGGCTGTTCACTGTAATCAGGCTGTGTCCTTTCTCTCTTAGAAACCCCTCTACAATCTTCCAGCAGGTAAAAGATATAAAATTCAGAATTTCACAATAACACTGCTGAGTACACAATTTAAAAATTCTTAAGAACAATATTTGCAAAACACTTTTATGCCACTAGATTTCTATGTTTATTTTAGTATTTAGTTTTTCATACACTGTATGACAAACAAGGCTTAAATTCATAGAATTTTAGAGAGGAAGTTAAAGGTCACATACACATATGCTTGCTAATAGATTGTCTGTGAGAGATGGAGGAGAGCTATTATAGACTTTTTTGAAAGTTATAGCTAAGAAAATGTAGCATTACAAGTCTTACTCTTGAACAGAGTATTGGTAAGAAGAGGATTGTGCTACAAAAACCTTGTTGAGAGCATCACTGAGTGGGTGCAAGTATACTAGAATCTTTTACAAATACCTTGGCAGGTTGCCACACAAGCAGCCACTTTTGATGGCTTCAAGGAATGAAGCTGAGAAACAAGCAAACAGAAGAGTCTGGGTGAGAGCCAGAAGTAGTATAAGAGGTGCATAGCAGGAAGCAACTTCATAGCTGAATATGGCAAAGTAGAAGTGCTGGTAGAGATGGGAAAGGCAAAGAAATGTTTGTCTTTTGTAGTTCACTATACCTCAAAAGGCTGGCAGATTTGATTTTCATATGTGGTCAAGGTGACAAAGGAACTGTCACATACAATGAACATACACATTCTTGTCTTACCACTAATAAGGGATATCTAAGGACTATTCTGCCAGCTGAGGGCATGAGGACTGGGGGTTGGTGTTGGTTTTGCTTTTGGTTTAGACACAAAACCATTCTTCCTTCCAACTGGTGCACACTATTCTAGCATTTTGAGGCAGATGAATGTGATAATGCATGATGAAGTGCAAAATTACATTTTCTCAGGATTCCTAGGAAAATGTTCAAGAAGTCATGATCACTGTTTTGAGTGATTTATCTGTCTATTTGCCGGATAATGCTTGAACAGTATTTCTGTGAGTTACAGTGTCCTTAAATGAGGATAAAGTTGCTTAAATTTACATAAATACACTCAGAAGCTGTGACTAGGAGGACTTAAACTCTACCCAATAACTCAATAGGGAAAACGAATTTGTGTTGCAATAATGGCAGAATGTTTGTGCCATGTCAAAGACTAGGAAATTAAAACAAAACAAACCCAAAACAAGCAAACAAACAAACAAAAGACAAGAGATTCAGTATCAGTATCAGGCCTAACTCGAAGTTGCTAATCAGATTTTTTTTTTTTTTTGCTAAATGTTTTACAATTCTGAATACACTAAATAATAAGCTTTGGGGAAAAAAAAAACAACAAAAAAAATCACCACCAGAAGAGAGAATATTTATTTTGGAAAAATGATTGATGAAATTCATGCCTCACTCATGCAGGTTCATAATTTTTTCCTGTGTAGTAGTAATGTTCTATTAATATTTATTATTTTCCCCCCCTTTAATTTCTTCCTTCCCTGGGAAAAAACAAACAAAACCAAACCCTACAAACAAAATGAAACCCAACAAGCAAATTAAACCCAACCTATTTTTAACAATATTTTCATTTAAATAGTGCAAACTGGACTTCAAGTTCTTTTCTATGAAAAGTAGCAATGAGACAAAGGCTATTTCTTCTTCAGCATCTGCACTTTGAAGACTTTTTTTGAAGACCAGGTGGATAGGGAACCACCACAGAAACAGTTTTATCTGTAAGATGGGGTAGAGTGGACTAAAAATCTGATTTGTTAATTCCTTTTCTCTAGGGAGGATGTATCTGCCTTCAAAGAAGTCGCAGTGCCTTAAAATTAGCCTAAATGAGAGTAAATTGTAGAATTTCTATCTGAAAAGTCACAGAGTATTATATGATACAGGAAGTTCCAGATACCTTATGACAATGGGATCCATCAGGAATTACCCAAGAATTTCTTTTGTTCCTGATATTGAGGCAATTAGAGAGAGGAATATTTTATATTTTTTTTTTAACTCAACAAGGCTGCAACTCCTTAGAGAAATACTGAAGTAGTTGTGAAGGAACCTCATCCCATTCCTTCAATGACCAAACCAGTGTAAGCAAGTTACCAAAATAAATTACCAGATACAAGGAAGAATGGGTGTTCATTGATTCATCTTTCCCCTTTAAAAAAAAAAAAAAAAAAAAAAAAAAAAAAAAAAAAAAGGGTTTTTTTTTTTTTTCTTTTCCCCTTAAAAAAAAAAAAAAAAAAAAAAAAAAAAAAAAAAAAAACAGGGGACAGGAAAGGATTTAGTTGCAATTGAAATTTGAGCTTAAAACTTTTGTTTGCATGTTTGCTCAGACAGACAAAGCAAGGTATAGCTGTCCTCTTCTTATCTGGGCCAGTCATAGCAAAATCCAATTATTTCCTGACTTTCTCTTTGAACAGAAGAAAGCAAAGATCAAACATGAATGACTTAAAAGATTATCAGATATACATAACGTGATATAAGTGCAGGAGGTATGCTACCCAGAAAAATAACCACTTCTAGAAAGCTGGATCTCATTCCCTACTACTCCGTGAGTAGTCCTGTGTATTTCTGGATTTTATGTCAGTGTTATGGTCTAAGAGTGGCTGAAGTAATTCTAACCAAACAATTGGTTCATGGTTAGTGAATCAAATCATTCCATTTAGTGTTTTTTTGCTTTTAATCCCATTACTTTTCACAGCCACAGAAAAAAAAAAAAAAAAAAAAAAAAAAAAAGGAACTGCAAAATCCTCAATAAAATTATTTTTAAAAACTAAAAAAAATTAATTTGTGTGCTGATGCTGAACATTGCCACCATATTCATCACTCTATGATTCACCTCAGTATTTACTTGAAGATACCCTGTTTCACATTCATGAGATATGGATGTAGGGTTCAATGCAAGTTTTTTGACTATTAAAATTTTCATTCCTTCAGATCATGAAAGGAATCATGCTGTTCTTCTGTGAAACATGTTTTGGTGTTTTGTACTGTGTAGAAATAACATGGGTGAAGTAAGCTCTTCCAAATTATTAAACACCAAACAAAAAAGTCTCCTGATGAAGAGCAAGGTCGGAAAGTGACACCTAAAAGCTGATATTCATGTAAGGCAGGTGAACCTGAATGTCAGTTGAAGCCTTTAATTTCTTCTATCTTGGTTCTTGTTGTTTGAGTAACATGGCTGGATGAGACAGGAATTTGCTTAATCCTTTTGAAGTCCTGAGCTCTGATAAATACTATGGAAATCAAAGAAAGAAATCGTTACAGTATTACAGACTATTGTTTTAAGTACTTCTTTGTATGACCATACTCACATAACAAGAGAAGAGATTAATGTCTGAAACAAACACTAGGTTCAAGCATGATTCTTTCAACATATTTAGGAATATGCATCATCTACCATTCTCACTTCTTTTGCAGCTCTAGTAAGTGGTGCAAAATTAAGTAGATGGAGAGTCTTCCCTCAATACATGACGGGTCCTGTTTTTTTCTGCAAATTCTATTAGAGCTTGAGGCAGAAAGGATCTAATTTGTCTTCTGAAAGGAATTACAAACAAGTAGTAGGTGAGGCTCAAAAAGCAGTGTTAATTAACTGGAGGCTGAAACAATAAAAGTACATGTCTGAATATACAAGAATGTCTCTTGATCATGAACTCCATCTCACATTCTGAGACAAAATGCCTGATACTTTTCCTTCCAAACTGTTAATCACACAATTGGAATGCAATTAGCCATGACTCTACTGTGAACATGAATGTATTTTTGCACAATGGACTACTATAATTTGATCCTAGGGTTTCTGTGAGAAAACAAGAATCAAACTCTTCTTTAGAAACTAGTTTACTTTTTTTAAAAGGATATTTCTTCAGTTTTTTAAAAGTTATAAAACTTCCATTAAAAAAAAATTCTTAAAATAGAATTAGTGTTCTTAACGAGGAAATTTACATTCCCCAAGTCACAGACTCTGGAAAGTAGAATTAAGGACAGACTTTCATCCTGGAATGGATCTTTCGTTCATAAGACCATCAGAAAATATTTTCGTGGTTTTTTTTTTTTTTTTTGTTTGTTTGTTTGATTTGGTTTGGATTGTTTTGGGGTTTTTTTGGTGGTCTTTTTTTTTTTCTCTCTAGAACTTGATCTGAGGTTTCTATACAATGTATTGAAGTGTTCTTATTCTTCAGACATTTGTAAAAAACTTGATAGGTTTTGGGCAAAACTTCATTTGTCAGAGTCAGCAAGCTCTATTACTTGCTGGATATAAGGTATTTAATTAGTGTCTTAAAAGAATTATGAGAAACTGAATAGAACAGTCCCATTTCTATATATAATAGGTCTTAAAATGATAAAGTGCATGGATGAATCTCTATAAGTATATCAAGAAATCTTTTTTTTTTTTGGTGTGTTTTAATACAGTCTTAATAACATGAACACCATACACATGCACAAAAAAATACTTAAATAGATATCTGAAGGCTAATTCCTTTTCTAGCCAAAGTCTTAGAGTTATGATGAATATAGAGATTTGAAACCATTCCCTTTTCTAATTTGCTCACCTGAAAAAACTTGAATCATATTCAAACTGCAGTGCTGAAGAATTTTTATTATTTATTTCAAAGGCATAGTTTACTTTGGAGTTGATCACTATTATAAAGACCATATGAGATTAAATACTCTTGACTCTATGAAAGTCATCACCAGACTCTCAGAAAAATTCCTATAACAGAAATAGATTATTTCAGATTCAGAAACAAAGCAACTCAGGATTCCTGAAGTGCTGCTCAGAGACACAAGGAGATATTTTGCAAAATTCGTATATCCACATCTACAGACACTCTCTAATTACTGCTTACAAGTAATGCTCCACTCATTTCACAGAATCATAGAATCAATCAGGTTGGAAAAGACCTTCAACATCCTCAAGTTCAACCTGTCACCCAACATTATCTAATCAACTAAACCATGACACTAAGTGCCACATCCAGTATTGCTTTAAACACTTCTAAGGATGATGATTCTACCACCTGCTTGGGCAGTCCGTTCCAATGGGCAAACACTCTTTCTGTGAAGGACTTCTTCCTAACATCCAGCCTAAACCTCCCTGGTGCAGCATGAGACTCTGCTTTCTCATTCTGTTATTGGTTGCCTTAGAGAAGAGACCAACATAAACCTGGCTACAACTTCCTTTCAGATACTTGTAGAGAGCAATAAGATCTCTCCTGAGCCTCCTCTTCTCCAGGGTAAACAAGCACAACTCTCTCAGCCACTCCTCATAGGTCTTGTGTTCTAGACCCCTCACCAGCCTTGTTGCCCTTCTCTGGACAAGTTTGAGCATCTCAATCTTTCTTAAACTGAGGGACCCAGAACTGGATTTTATTTAGAATAGAATAGAATAAGCCAAGTTGGAAGAGACCTCCAAGATCATCCAGACCAACCTATCACCCAGACCTATCCAATGGCACTAAGTGCTCCATCCAGTCTTTTTTTAACACCTCCAGGGATGGCAACTCCACCACCTTCCTGTGTTATGATCATTAATAATTGGTTATGAATTATTAATAATATTTAAATGATTATTATTTTTAATTATTGATATTAAAAAATCAGGGAAAATTCCCTGAGGTTCTTTGGATGTTTGGTTGACAAGAAGCAATTACACAAAGGTAAACACAGAATTAACGAGTTTAAACAGTTTAAACAGTCAGAACTTGGAAAATAGGAGCCTGATAACAGGGAAATTTATAACTATGCCATACTCACTGCTGTGATAGAAACAAAGTTTCCCAGTGGAGGAGGAGGAAGATTTGCCTTGCCGCTGGCTGCTGGTGCAAACTGCAATGCACGCTGCAAACACGTGGCTGTCATGTAGAGAGCTGCATAGAGACCTCCAGTCCTGGTGAAAGGCAGCAGGAAAAGGGAACAGCAGCTCTAAATCACCCCCTTAAATACACTATTTTGAAGGTGAAACTGGCCAATAGGCACTAGCATCCATTGTTTTGGCCAATGAATTCAGAGATCTGTGCCTAGATGTCCACCCTGACACTTGAGGGGCAGCACAAGACACTTGTCTTGGTCATGTGCCAGGCACTTTATGCCAAGCCTTCTACTGTTCTTCTTACACCCATCAACTCCCTGACCTTGCTACAGGAGGAGGAGAGCAGGGGTTTGAACTAATTTGCCAGGATAGGATTTTATGCCCTACCAGAAAACTCTGGGCAGTCCATTCCAATGGCAAATCACTCTCTCTGTGAAGAACTCCTTCCTAATATCCAGCCTATACCTCCCCTGGCACAACTTGAGACTGCGTCCCCTTGTTCTGTTGCTGGTTGCCTCGGAGAAGAGCCCAACCCCCACCTGGCTACAACCTTCCTTTAGGTGGTTGTAGACAGTGATGAGGTCACCTTTGAGCCTCCTCTTCTCCAGGCTAGACAGCCGCAGCTCCCTCAACCTGTCCTCATAGGGCTTGTGATACAGGTCCCTCACCAGCTTTGTCACCCTTGAAACTTTTGCATTCAGTTTGCATTCTTCAAGCTATATAAATTATTATTAAAATTGAATATTTTAATTCCTTTTTGTTGGACCAGCATTTTAGTTACAGTTATATGCTGGTCTTAGCAACTATCTTGATCCCTGCTACAGTTTGTCAGTCTAGTAATGCTAGTCTACTGTCTATAGCTTTGTGGTTCATAAATCTTCGGTTTCTGGTGTCTTCTCATGGAAGCCACATCTCTTTGTTAGAAAACACACAAGCACACGTGAAAAAGTAGTATCACATACTATCCAAAATTATAAGACATACTCAATACAGTTTATGTTTTCTGTCAAGGTCATGATTTGGAGAAGCTTATCTGAAAATATTCAAGATTCAAAAAAAGATTTAATGAGGCTGACAGAGAAGTGATGTTGGCAGAATAACAGATTAAACTTGTCCAATCAGTCATTGCATATCTGGCATAGGTAAATTAATCCTTCAACTGTGTTGCTGTTTAACTGTTCTACTTAAATACTCATCATTAGCAACATTTTAACATTTTCATGCTTGGCAGTTTCCATATATAGCTGAATACTTTTTCTAGACCGATGTAAATTTTAAGATAGGTTTGTCTCATGGAAAAATGTGGAGGTTTTGTTTATTTATTTATTTGCACAATAGCTTTGCCAAATCTGTGACAAAGCATTCTGAAGAAGTAAAAGATAAAAGAGGAACTCTACTTAATTGAAATGGAAAAGACAACATGATATTTATCAACACCCTAGTGACTGTAGAGTCATTACTTCTTTTGACTATCTTTGAAGAATATAAAAGCACTGACATTAGACTTGCAAAAGCCGTACATCAAGAACACAAGACAGTAAATGAAGAATATACTTTAGGTATAATTGTTTTTTAAGAAGAGACTCTCCAAAAAGCATAGATTTCAATTTATATGTCACTTTCTTTATGTTAAAAAAGCTTGGATAATATGGGCAATACTTCCATTAATACTGCAAATATGGACAAACTTCATGGTTTCTTCATAATTTTTTCACTTGGAAACATCTCTACTGCTTTTTACAATTGGACAAAGAAAAGGTAATGGTGTCCCATGATGACAAACTGTACATTCCTACCTTGTTAAGTTTTTAACAAGAACCTTGCAATCTAGAAAAAAAAAATAATTCCAATGTACGGACCACCTTTTTGTTTTTCCCTAATATATAACCTAAACCCTGCCTCTGCTTGAGGCTATTCTCCCTTGTTCTGTATTCAATTACCTGTGAGAAGAGAACAGCACCAGCCTCTCCACAACAACCCTTCACATGGTTGCAGACAGCAATGAGGTCTCCTCTCAGCCTCCTCTTACTCAAACTAAACAGCCTCAGCTCCCTCAGTCCCTCCTCATAAGATTTATTCTGTAGGCCCCTCAACAGCTTCATTGACTCCTCTGGACCTGCTCCAGCACCTCCACAACTCTCTTTTAAAGCAATGGCCAAAACTGAACACTATACTCGAGGAGTGTCCTCACCAAAGCTCAGTACAAGGGGACAATCACTTCCCTACTCATGCTGGCCACGGCATTTTTAATCCAAGTCAGGATGCTGTTGTTTTCTTGGCCGCTGGGGCACACTGCTGGCTCATGTTCAGCTGCCTGTCTATTATAACACCCAGATCTCTTTCTTTCAGGCAGCTATCCAGCCACACTGCCCCAAGCCTGTAGCATTGCTTGGGGTTGTTGTGACTCAAGCTCAAGACCTGGCATTTGTTCTTGTTGAAACTCATCCCCTTAATGTCGGCCCACTGATCTAGCCTATCCATGTCCCTCTGAAGAGCCTCTCTACCCTCATTCAAATCAACACTGCCACCTGTAAACTTACTGATGACACTCTCTATGCTTGAATCAGGGTCATCAATAAAAATGTTAAAAAGAAGTGGTCCCAACATAGATCTCCGAGGAACACCACTAGTGACTGGCCACCATTGAATTTAACTCTATTGATCACTACTCTCTGGGCCCTCCTGTCCAGCCAGTGCTTTATCCAGGAGATAGTATGCTTATCCAAGCCATGAGTAGCCAATTTGTCTACAAGAATTTTTTGGGGAATAGTACCAAAGGCTTTTTGAAAGTCTACAAATACAACACCAACAGCCTTTCCCTCATCCAGTGCAGGTAGCTGTTAAAGTTCAATTGCAAATAGCTGACGGTGAGCGCACCCGAAGCAATGAGGCTGTTTACCAATGTGGTTATATGTTCGTTCTCCTTTATTACAACTGCTACCACTACATACAACAGCAGCTACTACTAAATACAAGTTCGTTAAGCTTATATCCCAAGATGGGGTGGTTACAGAGCAAGCAAGGTAATTGGCACAGAGGATCATATGTGGAAGACAATAATTGGTTATTGTACAAAAACAAATGACTTCACATTTATCGAGAAACTTCTGGGTAACTTTTTTAGAAGCAAGCACTGTCCCACTCTGCATCTCTGTTTCTCTTCTGTTCCAGTTCCGGCTGCACCCACACTTCACAGGTGTTCCGCTGTACTTCACACTCACAGCAGTGGATTGTTCACTGCCCCAATTCTGCTTCTCAGAGATATTCTGCAACAATCCAGTACTTGGGTGATCTTGTCATAGAAGGAGATCTGGTTGGTCAGGAAGGATGTGCATTTCATAAGTTTGTATGAACAAACAAACCCAAAACCCAAACAACAAAGCAAATTAAAGTCAGACCAAAGAAAGAGAACAGAACTTTCCCCATGTAGTTTCATTTCATTTGGGGTATATTTCTTCTCCTTCAACTAATATAACCCAAATTTGGTGATCTTTAAAAGCAGAGTATAAAAACCTGTCTATTATGGTCACAAGACAACATTTATCATAACATTTACAACCTCATTCACTCTAGAAAAATGCGTCAACATTTCTCCATATTGTGTTTATGCAATCTATTTTGTTTTACCAGAACTGACAAGAACCTTAGACTAAGAAACATATTTGAAACATAAAATTCAGTGCAAAATTCTTGTATTTATGGCATACATACTTAATATAACTACATACCCATATATTTCTCCTTCCATAAGAAAACAATCTCCGCCCATATTTCCTTCCAACATCACTCTTAAAAACTGTTGGATTTTATTGTGGTTGTTTTTCCCCAAGAGGTCATATAAAACGGTTGGAGTTGGATCTCCCTAGGAGCACTAATTTAATGACCCTAGGAGCAGTAATTTAATGATACCTGTAGATTTTCTAAAGGTTCTGTAGATTGTTGTTTAAGTTGTGAAATCTGTAGATTTTCAGTTACTAAACTGAATCTTCTTGTAAGGCATGAATTTATATGTTATAAGGTGCAATAAAATTCTTATGACTTAGATAGATGGCAGCAATAAACTTGCTTTTGACTTTGGCATTTTATCATTTTGCAACTCTATGATATTCCACCTCAGCATCCCACAGTACTTCTCAGAAAAAAAGAAAAAAAAAAAAAAAAAA
>VWZI01000255.1:59209-113870 GCA_013396835.1 Psilopogon haemacephalus | reverse complement strand
TCATAATGTTTCTGTTTTAAATTAAGGAATCATTAACAACAATATTTTACAGGCAAAAGAATTGATAGATTAAAAAGAATAATTTCCAAAATATGGTTGGACAGCCATTCACATGCATATGACAGAAATGCATGTAGAACCACCAGACAGAAAGATTCAGACTGGAGCTTTATGAAGGCTACTTTTGGAGATAAGCAGGGAATTTTTTGCACTCTAATTTCATGGCTTTTAATTTCATCATTACATCTCATTTAATGGATCATGGTTGTACTTTTAGGTAACTCCCTACAACTCAAGCCAGGACCAGTTATGTTAACCACCACCAATTCAAAGGTATTTAACTGCTATTGAAGATATGAAATCACTTAATTTTCTGTTGTTAAGATATCAGAAATTCCAGAAAATTTTCACTCAGGTTGTTAGTGAGTTTTATATATACATTCATACTCACAAACAGCAAAGACCCATTAATTACAAAAACACAATCTAGGAAGCTTGAATATAAAATAATTTATTGCCATCTTACAGGAGCAAGGTCAAAGAGAATTGCTATTTCAGGTGGCCTTCAAGTTTCTTGGACACACAGGTCTGTATATCTGCATCACTTCATTCTTATCATCTGCATAACCCTCAGACCTGAGGAGGTTTAAAATAAAATGAATTGAAAAAGGTCAAATGAATTGCATGTTTAACATTCCTTTATTCTCATTATGCTACAGGATCAGAAGGGGTAGCTGACTCAAAACATTTTCATCTAGGTTATCCTGACCCCCTTAAAAACATTCAAACAAAATCAACAAGGACTTTTAGACATCTGACCATACATTTCTTCAGTTTTGGTACTCTGTTTCAGCACAATTCTGTAAAGCTACTACGGTAACAGGAAAAAAAAAAAAAAAAAGTTGGCCTATTACAGTTTAATTATCCAAACTACCTTTACTAATATTTTTAGAAGGCAATCCCTTTCAGTAAGTGCTATGCAAGTAATAGAAGGAGAAGGGTACTGTTGGAACATGGACAATATGGCAAATAGGAAGAAACCTCAGGGAATGTTGTTGTTTTTATTGAGATTTCTCTTCATTTGAAAGGTGAAGTGTTTCAAAAACCTAGTACTAAAATCTTACCATATAAAATATAACTTTGCTGCTATTACTTTGGGACTTCTTTTTCTTCCTTTGAGATACTAACTAGGCCCTTTTGGTATGAAAAACAACTCTACAAGTCACAACCACATTAAATGATTTTTTTTTTTTTTTAACTGTGTTTGGAACTGCATGTTGAAAATTTCTAGAAACATGAAAGTTTTGAGGAGATTGAATGAGAGAGGGGGTGAAAAAGAAGACACATGAGCTCAAACAGTCTTATGATGAGTGAATTGATAAATTATCTAGTCTTCCTCTTCTCTGATATTGTATAAATTAATATTCATATGTGACATTTTGAGGAACTAATTCTGCCTTCTGCATTGTACTATCTACCATCAAGGTATTTGCACAACACATTAGACCAACATTTTCAAAAACAGTACACTTTCATAACCAACATTTCAACTGTTCCTTTGCTGTGGTGGTATGTACTGCACTACTCCTGCTAAACCCTTATCTACATCTAATAAAGTGCCTTCTCCTGCCAAAACCCAGCAACTTTCAAACAAAGATGAAAGGATGATATTATAGTGCTTTGTTCCTTAAACTGCTACAACACAGAGAAAAATATTTGTTTCCTTCCTGTAAAATTATATGTACATATGTGCATCTGTCACTGTTAGAGAAACTGATGTATTATTCCTAAAAGTAGGTCACGATTGAACATTGCACTTCAGCCTGCATAGCTTAGATTCAGCCAAGCTTTTCTCCTAAAAATCAAGCCCACTGTCTTTCTCCATCATAAATACCAATCCACACTACAATCTTCCTTTACACAACCTCTGCTGCACAACATGTAATATAGGTCAGTAGATCAGAGTACATTCAGCCTAAGTGGAGGGGATATTTTTCAGATAGTGATTCACACTTGAGAAGGTAAGGAAACAAACTGACTTTGACAGCTAGTAAAAGGGTTCTTCTTTGAAGAACTCTAAATTTTATTAAATCAATACCTTCAGCATTATGTAATTCATTTTCTTTGAAAGATCATTCTTGCATTTGTAATGCTTACTAATGCATATTTTAAAGTAATCTACACTAAATTTGGCAGAAAGAACTGATGTATTTACAGGAATAATTAGTGTAGAGCAAATATTTCTCCCATCTACTAAGTATGTGTGCTTTACATTTTTGTGGTGCAGAGAAGAAATTATAGGCTATCTATCATTTTCAAGTGTAATTGTCTGAAAGGACAAAATTCTGTTGATTCATATTCCTCACTTTTTTTTGGTCCTTTTTGTGATAATTTGAACTAATTGGAGGATTTGAATGAGAAATTAGACTATAGGCTGAGAAAGGAAAACACTGATGATGCTGCTTCACACATAGCTTTACTGGGAAAGAAAAAAAAAAATGTTTAAGAGTTGTAACCCAAATATAGATAAGTTAGACGGCTGGAGACTGCTTCAGACCGCTTTGGGCTGTGGCTCTTCCTGCATAGCTCGCTCTTCCTGCCTTTTATAGCTGAATCTGAATAACTTCACTAATTTTTTCCTGCTGCTAATCCACCTGGCTGATATACCTTCAACTATCTGCTGCATAAAACGGATGGTGAGATAAGATTGGGCAGAGGGGAAGGTGGTAGGGGTGGTTTGTTACCGCTCTTAGAGATTTTGATCTCTAGGAGGGCTGTGGTGTTTCTGTATTACCTTTTTACTGTATATATCTGTANACCACACTTTAAAAAATTATTTTCAATTTTTAGTATAATGTTATAATATATTTAAAATGTGAAATCACAAAAATATGAAAGACACAGAAGGATATATAACATCCCACATGCAATTTATAATGTACCTGAAAAAATTATTAATTATTTGGGTTAGATATTATTTGCTTTACCTATTATGACCAGAATTGAGGATATCACATTTTTCTTTTGATTTTTTAAAAATCAAATTACTAAATCAAAGAATTGTGCTTGCTACATGGTGTTTATTTCTCCAATACTCTGAAGTGAACCTGGTTAAAATGTAATAATTCATTTTCACATAAAGGGACTTTTTAAACAGTATTTCTTGCATTATCTGTATGTATGCTCATTATTGATATAATTATGGAATCTCTTATAATAATTTAGAGGAACTACCAATGCTAAATAGAAAATAATTATCCATGTTATAAATTTAAAACAGTATCAATGATTTTATATTGCAGATAAAAATATTATGTATTCAAAATTATCTCCAGTCTTCGTAACCAGGAGGTGACATAAAGGGAGAGGTAAATTAGGCTCCTTATCAATTAAATTATAACCTGCTAGGGAGACCAGTTCAGCTGCCAAGTAATATGTTTCTTATTCTGAATATTGTGAGGAAGAACTGTGTTCTGCCACACCTGTTATCATTCCTGGTAACCAGGAAACTTACTTTCAACTTACCTCAAAACATAGTTTGGCACAGATGTGTTCACCTGCAAATGCTACGGTTCTCAATTCTTCATATCAGTGCCCACTTTGGACTAACATCTACTCATGGATCTATCCAACCTTAATGCATGTTTTGCATGTAAATAATGATAGTTATAAGAAAAATACTACCAAAAACGGCATGGAGCGAAGGGAAAGGGTTTATATACACTGATTGGTTAAGTCATGTAGACATTCCAGCTCTTCCACCACATTAATTCTGGCTAATGATGCTGGTCACAGAGTGAATTTCCCTTTTCTCATAGTCCTTGTCTTTGATCACAGATTGCCCATACCTTGATGCCAACACAACCCTTTAGATATCTAGGTTTTCCTCCAAAGGATGTGCAAGCACACAGACAGAGAAAAGAGTGCTACCCTCCCACAGGTCCTCTGATGGGGATGAGGAAAGAATTGGCACTTCAGGCTGGATCATAGAGCCTTTCCTTCTGTATACAAGGTGCAGCTGGTGAATGTAAGCAGGACAATGGAGAGCTGGTATCCAGCATTGCAGGCTCTTCTTGTGGCTATCAGAAGTCTACATTGGTCTGCACCAGATGAGGACTCCTACTAAGCTAGCTAGCTTACGAGCTATTTACAGAGCTGCATAAAACACTAAAAACTTGTAATTTTTCCACACTCAAAATTATAAAAAAAAAAAATATATATATTTTTCAGGGAGCTGTTTGTTCCAGTCTGGTTGAGGTTTCTGGTCATTTCAATAGGAAAAATATTCTCATCTTCTGGTGAAAAACTTGAGACAGTGATCAACACGAATTTAGTTCATAATAAACATTCAGTTGCTCACTGTGTTTTCAAACATTTACTTGCTGCCTTCAACTGCTAGAGATTTTATTGATTTGGGGAATATTGTTTAATTCAGTCATTTATGTATTTGTCAGGTCTGCTCAAGTTTTGGTGTTCAGAAAGTTTGATCTAAAAATTTAATTTATACAATATAGAAAAAAGATGCTAACAGAGAGAAAATATAAACATCAAATTAAGACAAATCAACTGTCACTAAAGTACTTTCTTGTAAAATAAATAAAAATATTTATTTTTCTTCTCTAAGCTTACTAGATGTCTCTTTGAGGACTTTATGAGTGAACTGGGCTATGCTACAATGTGTCAGGAAGAATTACTATCTAAAGATCAGCACATATTTCATCAGTGATAGAAGAAGCTCACAGATCTCTACATGCATTAAGTGGAGCAAAGCTGGAAAACAATTGCCCCAAAGATCTACAAATAAAAAATTAAAAAAAAAAAAAGGTGAAAAAAAGGGTGGGGGGAGAAATAGGAGAAAAAATATATTTACATTTAGCAGTATATATATTTCAGTCTTGATGTAACCATGGTTAGTTTTGATTTGTGCCCCTGCCCCTTTCTTATCTGCTTCTACTGGTCAAAGCTAGGAAACACCACACTATACAAAGGAATAGGCAAAATGTTTTAATTGTGCATATGCAGATGCCTCTCATCTTTCTAACTGTATTTACCTATACACTACATGGCATCTTGTGTTCTGAAACATATTGTGTTTCTTAGCTTTTTTTTGTATTTGGAAATGCCTTTTGACAATGACTGTATTATTTTCTCTTCATTAAAGATGTATCCCCTCCCCCAGCTGCAATTATTTACCCATTTCCTGCCACCTTGTTTATGACATAGGTGTCCCTACTGTCCAAGTGAAATTTTAATGAAGGCTTCAGGACATGTTTGTGCATTGTTCAGTCCCACTGCAGTCCTGTGACATGCAAAGAAATACTCATAGTTAGGAGGAAAGTATTGTGCTATTACTTTTTTAAAGGAACAAATGATGACATGCAGTATATGCTCCACCAGTTCCACTTTGCCCAGCACTTTTTTCACTGCCCCACAAGCAATTCTGTGCGGTTCCTTCTTGCTGTCTAATCTGTCTAAAAGGACCAGAAAATCATGTATCAAGAAAACACAATACTTCTGTAATTCTGTAGTCCAACTTGCTTAGTTCTGCTAACACTGTTAGCACCACACCTTGCTTTTTATAAAAACAAAATTTTAGTACACGTTACACAACCTCATTATCCTCTACTATGTCAGCTTTGCTGTTCTTGTTCCTTTTCCACTCGATTTTTCCTATTTTATCAATGCAATCCTAACTTCAACTCTAGAGATCCAGCTGACAAGTTACAGAATCAATACAGTCTTCAAGCTTTACTGTGAGGTCCTGTGCACCATGTAAACACACTGTTCATGTACCAGCTGTGTGAAATACCTTCATGGATCTCTTCTTTCTCTGTCACCAAATTTTCAGTCCTTTCTAGCAAATCCTCTTTCTTCTGCATGATCTTTCAAATGCAGAAAATGGGTCATCAAACATGCAGACTGCGACAACCATCACACTGACCAGATAAATCTCCAGAACATAAAGTGCAAGAGTGTTCTCTGGAAATACCCCATCACCTGCGATAGCAACACTGAACATTACACCCCAAGTGGTTTGATCACGACTACTCAACTAAAGATATATGGCAAGGCTAATTCTAGCTTTTCTGAGATTTAGAGAGCTTGACTAAGAGTAAATCAAAATAACTTATAATAAATGCATCAAAATAATTCAACATAAAAGTGTTCATAACTTCAAAAATAACAAAGTATAACTGACCCATTTCAGCTACAGTGTTTACATAAACATGAAATAGAGCAGAAATATTACATACTTCAGCCAAAAAGTGTTGAATGCTGGAAAAGAGAATATTTTAAATTTATATATATGTTTATATAATATTATAAATCCTGAATGGTTTTAATAGGTTACACACAAATTTCACTTCTAATTTTGTTTGATTTATAAATCTAAGTGATACTGACAATATAAAAATGTAGGGGTTTTAATTCTACCTTTACTAAGGAAAATATTTCAGAAAAATAAAGATTCAACAAGAAGAATTGTTTCTCTACCAAAAAAAAAAACAAAAAAAAAACCAAACACCAAAACAAACCCAAAAACCTGTCTAGGTTTAGGGAGGAAAAAAATCTCCTTTTGAAGTTCTCTTTTCTATCATTACACTTTTTCATCTTGTCAATATTCACCATGACAGCAGCTTCAACAGTTTTATCTCATATCTTGAGTACAAATAAATAGCAAGAGATTAAAGTACACTCAGTCACAAAATAGTGGGAGAGTATGTAGTTTAACTGTAACTGACATATTTCTTCTGCTGTTTTCCAAGAGGGTAAACCAATCTATGAATATTTATCTCTGGTAGATTATCAGTGCAAGGTGATTTTTTTCTTCATTTTCTTAATTAAAAATATTGTGCAACAATAACATACTTGTTTATATATAATGTAATGAGGAAATTGAGGGCAAAGCCAAAGAAAATACCCTATGAAGTCTGCTTTTATAAAGGTTAAGAGACACTCAATGTGATAATTAAAAGTTTTTAAGATGATGTCTTAAGGAAACACTATGTTTCTGAATCTGCAGGGATGCGTTCCTGTGTGATCTGGTATAGGTGATCCTGCTCTGGCGGGTGGGTTAGACTAGATCTTTCAAGATCCTTTCCAGCCCCTAACATTCTGTGATTCTGTATGATTCTGTATTCTATCAAACTTTTTTCCACCAATATAAAACTCAGATCCCACTATCTTCAGTTTGTCACTGGCATTATAGTTGTCAGCCTTTTTAAAAAAATAATAATATTTAATAAAAAACCTCATAGAACTGACTGATAAAAGTCTTTATGCAACTATTAACTGAAATTTTGCTATTAAATTTAACAATTTGTATTTGACAGATTTCTGCAACATGTTACATCATCACAAAAGTTAAAAAAAAAAAAGAGATAAAAAGAGTAGGCTGTGGTGACAAAGAATGAGAACTAACAGAAGGCACTGAAAAATTAATTCATATTATAACCCATATAAGCAATCTGCAATAGCTACAAACTTTCTAATATGTTTATAACTTCCAGAAGAGAATTTTCTTTTCATATTGTTTTGCACAGTAGTTACATTTATGTCCAAGGAATTATATCCTCTTCCATGCAACCTAACTTTCATTGAATACTATCATAATTTTGAGTGCATGTTGAATTAGATTCTAATTGTGACTACCTTAATTTTCAATAGATATGCAAGAAAGTAACATGAAAGAATATCCTATTGTTGCTAGCCTGTCTTTTATATTTCATATCTAGCATTCATAAAAATTGCAATTTTATGATCCTACAGAAGTATACTTGCATATTTCCATGTATTCGAAGTTGTTAAATGGAATATCCTCTAATACATACTCCTCTTGCAAAGTTATAAGATGAACTAAAAACTGTTATTACAAAATTTTCAAGGTCTCATTTTATCTGTGCATACTCCATTTTGTTCAATTTTGTGATATAGCAGTGGACAAGTAGTAGCAAGGAAATACTCATTTTCATTTGACAATCATTTATAGACAAACTCATGGTCTCTCATGTGATCTACCTGATGACACATCTGTCGTGGTTTTAAGTGGGACAGATTACCTCTTCCAGAACGGGAGAAAGAAAAACACTCACAAACAGAATTGGAGAACTGGAAAATTTAAATGGAAAGGCAATTCATATACTACAATGCTATGGTGGTACAGCGCAAAACATAGCAAAGCATATAAAACACAAAGAAATCCATAGTCAGAGCATAACACATAAACTCATTGAGTCAAACCCTCCCCCAGCCAGGCATCAATTCCCTAGCCCTCAAATGCCCCTGTCCCACTTTCCCTATACCTCCCTATGCAGGCTGAGAAGACACAATAAAAATTAGCTCTGCCAAGGCCAAGCCAGGCTGCTAGCCTCCCCCATACCAAACCTTATATAAGGGAGCCTTTACTGTCAGGAAGAGAGAAGGGGAAGAGGAGGGAAGGTACTGACTCTGCAGTTTTTATAGGGATGCAGGACTTACGGGAAGAAGTAAATTTACTGGTACACCTCCTGGACACTTTAGCTCCTGGAGGTCTGTAACTCTGTAGTTTTTTTAAAAGGCAACTAGCTCCAATGGCCACATAATCAAAATTCAAACTTCTAAAGCAAACAAACAAAATAATCCTTAAAATTTTGAATTCTTCCATAAACATTAACCATATTTGATCATGGAAAAGTTAAATCTGACAATATAAGACAAGCTTCAATAAAAACCAACGCAGATTCAGTCACTGATGCGATTCAGTAACCACAGTGTTTCTCTCTGTTACACCTAGTTCTTTCCTCAGTTTAATCAAGTTCTTTGGTCTTAGAACCTTAGCATTTTAAATTCTTCTCTAAGCCTCAGTCCCTAGCCTAACTAAAAGTGAGATGATTTTTTCCTGCCACTTCCATCATGCAGTTATCTAAATACATCCAGTCATTCTTACAGAAAACAACTTTGAGTCTGGCAAGATCTGGCAAGCTGCTTTCACTAGAAACAACTTTTTGAGATTGAACTTTATATTAAAAATAATGTTTAATCTACATTTACAAGATTCAGCAAAGCTGTCCAACAGCTTTTCAGAATGGTTGACATTGGAAGTGATCTCTGGAGGACATCTTCCAGGATAGTAATTTTATTTAAAAGTTTATCAAGTAGGTCATGTTGATTACTCCTACTCCTTGCCCTTTCAATTGTTTTGAGATGGTTTCCAGGAGTAGCTTCTCCATCCCCTTCCCAGAGGCTGAGACTGATCAACCTGCGCTTCCCTGGGTAATCTTTCTGAAGGATGAGTGACATCTGCTTTCCTCCAGTCACCACAATCAAAGATTATCAAGAGTAGCCTCACAATAACACCACCAATTTCCCTCAGCTCTTGTGAGTGAACTCCTGTTGTGATTATGAAATATCAATTCTATTAACTCCAATAGTAAAAATATGAATATTTTAATTAATAACAACCATTATTTTTGTAAATTATTTACAGGGTCTTTTGTGCTCAGTTGTGCAAACAGATTACAGAATGTGTACAGTGCATGGGGCAGTACCAGATAATTTAAAACAATTTAGTGAAACTAGCAAAATGAAAAATTTTGAACTTTGGGAGAGTCCTGTGATGCAATATGCCGTTTGCCCTAGAGAAGGACTCAAGAAGCTCCTTTCTGCTAAAGTAGAAGGCACAGAGTAAACAGAGAATTTATTACAAAGAGGCCTTCTGGAATCTTTTCTGCTAAAGCAGAAGGTACAGAGTAGTAACAGAACTAAAGCAAAGAGCTTTAATTACAAAGAAGCTTTATAGAATATTTACTCACAAATTAGTATCTCCAGAACCTTTCTGGGGCTGCATTACTCTCCAGACAGTACCTAAAACAGTAGAGAGATGCTGTCATTGGTATGGTATGGTAACCAGCAAAAGCTTGTAGAGTTTCCCCAGGATTTTCTCAGGGTACCTGGGCTTACAGTCTTCTGACCTGGTGTTGATTCGTTCTCAGGCAGGTGGTATCTTTCCCAGGGGCTCTGGACTTGGCACAGAGGTTCTCCAGTGTACAGGCAGACATGATGCCTTGCTACTTGGCAGTAACTTGCTTTCTCCCTCAGCACAGACTACAGTGAGGTCTGTGTAAGTGAGCATTCAATCTAGGAGTGGCTTATCGCTTTCATTAGCTGTTACTGCAAGTTGCAGTAGTGCAACTTACCTGGGGGCATTTGCCTCTCCTGGTCTTACCACTTCTGCACAGTCTAGGCTGTCATTACCTGCTGATGGGGTCATCCATGCTAAGACTAGCTGTGGTTTTGTGCAGTTTTTGGCAAAGTCTCATTGCCTATGGCATGGGCTCCCATGCTTCTCCCTGCTAAGCTGAGGTACAGCAAAGTTTCCAGGACTTAATGTAGCAAAGCTGGGCTTGAAACAGGAAAGCTTGGTATGAAGCAGCAAGACTGGTATGAAGAAGCAGGGAGAAGTTGCTTACAATTTTGTTCATATTTATCAATTGCCTGGTTTTAATTGGTCCAGTGGACAACTGAGGTAAGCATGTCTATTAACCAATCAGAATGACACTTTGCTGGAACTAACCATATTAGGTGAAGCCATGGTCTTGCTTTACTCAAATTTTGTGGAGGCAAGCATAAGTCAAGTGTGTGTACCTTGTTTACCACAAGATGTAAACAAAAACAAGTCTGAACAAGCCAGAGTTCTTAGACTCTATGGCTCCAGGTGGCTTTTCCTCTCTCCCACATCACTCCCCACTCTGAAAGGGGAGGGGAAGGGGAGGACCAGGCCTGGACATGCCAGGACACATATTAGGCTTATTTTTGGCCTACCAACAAAATCTTATCAGGGCCCATGGGTTTATGTAGATCTATGTTGCTTAAGTATTCCCTGATCTGAACCTTTTACTCCATCTTTCGTGATCCAGTCTTTGTCTTTGGTCTCTGGGATCTGGGATTCCTAAAGACTGGACTTGCTATTAAAGAACTAAGATGGCAACCAGTATTTCTGGCTTCTCTATGATGCATGAAACCAGGTGCCCTCTCATGCCGAGTAATGAGCCTGTATTTTCTCCAGTCTTTTTATCACTTATGTATTTGAAGAAGCCTTTCTTCTTGTCTTTAATATCCCTGATCAGATGTAGTTCTAAACTTCATTACTGGATGCGCAAACAATATGTATTCCTCCTGTACCTATCCTCCTATCCTTACTTCCATTCTCTGCATTCTTCCTTTTTTTAGCTTGAGTTTGAACAGAAGCTCCTTGTTCATCCACACAGGCCTCATGGAAGAGACTTCTTGCTCTTTGCAATAGAACTCTTCTGAGTTTGAAGGGAGGTAGTCCTTGAAAACTAACAGGCTTTCCTGGGCCCTTCTTTCCCCTAGGGCCTTATTCCCATGCAAATTTGATCAGACCTTCGAAGAAGCCAAAGTGTGCTCTCCTGAAATGCAGAGTTGAAAAAAGAAGCCAAAGTGTGTTCTCCTGAAGTCCGGGGTTGTATGCTTGCTTTTCACCTTCCTTCTCTGCCCTTAGGCTTGATCTCTTGGGTCAGCCTTTTGACTCCTCAGATAAGAAGAGGACATAAAACTGGATGGTCTGTAAAAGACAGCATTAATGGCTGGCCCTGGCTGAATGCCAGGTGCATAATCCAGACACTTTATCATGACCCTCCTCCTCTGGACAGGGAAGGATAAAATATAACGAAAGGTGTGTGGGTTCAGAGGACAGGGAGATGAATCTGTAATTATTATCAGAGGAAAAAGAGATTTTTGGCGGGAAAAGTAAAAAAAAATTAGTACCAATCAAATTACAGTAGGATAACAAGAAATAAAACTAAATCTTAAGATGCCTTTTCCCTACTCTTCCCTTCTTCTTGGACTCAGTTTTGCCCCTAAGTTCTCTACTTCCTCCCTTCCAGTAGTGCAGGAAACAGTGAACAAGGATTGCAATCAGCTCATCACATGTTCCCTCTGCTGCTCATTTATCCTCAATGAGAGGACTCTTCACTTTCTCCACTTTGGGGTCCCTCTCACAAGACAGTGTCTTGGAAGGCTAATAGGCCTAAAACATGTCCTAGCTTGCCCCACCCTTCTGCTAATGGGGGAAGCAAGGGTGGGAGGAAAACCAAGTCATGAGCCATTATGTCCCTTCCCAAGTGATAAACAGGTACCCACAGGTCTTTATGCACTTGTGAGTGTCTTGCCCAAATAGGGTTAGCAAGCCCTAGTTTCACCTAATATGGTCAGTTTTGCAAATGCTATTCTGATTGGTGAATCTCTGTGGCCAAATGAGCTATTACACTTGGACAAATAATATAAATTGAGCTAAGTTGGAAACAGTTGTGCTGCCTCTGCCTCGCTGCTCTGCCTCAGTGTGTGATGCTCAGCTCTATGTTATGCTCTGCCTCACTGCTCTCAGTTTGGAAAACATGTTCTGGTCTGCCTCGTGCTTCAGACCAGCTTAGCCTTGATGTTTTGGGCTTGAATTACAGAAACTTAAGCACCTCAAATTTACCAGGACAAGGCCTCATGACACGGTAAGAAGTGCCACTGACATTGTGCTCTCTACACATCTGCAAGAGATCTTGTCTGCACCTCTTCAAATCTCCATGCCAAGAGGAACCAGGATCAGGTCAGAGATCACCTGCCTCTTTCCCAGCACCCTGCTAGAGCTTGGAAAGATCTAGAAACCTCTCAACAGCTACCAAGATGCTGAGCAATTAGAGCACTGCTACAAAGGATCCAGTGACTATCTTGAAATTACTACTCCACTACCATGAATAGAACAGACTTTCCCTAGGGCTCCAGTCTGCCTATTTATAAGTGGGGCAAAAATAAATGTTAGCCATTTTGTGGCTAAACCTTTCCAATTTTCTGATTCTCATAAATTAATGTATTGTCCATAAGCATACTTCTGAACATTTTCCTAACCAAATTAGAACCCAAATTTAACGGGTTTGTATATAATTTGTGGGCGGGGCTATTTGGAAATAAAATAACTATGTATTTTATAATTCCTGCCTCATTAATTGCCCCAACTAATTCATTATGGCCCAGGGATTGCAGGATAATTCCATTGTGGAACTTCTTTACAAGAAAGGATGCATTATCACAGGAGTTGATTTAATCTAGGCTCAGCAAAGCTGTAAAAATCCAGAGAACATTACAGAAAAGTTAGCTGAGAGTTTTGACACTATGATTTACAAGTCCAAGACTGTGGTCTTGGGTTCAATGGCGGACAAGGCACAAGTTGAATTTGAAATTTATGAAGGAAAAATTTGGCTGCTAAAGGAAAGAATTCAGAGCTTGGAAAAGGGTTTATCAGAGGAAAAGGCACAGAGTCAGAATTTTTGAGAAACAATACTCAAGCAGTCTAAAGCCTTTACAAATGCCTTAAAAGCCCAAACAGGGCTAGTTTGCTCAGATGTACCTACTCACATAAAAGAGGCTGAATGGCTTGCAAATGCAAATAAACCTACCAGTTCCCAATCAAGAAACTGCAGCCTGGGGCAAGGAGGCATTAAGCTCCTATTCTGCCAAGAAGAGCCTCAATTCAGCTTGTGAAATGCCATTCCCATTCAGCAGCCAGAGCAGCCTGGAAAAACAGGAGGGAAAACTGCCTGCAGTAAACACACCTGCCAAGACCCCACTAGCCAGGAAGCTAAATGCAAACCATAGAGGAATAGCACTGTCCTGCCTTGTCTCCCAATGCTGTCCTGTCTTTACAGCTTTTGTGGCCAGAGCCATTGCCTGTGTGGCTAACTTGTCTGTGACTTTTCTGGCAAGAGCCTTTGCCTGAATGGCTGAACTGAAGTCTGTGTTGCACATCTGTGTAGTGCCCGGTAACAGGGGAATTCACAGCATGCTGCCCACTGCTTCCACCATTAAAATCTTTGTTGTGGTCACTGCCTGCCTATCTTTCTGCCCGGCAATGTCCCTTTCACCAGAGCTATCCCCTCTCGCTACAGGAAAGACTTTCTCTGGACTAGACTTGGACCCTCTACACGACTTATTTTTTGCTTTCTGCTACGTGGGGCTAGACACTACAGGGTCCTTTGTTACAGCAGCATCAGTGTCTCTTCTACCTGGTTTAGTTCCCTTTCCTCTAATTGTCAATTGGGACATTCTTTGCATTTTCCTCAAGTTCCTGCGGTTCTGCATCACTTAGTTCATATGCAGAGGGTGTTGCTGAGCTGGCATCTGAGGAAGCTATGATTTTTCCTCCCACCTGATCTCTCAAGGTATCTGCGAGGCTTCTAGATTGTTAAAAAAATTCCTAGCCCCTTGCCTTTTCCTTTGACAAATCCTTTTCCAAAGTCTGAATTCTTTCCTGTATGAAAGAATTTTTATCTTCTAATAGTCAAACTTTTCCTTCATAAATTTCAAATTCGATTTGTGCCTGGGCTGTTACTGAACCTAACACAACAGCATAATGTTGTGCTGTGGACTTACAAATCACAGAGCCAAGATTCTCAGCTAATTTTTCAATAATTTTTCCTGAATTTTTATAGTTTTGCTGAAATTAAACTGATCCCTGTGATTATGCATCCTTTTTTGTGAAGAAATTCCACTATGGAATCACCCTGCTTACTGTGCCATTTAATGTTGTGAAGGCAGGGGGATTCAAGTGGCCAAGTCAGGAATAATAAAAATAGAATTATTTTATTTTCCTGAAAACCCCACCTCCCAAACTATTTACAGAAATACTTTGATTATTTACAGGTTCAATTCGATTGGGAAGAATCTTCACAAGGGTGCTATAGACAAATTGAGAGATCTAGAAGACAGAAAATGGAAAAGGCTAAGCTATAAACACAGCTTTATCCCACTATTAATTGGCTGAGCAGAGAAATAAGGGGAACAGCTTTACTCACAATGATGAGATAGGTACTCAGCAATGATTCCTTGCTGGATTCTCTGTAGCTCAGCTGATTCAGACTGGAAGCAATATCCAATTGGATCAAAAAATGACAAAAGTCCAAGGCAAGTAGCAAAACTTGCCAAACTTAGTGATATCTCAAAAATATGGTTTCCGTGAGACAGAGGCTTGCGGAAGCCATGTTGTCTCCAGCAGCGACAGGGGGAGATCCAAGCTGCTGAGATCTCCCCAGCCAGAACAACAGCCAGGCTGTTAAGGTCCCAGAGCAGCTGGGTCCGAGTGCCACCAGCAGCTCTCTCGAATAGACCCAGAACTTGGCAAGCTTGCAAAACTGCACAGAATGGTGCAGAAGTGGGGCGGACTGTCCAAAGGCAGGGACAGTGCAAACTGAGAGCCATGTAAAAGGTAGGAGCCATCCGAAAACTGGGATGGTCCAAAACGGGAACTTCTCAGGCATTAACTTTTCCAGCAGGAATCTTTCAGGTGGGGAACCTCATGCCTTTTCACTTGCCCTACTCATGCTCTTTTGGACAAAGTGTCCATTTGCCAGTTTATACTGGGTGTGAAAAACCCAGCCAGCCACCAGCCTGATTTCCTGTGTGGGCTGACACAGGAGTTTCCACATGTGCTGACACAGGAGTTTCCACATTGCTGCCCCTCCCCTTTAAGCCCACAGGGCAGGGTGGGGGTGTGGGGGAACCAGTTTTTGTGCTTTCTCCTCCCCACTCAAATCCCCTGGGGGGTGGGAGGAAGAAGGAATTTGGAGTGCTCCAAGACAGGCACCAGTTTAGCTCAGCCAAAATCAGAATTTTGGTCAGCCAGCCTTAGGGTTCACAATGCAATTGCTCATAATGATGTGACCAGATCAGAGTCAGCCCGTCTGCTGTGTCATCTTGCACCATGCAAAGCTAGTGAATCAGTAGTCCACCACAGCTTTAGAGGTACAGAGCACAAGAAACCTGACTCCGATTCAGCTTATGATTCCAGCCCACCTGCTCATCACAGATTCCAGGAATACCACAACCATGTCCACCTAAAGGGCTACACTGTGCCGTATTTTTGGAAATAAAATAACTACATATTTTACAATTCCTCTCTCATTTATTGCCCCAGCTAGTTCAGACAGTCCTCCATGAATATCTTCAACGTGAGTCCTTCTGATAGGCTGTAGTTCTTCCTGAACTGCTTTACTGCAGGTTCCTTCCACACACTGCTCTAGTGTGTCTTCCACGGAGTCAAATCTTCCTTGAGCGTTCACCTGCTTCTGCATGGGATCCTCCATGGGCTACAGGTAGATGTCTTCTCCACTGCTAATGTCCATGGGCTGCAGGAGGAAAGACTGCCTCAACACGGTTTTCATGGTGGGATGCAGGGAATCTGCTCCAGTTCCTGGTCTTCATCAACATTGGTGTTTGCAGAGTTGGTTCTCTCATATATTCTCAGTTCTCTCCCTCATTGCTGCTGTGCAGGAGTTTTCTTCCCTTTTAAAATATGTTATCACAGAGGTGCTACCACCATCAGTGATAGGCTTGACCTTGAATATTGATGAGTATGCACTGGAGCTGCCTGGCATTGGCTTTGTTGGATATGGGAGAAGCTTCTTACAGCTTCTTACAGAAGCCAGCTGTTGTAGCTCTTGCATTACCAGAACTTTGCTACATGAACTCAACACAATCTGAACATGCAGAGACTAATGATTAATCACTGTTAAGTAACCCATTCTCCAGCAAAAACTAAAACTTGAGTTTGACTTTCATACACGCAGGTATAAGTCAGCTAGACTAAGCTTCAAATAATTTTAAAAGGTTTCTCAGTCCCCTCTGCACTCCAGGCTTTATTTTTGATCCCCTTCTTGG
This sequence comes from Psilopogon haemacephalus, assembly GCA_013396835.1. Taxonomy (NCBI): domain Eukaryota; kingdom Metazoa; phylum Chordata; class Aves; order Piciformes; family Megalaimidae; genus Psilopogon; species Psilopogon haemacephalus. The sequence continues at coordinate 97,169 of VWZI01000255.1, read as the reverse complement.
AGAACTGTGCTCTTTTTCTTTTATATCAGGAAACAATTCTTAGTATGCACTTTTGTAACTCTGAGAAACCGCCACTGTCACTCTAGAAGTTGGCCAGGGATGCTCACAGAAGTATAGATGATACTTCTCTCCTCAGCCCTGCACCCTGAAGACAAAAAACCCAATCAGCTACAGCTATATTTCTGGCGGGCTTCATAGGCAAGGTGCCCTTTGAGTTTCTCCTTAGGCTTGAACACCAGAAAGAGAACAGAAGTGTCAAAATCAGACACCTGCAGTGACTGATGTTTTCGGTATACAACAGGAACAGCCAGAGCCCCTTAGAACAAAACTACTTCAGGTTTTTCTATGCTTGCTGCAATTTCAACTATAATTGCAGTTGTGACATACTCAACTGACTGTTTCTTTTACATTTTGAAGTATGCTACCTTGACACAGGTTAATCATCTACAAACCAAACCAAACCAACCAACCAACCAAATAACCAACCAAAAACACACACACAAAAAAACCCCAAAAAAAAAAAAAAAAACAAGAAAAAGCCCACACAGAAAAAAAAAAGTTGTAAAAAAAAAAAAAAAAAAAGCCAGCAAGTCATTCAGTAAGTATTTATTAGCACCACCATGACCAGATCCAGCAACTTTACCAAAAGGCCACAGCTTCAGGACACATAGTCTGTCTACAGCTCAATGTGGACAAGTAAACAGTGCAATGAATCAATTATTACTCTTAATCTACTGGAAAGATATCTCAATAAATCACATAAATACTGCATCTGTAGTAATACAAAATAGGAAATTAAATAATAAGGTGATGGACACCAAGTATCCTAAGAGTATACACAAAAGATAACCTGTAAACATGAAATGATTTTGCAATTTCTGTTTTTAAGTTTAAAGCTGATATAAGTACAAGAGAATACAAAACAACACTCTAAATGTAAAAAAAAAAAATAATTGTTAAGCTTTGTTACAATTGTGAGGATGTAAGATTATAAATGAAGTAAACTCTTTACAAGCAGCCAGTCCTAACAGCAATAGCATAACATGCTGAATGTTGGTCCTTACTTGCAGATGGGTTTTTTTGTGAAGGTAGGCTATTCTTTTCAAAGAGTGATAATAAAGAAAAACATCTTTTTCTAGGTTTTTTGTTTGTTTGGCATTTTGGGGTTTTTTTGTTTGTTTGGTTGGGGTTTTTGGTTTTTTTAAATTGGGTTTTTTTGTTTATTTGGTTTTGTTTTATTTGGCTTTGTTTTGTTTTTCCTAACTAAACTCAATCTAAACCATAGTTATTTTTAATTTTTTATGTTTACAGAAATTAAGCAAAAAATCTTATTTATTCCATGAAAGAGTGAGCAAAAATTGCTATTATTATTACTTATAATTTTTTAAAAATAGAAAACATTAATGTAAATATCATGTCTTCACGAAGATTTAAGGACTAGTTTTTGATGCTTCCAGATATCAAATGTCAGATTAAGGTCTAATGAAACAGATTTCCACTACCACCAATAAAATCCTGTCCCCATGATTTTGCTTGTCTTAAAAACCTCGTTGGTGCAGTAAATCAGATATCCAAAGCTTACATGTTTCTGAGTATTTTCTTCAAAGTAACTCAGGTCTGATCTTCTGAATGCAAAGTGCAATACCAGTCAGGGAACATGAGGTACACTCTGGACTAGTAGCTTCAACTTAATTTCATGAAAACCTGCATATTTCAAGACTCTTTCATGCAAAACAAAATACAGTAAGTAGATAAGACTGGGAGACGACTTTCAAAAGTGCTTTTGTGTTCTGAGTTAGAATGGTAATGCCAAGACAGCTGTTGAAGACCAAAATGCTGGTTTGGTGCTAGAGAAACAAATTTCAGATCTATGGGAACCCAGAGTTTGTAGATAATAAGACATTTTGCCAAACTTTGGATCCATATGAGACCAGATAGGAGTATGACTTATGCTATATTGAAACCCCTGCTTTAAAAAACAGAAAGGGAGAATTCTTTGGATACATCACACAGGTAGGTCCATCCCAGAAAGTATCTGTAGAGTTGTTATTGTAGGAAAAGAATATGCTCGTGTTTCATTCCCATGGTTCCTTGGTGGATACCAGTAAGACAATTTAAGCCAATCAAGCTACTGCAGCTGTCATCTGGGGAAGTCTGAAGCTGTGTTGGTTTGAGCTAAGTGGAGAATTTGAATGAGAAATTAGACTATTGGCTGAGAGAGAGTTAAACACATTGTGTCACTTCACCGAGTTTCACTGAGAAAGGAAAAAAAGTTGTTTTAAGAGATGTTCTCAAAACATCCAGATAGGCAGTCTGCCTCAGTCTGTCTGGCTGCAGCTGCTTTTTCCTTTGTCTCTCGGGCTTGCTGGCTAAATTCAGAGTAAAATCACCAAAACTACTAACTTCTCCTATTACTCATCTCTCTGATCTTCAGCTTATCTGCAGCATCAACAGGTGGTGAGATGAAGCTGGGAAAGGGGGGAAAGGTGGTAGGGGGAGTTTGGTTACCCTCTCTTGGGAATTTTGGTCTCCGGGAGGGGTGTGGTGTGTGTATTACCTTTTTTACTGTATATTTCTGTAAATATCTGTTATATCTTGTAAATATCTGCTTGTATATTGTTTATTGCTGTAAATATAAAGCTTCATTTATTAACTTCCAGTGTTTTTTCTCTGCGTTTTAGCCAGGGTTTATAAAGGTGGGGGGGCAGGTAACTGCAAACCCACTACAGAAGCTATTACAAAAGAAAGCAGAAAACATGATGGCATGGGTAGGAGGTGATACTAACACCAGAAAATACCTTTATTGTCTTCCTAGGAATGTTTCAACTAACTCAGCAGTCTCACCATGGTGTGAAGCATCTGAAGAAGACCCCTTTGCAGGATGTAGATGGATGAATGAAGACTGACTATGGTGATAGTCATGCAGATGAATCTGGAAGTCAACTGATTTGAGAGTGATATCAATGACTGCTGAGTAAACATAACTAAGACACTGATTATGAGTTAACAAAACTAGAAGGCAGACTAAACTGAACTGAGGGTGGTTGTGCTGAATTGAAACCGACTGTGCTGAACTGAGGCTAATTGCATGTAAACAAAACTGGGAGATATCTGTATCTGGACTGAATACCATAGGAGCTATGGACTCCAACTGAAAAACAAGAAAGGGGCAGATGTGGGTACCCAAAGTTATTAGATAAGAGTTTTTGTTGACCTTCAGACCTGTATGAGAGTGCATGGGAGTATAGTGATAATGGAATGCTGTATTACCAAAGAGCATTGAAAAACAGGTGGTGAAAGCCACCTGTTAGAATGAAAGTGTAAACAGTGGATCCGAAGGTCAGTAGGCTGTGGGAAGGGAAGTAAATCCTGTAAGCATCCCCCAGCAAATAGCTGCTTGTCCTGCTGATCAGGGCCATTTGTCCACCTGTGGCAAGTAGTCGCCTCTCCACAAACTGGTCTCAGTTTGCGTTTCAGCTCAGTATATTGGGTTCTTGGCAGGCCAAACCACATATATTTAATGACATATGTGAACAGAACCTGCACATATCTGAAGCCTGATATGATGTTGCTTAGCTATTCTCCATTTCACTTTTTCGCTAGTAAATACTCTCTAAAACACAACTTCATTCAGACATAGAATGCTAATTTATTAAAGTAATTTAAAGGACCATTGAGGTTATTGGAATTACTGCAAGACCTATAAATTTATGAGTGTATAACCCAATTTCTCTGCTGGATATCTTTCCTTTGAAAAATAGTGGAGTATGGCTACCTGATCTAATAAATATGTTGAGTTTTTTAAAGCCCTATAAATTTTTAAGGAATGATGGTAAAGCAGATACCAAGAACTACTAAGGGCTATTTATTCTACTTACTTTTCTTCTCCCAACACATGCAGCATACATTTGTCATGTCTTTTATCTGATCTTTTATTTTCTTTTCCCCTCTACTTTAGCAACTCTAAAAAAAAATTTTAAAGTTTTATTATCTTTTATATGAGAAATACATTTCTGAATGTTAGTTCTCACATATGGTTCTCCTGTGAGTTGCATTGAAGACATCAAACTTCATGTGACAAATAAGTGCAAGATCCTGTATTTCAGACCTGAAGCAAAGACAAAGAAACATATATTTGCCAAATCAAAATGATAATATTTGTCTGAAAGTACCACTGGATAGGAATTACTTTAAAGGAATTCACTTAGAGTATAGAAGGGATTAAGAATACAGTAATAGTTCAATAAAAAAGATTTAACAAGATTTAAATATCTTTATCCAGTTCAATTGATCAAGCAGCATCTTATCAAAAGGAACGTGAAGCCCTCTATAAACCAGTTTGTTTCCATAATGCATCTATAAATCTATTAATTCATACTTTCCACACATATTTGATAAAGGGAACATTAATATCAGTGGTGTCAAAAGCTTTGTTTCTGTTTAGATGTCCTGGTAATGATAGCATATTTAATTCCACACTCAAAAATGTAATGATTTTTGTGGAATAATAATTTAATTTCAACAAGGCAGATTTTTTTACTAGAGAAATCTGGTCCTCAAATTTCAAGTGTTGTATTTATGGAAGCTGGAATTTAAGTTGCAAGAGTTTCTTAAGACTTGGGTTATTTTAAATTATTTTACCTTTCAAACAGTTAAACATTTGAAAGATGTTAACTTTAAATTTCATTAATTCAATTTTATTAATTAAATTGTGACAACATATTGGTTTAGAAATGTTTCCAACAATAAAAATGCAGCAGATTTATTAGTAACACTGATTTCAGTGTTACAGTGTTTCTTCACAGTAGACATTTTTGTTTTTTTAAAGCATACTTTTCTCTGAAATGCATAGGGGGGTTATTTCTTCATCTTGAGGAATATAAATTTAGCTTCTATTACTAATTTATTTCTTGTAATTAAGGAGCTGACAATGGGGGATTTTAAATCCTTGGGTTGTAACAAATATGATAAAACTACTGCAGTTTGTTGGTAGAGTAAATTAACACTAACCATTGTATAGCTCCTCCTTGAGAGGAAATTCAGAACTGTTATCAGGCTTTTCTAAGTCATCTTAATATTATATAATACATAATTTGCAACTTAATGTTGAAGTTGTTGCTTTTTCTTTAATTAATTACAGAAAAGTTATCAAAGGTTACAGTAGTGAATTTCAATTATCCAAAATTTCAAGTAGCGCACTTGATGAAATTGATATTGTATTTTAGGAATACACTATATCTGCACAACGTTTTCTGATTAAAAAGGTCAGGTCTTGGAGGCAATCATTCAAAGAGAAAAGGATGCATTAGAGGTAGGAAAACATAAATATGATTAAGAGATACAGTAACATTGCTTAAGATGATCAATAAGAGCAGCTAACATGGACACAATTAGAAAGGCCAGCCCAGTGTCTCAAGTTCATCTTTCAGTCCAAATCTAGTAGATATGGGTGTATGTAAGTGTGAAACCTTCTCTAAAGGGATCTCACACAATGTCAAAGTCTTCTAAGCATTACCAGGATTCTGTTGTTGACTTCTATTAACTGTTACCAAATAGTCAAATCAGATCAAATTAAAACAGTCTGAAAGCAAGCTGTGCTAATTCACAAGGGCAGAAATTGGTATGCTGCCCAAATCATTATGATAATTCAATTTTATTTTCAAATTAATTACTTAATGAAATGCTTTTTCCTCAAATTTTCATTCAGGTATTAATCCACTAGTTTCAAAACGTGCAAAATTAAGATGACCTACCTGACACAAATCATTTAGCTGAAGAAAGGAAATATGTTAAAACCTACTGTTAGCCCCTTCTGTTGAGAAAACAGATTACTTTGATCTCCAAATCCTTTAGAGTGTCATCTTCTGTATAATTAAAGCATAACCATTTGGAAAGCAATAAAAACAAAATCTCTATGAATTTCCAATATGAATATTAATGAAGCACTCTAATACTTCCTTCTCCATCTCCCAAAGCAAACTTACTGTAACAAGAATTCCACATGAGAGACAATCACAGTTTCTTGATATAAAAGTTGTACCCATGGCTCTAGCTCAAGAATTTTTCTGCCTCTGCTTGAACGTCTTGTACTACTGTAAGCAGTGCTACTTTCATGTTGTTAGAGCAAGCTTGTTAGAACCTTAAATAGATGCTCCAGACCCTGAACTAAATGCTTTCTAAAACTGCTAAAATTTATTAATTTTCCTATATTATGGGTGACCAGACTGGTCTTGTACTTTAACATTTAGAATGTAACAAAGTACCAAAAATGCTAATCTAGTGCTTAAATGAAGATGAAAGCTGTCACTGCTGTAGCACATTCTTCTATTATAGAGATCAAAGGATCTTTTTTTCCCTTCCATACTTAAACTTCTTGCTATGAATAGCTGTTATGCATTTTCTTTCCTTAGTTACATGTATACAAAAGTAACCCACAGGCAGGAAAACTATTAAATATAAACTGAAACAGCAGAGGAAAAAGACTGGCAATCTTGTTTGATAACTTCTGATTGCACTAAAAGCAAGAGTGCACTTAAGAGCACCATGTGTAAATGAGAATGTATCAATAGCAGCTTAGGGATATTTCAAACGCTGTGAGGTTTAAAAAAATCCTTAATATAGGTTATGGTCAAATATGCATAACTATGCAGGAAAAAAATATGAGCATAAATCTTGACTGCTCAACTGAGAAGAAATAATTTATCATATGGCATAAACTATAATTCCAGAAACACACTATATGTTTTGAGAAAGAGATACTCCATAGATTTAAACATTTAAGACATTTACTGAAAGAGCTTCCCATGAGTGTCAACTAAAGACTCTAAACTTGTTCTATGAAAGTGGTTTGACCTTACCTCTACTTTCTGTATGATGAATTACTCCAGTACTCAGAAACTCTGAGAGCCTCCAGGGAATATCCATGAACTGTGGTACAGCAGGACAAGCTGAATCTACTACCATTAGGCCCCCATTAATGTCCTTAGGATCTGAAAGATACACACAAACACATCTCTAATCCCAAAATACAATCTCCTATGCATTGTGTCCTGATCTTGCTGCAGGTGCACACCTTAGTGCTTCAGAGGATCACCTTAGTAATTCAGGGATCAATATGAGATTCAGTCTTGCTCTAATTTTAGCTCATATAGAGTATTCTTACGTATTAAAGTCACACACATAATGAGCAAAGTGCTTGCTGTATAGCATGTTCTCTGAAATTAAAATAAATTGACTTCACTGATGTGAAATTAAAACATTGGGATAGGGCATGGAGGTACTTGAACTTCATCTTGCTTTATTAGCCAGCTGTTCCTGCTATTTGGAGCCCAAAACCTCTGATACTTCTATGGGGAAAATTATTTCAAGCTGTTTTACCACTTTTGCTTCTGATAAATTGTATAAAGTAGATTCTCATTTAAAAGAAAAATAAATTGCATACTTCTGCTACATTGACAATGTTTCATAGCTTTCATTAAATAAGGTCTTCCTAAAATTAAAACTCATTTTAAATAAATGAAAATGTGGACAAATGAGTGCCATATATTTATAAGTATCTAGCATTTTAAATGTAACATTAATCATCAAGCACATTTAATTGAACACTGCTTAAGCATCAAATGTGTATTGTAATCCAGACAATGCTGAGTGTATAATGAGGGAAGAACTTTCAGCTCATTTGCTAGACTATGAATATTTTCATTTCTTATACAGTGTTTTCTGTCAGGGAACGTAAGTGATATTTAATTTCATCAGTAATTTCAAACAAATAATGGGGAAAAAAATGTTTACTCTTTGTGCTGTATGTACTGCTAAGCTGATTTATTCCTCTTCATAAGTCAATTTGTTTTTCATTATGGGTGGAATTATTATTGTAGGGTCATCTTCCTAGTTTTTAGATTCACTAGCCACTAGACTCAGTCATACTTTGCTGAATCTTGGTGAGAACTAACATTGTTTTGTTTGGTGTCGTGGTTTTTAAAGAGCCAACAGAATGAGGCTTTCAAATGAACTGGAGAGAAAACAGAATTATATTTGGAAAGAAAGATACAGAAATAAAATTACAAACCAGATACAAAATCCACAGCAACCCCCTTGAACTTTCCCCCAACCCAAAACTAAATCTATAATCTCAAGTGGTCCAGGTCTCTCCCACAAAGCCATCCATAGGCCTCAACAAAAACCCATGGAGGCCCCAAAACAGGCCTACTCCTTACGTGTTTGTTCCAATAAAGCAGCTCCTGCCAGACATGGCTAGAGAGAGAGGAAAGGAGAGTGAGGTGGCCTCGCCATGAGTTTATAAAGAGATAGTAGAATTATGGGGTTGAATAACAATTTTCTAGTCCCCAGATTATTTTTAACCCTATAGTTGCCAACTGAGGACAGTTGCAAAAGGACCTGTAAGATCATTGAGTCAAACTGTCAACCTAACACCAGCATGGCCATTGAAACATGCCAATAACATCTGTCCATAAGCAGAGACATGAGAAGGGTGACTCCTATTAGGTCAGAGTGAATACTTTGAAAACAATTATTGAATGTGTATTTTTGAGTTTTTGTCCCAGTTGTTTAATAGATTGTTAAATCTAGTTCTGTCATAATTAGAAAAGAGGATGAGAGGAGGCGGGACATGAGCACAATATGGGACAGATGGACAACATTTGCTCAATGCCTTTAGCAATGAAATGATCACAAAACTCTTCTGTCTTCAGCATTTGAAAATTACCTGAGAGTTTCTTAACTGAACAATTCTCAGGCTAGAAACTATTCACACAAATTCATTGGGAAGAAGTGCTAGTGATAGTATTCTTTATGGATTGTTAGTGACTAATTTTTGTAATTGAAGATTTATTTCCCTCCCTCTCACAACACGTATCTGATTGTTCTGCTATCAAGAAAATTAAAGCAGAGGTATTTCTCTAAGACTATTTTGCTTATTCAAAAGCAGCGCAATGTAAGTTCTTCTTCACGAGTTTTCTGCAAGGAGAAATTTATTTTTAGTGACTAGCCTTAATCAGCTCCTTGCTAATTTATGAACTCCTAAGCTTAGTCCTCAAAAATAAAGCCAATGAACTTGTCAGTCAAGATTTCAGTTGGCAACAAAACTAGGAATTACATTTCTACAAGGGCTGTCAGTTTTTTTTGTTGCAGATACCACATGGATTATAGCCCAGTCCATTGTAGATATTCCATTTCACAGAATCACAAAACTGGCCAGGTTGGAAAAGACCTTTGAGATCATCAAGTCCAGCCTATTATCTGACACCATCTAATCAACAAAACAATGTAACTTAGTGCCACATCCACTCTTTTTTAAAACAATTCCATGGACAGTTGCTCCACCACCTCCCGAGGCAGCCTATTCCAACAGCTAAACACTCTGTCTGTGAAGAGTTTTTTTCTAACATTCAGCCTAAACCTCCTCTGGCACAGCTTGAGATTGTGTCCTCTTGTTCTGTCATTGGTTGCCTGGGAGAAGAGACCAACCTGCACCTGGCTATAACCTCCTTTCAGGTAGTTGTAGAGAGCAATAAGGTCTCCCCCGAGTCTCCTCTTCTCCTCTTTGTGCATCATCCCCAAGAATAAGAGGCTCTCTACATGCTCTAACAAATTCTATAACATAGAATCTCTGTCTAATGTCTAATAAATCTCTTCTTTTTGATTCAGGCATCTATCAAGGAAAACTGCACTGCCAATCAACATGCATGTTCTTTAGGACACAGAATTTAGATTGATCTGCACATCAGACAGTTCTAATAAATTTTTAGGTTTCCCTCAGAGGTTGTTAATCAGCTCATATTGCTTCTTTAAGCTCAGGAGTTGTCCCAGGAAAGGATGAATACATTGCACTGTTAAACTTATGGAAACACCTACAAATGTTATTTTGAAAGCAGCCATTCAATCATTTACAGACATCAAAGTGGTTTATTACAAGGTTTGATAATCACAAGAAAGATGTGACTGTCCTGCAGGTTAAGGAGCTGATCTGGCCTACAAGAGACTCAAGAACACGCAGGGAAAAAAACCCCACACAGAATAACCTGGTTGAAAAATACCTTTAGATCACAGGGTCCAACCGTAATCTAACATTTCCCTGTACATAAGTGTTAGATCACATCCCTAAGCTCCTTATTCAAGAGTCTTTTAAACATCTTCAGGGATGATGATTCCACCACTTCCATAAGCAGCCTATTCCAATGATCAATGACCCTTTCAGTAAAGGAATTTTTCCTAATGTTCAATCTAAATGTCCCCTGATGCAACTTGCCACCATTTCCTCTCATCCCATCTCTTGTTACCTGGGAGAAGAGGCTGGCCCCTACCTCACTACAACCTCCTTTCAGGTAGTTGTAAAGAGCAATGAAGCGTCCCCCAAGCTTTCTTTTCTCCAGGCTGGAAAATGCAAGTTCCTTCAGCCACTCATCATAGGATTTGTGCACAAGACCCCTTACCAGCTTCATTGCCCTTCCCTAGGCATGCTTCAGCAGCTCAACGTCCTTCTCATAGTGAGAGGCCAAAAATGAGTCAAGCTGTGTCCTCATCAGTGCTGAATATAGGGGGGCAATAATTTCCTTGTTCCTGCTGGCCACACTCTTCCAGATACAGGCCAGAATGCTGTTGGCCTTCTTGCAAGCATACTCAGTTGGCTGTCAACCAGTACTCCCAGATCACTCCCTGCTAAGCTATTTTAAACCACTCTTCCCCCATGCTGCAGTATTTCATGTTTTTTTAATTGTGATTAATCCATGCATAATTCAGAAAAATCTATATCAAACTCACTATTTTGGCTCAGCAAAGTACGATTCAGATCTTTACTTCCTACACTTCAGAGCAGAATGTACACAGCTCTAGGTTTCTACTCAAAGCATTATATATCAATTCCATCTTTACAAACTGTTTATTTGGGTTATATTTTATGGAAAACAGACATATTAACTCAAAACAAGATTGCTGTTCAATGGAATTGACCTCAGATAAACACATTTTCCAATGGTTATTGATTTTCTCAAGTTAAAGAGCACCAAAACATCTATAGTAGAAAAGTATAATTGTAATATAAGAAGTAAAAATTTACTTTGTATTATTTTTTATCTGGTTGATTGATGGAAGACAAATTTTCTTCTAGTCAGCCCAAGCAGTCATCATACAATATGGAAGTTCAAAGTGTGTATTTATAGAAACAAAAAGTGAAAACACCCCACCACAAGCAACTATCTGTTGCAATTCAATATACAAAAATTACACTAAAACATGCACTTCTTAGTAGTCAAGCTATAATCTCATCAGTGCTGATTACAGGGGGATAATCATTTCCTTGGTCCTCCTGGCCATACTCTTCCAGACACATGCCACGATGCCTATATCAGGATGCCAGTAGCTTTAATGGTAACAGCTGACTGGTTTTGTCTTAGATATGATTAGTTATCTTCACAGTAATCAGTATGGGGCTATCTGAATTTGCAATGAAAATTATGTTGATGTTTTTGTTATGGCTGAGCAGTGCTTGTACACCACCAAAGCCTCTTCTACTTCTCATGCTGCCCCATCATCATGTAGGCTGGTGACACATAAGAACTGTGAGTGGACACAGCTGAAAGAGCTGGCCTCAGCTAACAAAGAGATATTAAATACCCTATGATGTCATGCTCAACATATAAATGTGGAGAAGATGGAGGAAGGGGGGTGATGCTCAGAATGATGGCATTTTCTCTTCCCAAGTCACTATTACACATGAAAGAGCCTCTCCTTCCTGGATACAGATGAACATCTGCTTGCTTTGCTTACACACACAGCTTTCGTTTTACCTATTAAACTGTCTTTATCTCAGCCAACAAGTTCTCTTACTTTTACCCTTCAGATTCTCTACCCCATCCTCTCTTTACCCCAGCAAGCAGCTGGATGGAACTGAGCTTTCATCTGGGTTTAAACCATAACAATGACAAAAGAGATCACTACTTGTGGTACCGAGAGCTATTTCCTAGTATATATTTTTAAAACTCTCTGAAGACCTACAGCTGTTTTTTCTTCTATGCAAATATACAAATACACAAAATGCTAAAAGAAAAAAAAATCATGCTAAGCTAAACAAACCAAAACATGCAAAGGATACATGAAGAACAAAACCCTCCATAGCAACAGAATTAATCAGAGATTATCTGAAAACTTCCACATGCCTTAATGAGAAGTAATTTGCAAAATCCTCAGGCCAGATATTCTTATTCAGATGTTTAGAGAGAATCTTTAAAAATTTGATTAGCAATTTTCCTAGATTTGGCTAGAATAGGGTTTTGGTTTGCAGTTTTGTTTGGGTTTTTGTGGGGTGCTTTTGTGGGGGTTGGGGTGTTGTTTTTTTTTTGGTTGGTTGGTTGCTCTTTTCACAAGAAGCTGAGAGGAACCACAGCCAAGAGAGCCAGCTGAACCAGCCAGAAGACTATTTGATATTATACTGAAATCATGCCTGCTATGTAAAGGGAATACTGGCCATGGTAATCATGGGTGTTTTGAGGATGTGACTGTAGTGGGGCAGGATCAGAAAAATGGGTCACACCATGCCATGTCATGCCATGCCATTGTGGGTCAATACTGTCTTTTCTGCTTGCTTTATATGTTCCATGAGTGGTGTTTGGTTTGTTTTGTTTTCTCTCTGTCCTGTTCTATTTTATTTTCAATCCATGGACTTTCCCTCCTAATTTTCCTTCCCATTCCACTGAGAGTGCAGTGGGACAGCGTGTGAGCAGTTTTACAGGGCTCAGCTGCCAGCTGGGTTTAAACCATAACATACACCTGCAGAAAATATTTTCCTTAACCTCGCTATTAAAAGGTGTTCATATGTTTGTGTGTGCGTATTCCCCCCGCTCCAATAAAACAGTATTAAGAAACTACAGCATGATTTTTTTTCTGTTGCTTTGCAGTTGCTGAAGGAAGCATGCGTGTTTCTCACTAGTTTACAGCATTTTCCTTTACAGACTGTTTTCTCTTTTCCTTTACAGCTGTTGTCAGATGTGTTTAGGGGACTCCTATTATCAAGTTAATACTATGAACTCTAAATTAATATCATCACCCTCTGCATTGTGCTAAACACTCCAGGCTAGGATACTGCTAAAACTACAGTCAGAGGGAATGAGAATGGAGCTCAACAATACTTTGCAGGTGCTCCTAACTATATAATACTATAATTAGACAATATTAACTAAACTTCTATATTTCTTCAATGTCATCTCCTTACTTTTATCACATGACATTTGACATGACACAAAGTTATGTAAATCTGTCACTATCTTTCGATTTCCTACATTATTCACTATAAATTGATTAAGTTTGGCTTATCGGTACTACTGAGGCTGCTCTTAAGTTCAAACAAGAAGGCGAACTGCAACACTAAGAAGTATATTACAGACAAATGCAGTAATGTGTGTGTATGGTCTGCATTATAACTTTTCCTTTTATTACAGAAAACAACTGCAAAAGAAACACAACAATTATCAGTCCATCAATTGATCATAGCTAGTCTTGGGAATAGTTTGCTCTTGGAAATTAAGGTCTATGCAGATGGTATGCACAGTCATGACTTGTAGAGCATCTGCACAGAATGGCTAATTAGATATGCAGTGATAAGAACACAAGTTAGTTAACTTGTAGAAAACTAGAATAGGTAAATGCACAAAGAAATTAAAGTGTTTACTATTTTACTTCTATAACAGCTGAAATATTAAATTATATATAGCCTGCATTTGTTTTACCTAGTGGTTTTTACTGTTTGTCACACTGCAATAGATTAATTTGTATTTAACTCTTTTTTTTTTTTTTTAATTGTTATTATATTGCTGCACTATCCCATCTTTTACCTGTAAGAAATGTTGGAATTTTTCTGAGAAGTTACTTTGTACTTTAGTTGTAATAATTTTTTGTGGCAAAACTGCAACGTCATTGGCATTTAAAGGCTAAAAATAACCCAATTTAAGCAGTTTTGGTGTGGCCATTTAATTAGCTGAATTAAAAACATTTATGAAAACTAAATAGAGCTTTCTCAGAGGGTGGTATTTCCAAACAGATGGTTTCATTCCAGCAGGGGCAAGATGCCATCCCAGACTAGAGTGGAGATAACTCCATCTTTTGGTTTTGTAGCTTTGCATAACACTGAGTTAACACATGGAGCACTGGCAGGGAACTTTCCTCCTGGCACATAGTACAGAGATGATTTGTCCTACAGCAGGGGGAAACCCAGAGGTAGAGCCAGGCCATGCCACACCACCAGTACTGCTCCACATATGTAGTGTGGACCTCATCAGGATGATCACCAGCCCATCAGATGGAAAGAGCTTCCACCATCCATGTACACAAAGTGACAGTTTCTAAGAAATTCTGGGCAGTCTGTCAGTAATGCAAAGGACTCTGGCTGACTCCTCACCTTGGTAGGATGGTCCTCATCTGCCAATGGATACTAACACGTTAAATACAAATATTGCAGAGAAGTAGTTATCCCTGAGGTCACAAAGGTCCCACTTTAAAAATAAGAGAAGTATTATTTTGACCCTTGCCATAGCCTATATAAATCTCCAACACTTAAGTACAATTGAAAATACCTTGATTAGGAATGAATGCTTTCCATTGTAGGCAATTCACAAGATTTTAGTTTCAACCACATAGAAAGTACAAGTGTCTGTTATTTAATTTGGAAAATCATATAGAAAAAAGGAGAAATTGACACGTTAGATTTCTTGAAAGATTATAGCTTAAAATTAATTTATACACAGACTAATTAACAGATATACTTACAAATTGCTATGAAATTAACCATGCATTTGGTATAAGTTTGGAAGTACATTATGACATTTTACTCACACAAACATTCTATGCAGAAGTGTCTGCAATTTATGAGCAATAGGGTCCTCCTTGATTTAAAACACTAAAAGAGCCCATTCACTAGCTAATCTATTCCAATATTCCTATTTTCTTTTGTAATATGACATTTAAAGTGTTTTCTGATATATACACAACATTAAAAAGAAAGCTAATTAAGTCTGCAGACATTCAATAATCATGACTGTAATTTATTTTCTGCTAAATGTACCCCTTCTGGTATAGTAATTTGAAAAGATGCTTAATTCACTTTGACATTACTTCTGTCTTTATAACTTCCTTACACCCAGTTTCTAGCAAGGATTATTACACATGCTTGCTTACTTTTGAGCACTTCATTAGAAAACTAAAGGGCCATAAGGGCCCTCATGTTGCTAAAATTAAGCATATTCATAAGTCTTTCCAGCATCAGAGTCTGAATATCTAGATGACAAAGTGATTTAATTTTTTTTAACATGTCAGTCATAGATCATACATACAGATAAAGCGGAGATAAGATTAGGCAGATTAATTTATTCAGGATTCAATTTTAGTCATTGAATTTTAACTCAAAATATGCTGAATTGTGTGAGTGGTTATAAATTTGACATCCCAGGTGATAGAGAAGGGATTTTGATTATTTTTATTAAAGGCGTCAAATTCTGTTCAATTTGTACTTTAAGGAAACTACTTGTATTGTGAATCACTCTAGATTAAAAGATAAAGACTGTGCATGAATTTATATATTTCTCAGGACTTTAATGCTAGAATTGCTTTGTTTTTAAAAAATGTTTTGTGTTAAATAGCTTATTTTGAAATCATATAATTATATCCTCTTTACAGGAGTGTGAAATATTTGAAAACTAATCTTCTGAATGTTAGTATTCAGAAATTAAGATGACCATTGACTACATTCTTACACATGATCTGCATATATCTTCCACCTCAGGCATAACTATAAATGATACAACTTAAATCAGCTACGCCTTAGCTGATTATGCAGAATACTCCATATAAAATACATATACAATGCACCTTTCAACATAAACCTTCTACCCACAGCTTGAAAAGAAGAGAAATAAACACCATTTGTCCTTATTAAGAATATTTGTATCATCAGTATTTACTTACTAAAGTTAGAAAATACCACTGGTGGATTGGAAGCACTGTAGTGTACAAGAAGCATGACAAAGAAAATGTGCTCATGTAAGAAAAAAAACCCCCAAACAACAGAAAAAAAAACTACCAACATAATAAGCAATTTATTCCTTCTTTGGGAAAGAACAAAATCAAAGAGTCTGTACACAATTTCAGCAGATACACAATCTGAAAAGCTCAAGGTCAGGATGATTTTTAAAAAACAAACAAAACAACAACAACAAAACCCCACCAAAACAAACCCAACCTGAATGTCAGAAGAGAAATCTTCCTATGAGAGCTCTGGTTGTAAAGTGCTTCAGAGTTCAAGAGTACCTTGTGCTTTATCAGTGAAACTTGCTAACAAACTAGGATCAAGTCATCTGCTCCTGAACTCATTAGCTTCTGGGAAAGCAAAACACTTTATAAACACATTTACTTGTAAAATACTAGATGAGGTTAAAAAAAGAGGGAAAAGACTGGGCAACACTGCAATTTACAGATTATGTTATTCTGTATATACAGCCATCAATGGAATAAAATATAATTTCTCAAGCAGTTTCAATGTTGATGTTTACAAAATCTGAATCTTAACTCATCAGTAGAGTTTTGATAGATAGTCTTATTTTTGTGGTCTCTTAAAAATACAGGTTTTATGCATCTTGTGTTCTAGCTCATCTAAGCAAATATGCCTGGAAGTGTTAATTTTCCTTAAAGCAGAAAGAATACTCACCCAGAAACTCTTTAAAAGAGAACTCAAGAGAAAGAGTTTAGCCTTTGCTTCATACTAAAAGAGGCACTTCTTTATCCTCCATCATCCATTATGTTAAATTCAACATCTGATATTAACTGATAGAAGCGTAGGTTCCAAGGCTACAATGAGATTATATTTAAGCAAGTGGGATTATTTTCTTATAAATTAATTTCAAGCATTCTACTTTTTTTTTCTCCTATAAGTATGCCTTTTAAAGAACATGTTCTTTCTTTTCATGATGGGGCCCATGGGCTCTTCAGCTTGGAGAAGAGAAGGCTCTGAGGAGACCTTATTGTGGCCTTCCAATATCCAAAAGAGGCCTACAGGAAGGCTGGGAAGGGACTATTCAGAAGGTCTTGTAACGACAGGATGAGGGCTCATGGGTTTAAACTGTCAGAGGGGAGATTTAAACTAGATGTTAGGAAGAAGTTCTTTACAGTGAGGGTGGTGAGACACTGGCACAGGTTGTCCAGGGAGGTTGTGGGTGCTCTCTTGCTGGAGGCGTTGGATGGCAGGTTGGATGAGGCCTTGAGTGACCTGTTCTAGTAGGAGGTGCCCCTGCCTATGGTGGGGGGTTGGAACTAGATGATCTTTGAGGTCTCTTCCAACCTAAACCATTCTACAATTCTATGATTCGAAGGTGGATTGAAATATATTGATAAGGTGGAGTGAAACTCCAACGGAGAATTGTGAAAGTGAACAAAATAGTTTTCACCAGATAAATTCTACAAAAAAGACAAAAATATCTGGAAAATAACTTTGGGGTAGATTTATATTTATTATACCAAAACCACTGCTTGGTTCATGGTGAGTTTTCCTAGCTTGGTTTGATTATTAAGATCTACCAGCTTTAATAACTGTTTAAATGTTAGCAGAAATTGTTATCAAGAATATTTCTAGAAACCCCATACTAATGACAACACATACCCTATCTATTGATTCTCTTTTCCCTCCCCTTCTAACATCCTTCCCACTATTTAGCCTGAAGGAAACTTGTTTGTAAGCAACAGTGACCCACTGATTCGATTTGTGGACATACATTGGTGAAACATACAACTCTATTTATAGTAAATACAAATGTGCTTAATAAACAACATTATTGCCTCAAACATTTTTTAAAACTTAGCCGTAATTGTTGGCTCATAGTAATTTTCTAACTGTGCAGAGGATATTATTAATAAAGATGTTCAAGAATCTAGACACCTAAAGCTGTTGTACTTATCCCTGATGCTCTAGAGGCTTTCCATTAAAAGTTTCACTGAAGACACATAAAATATTTTTTTAAGGTAGTTCAGGTCTTTCCCCTTCTTCTAGTACAGGATGTAATTATTTTTTATTATAAATAATAAATATTTCCCTTTTAATCCCATTAAAGTTTCTCAAAGGTTAGTGTATGTATATAAGATCAATGGATGAATTGTTTCACAGTAAAATGATGAAATATATTTCATTTGCAGCAGTAGCAAAACAGGCTTATAGTAACTCATGCCCTTTCCATGAAATGGGCTGTACATGCCAGTAATGCATATATTTATTAATTAAGCACTCAAAAGTATATACATAAATTACAAACATGCTTCTTTGACACCAAAGCTATGATCCAGAGCTAAATGATTGGTACCAAAAGAGCAAAATTCATTACTTTTCCCTCCAAGTTTTAATGCATTTGTTTCAGATGAGCTACATTTTGATGATGTTTAGTTTTGCATGGTTGATTTCTTCTGACTTTAACATGGGTTTCTTGGGCAATTTGAATACTGCAGAAGCAGGTAACCTTTGGACAGCTTATATGCACCAATATTGCCTGTATGTTTGTCTAGTAAGATAACAGAAAAAGTGCAATTTACTACAATCTAAGCAATTCATTTTATGTGGATAATTATTAAGCCAAATACTTAGGAAGTAATTATCAACTAAATGGGAGTTTGTGAATTTTATGGAAAGTAGAAGAAACTGTGCTAAGTTTGAAAAAACTTTGAAAACTGTAAAGATTACAAGGGGTACTAGGAAAGTACTATACCAAAGGACACAAGTCCATGTGTTATCTTATCAGTTCTTGTATTAAAAGAATTAAAAGAATAGCCCTGCTGAAATCACTAAATGATCCAGATTAAATATATGGTGTGTTTAAGCGATCTCCCACCTTCTGTCGGAGCCCCAGTACTACCTAGAGTTCAATAAAAGCATTTAAAAATACTGTAGTCTCTTCCTCAGCAAACAGAATGCAAGTTACTGTGCAGGAGGCTGACTGCCTGAAATCAACAGTGACAGTGATTTCAGACAGGAACAGCCATCCATCCCACAGTATAGTATTTTCTCATTACAGTTTAATGCATACAAGTTAACTGCTTATAATTAAGTAAGTATATGGAAATAATGCTGTGCAATTAAACACAATAGCTAATTATAGCTCTATAACCAATAACTATGATTCTGAATAAGTGCCATGTTTGGTGTAAATACTTGGAAAGCATGAGAAAAACGAAGTTCAACCACTCATACTGCATATGGATGGATCCTATATTAATGTATTTCATTTTCAGTGAATCTAACTAATAACATCAGTTTTTTTGAATACTTTTGCATGTACAGCACTATATACTGTGTATATAAAGAGGTTTTACTGCTGAAAGTAACATTTCACAGATAATGAGCTTGATCTGATCAGGAATCTATGAAAGCAAAAGAATATTACCTCTGCCTATTTTCTACATCATAAAAATTTTATCTCATAAAAAAATATCCAAAACTGAGCTGTTTTGTGATAATTTTTGCACGTGGGAACAATACCATTTAATTTAAAAGTAGGGTGCAATCATAACCCTATCAAACTGCAATAAATTTTAGCTCTGCCCTATGTTGCCAACTATTTTCTTGACCATTTACAATTTGAGTGTGCAGACTATTCAGTCTTAGAAAATAATTCTTAATTATCACCACTATAAAAACAGATTTGAAAAGGAATGGTGATTACACACCATCTGGAAATACACTCAAGCTGTCAAAAGAATCTGTGAATAGCTCCAGTATATAATATTCACATTTCAGCAGGAAATCAGACATGGTCAAGGGGAAACAATTCATTTAGATTCATACATTTTTTAAAATGTGTTTGACACACCAAATAAAGTTAAAACATAAAGCAAAACCTTTTACTTTAAGAGATTTTAGTAGGATGCCTGTTAATTTTATACATTACATACATTAACACACAAACGAAATAAATTAGTCATTCCTAAAATAGTATTCATAAAATGCCAGAACAGTGACAAGTACATCACAGATAGGGAAGAATAAGGAAGAAAAGGAGGAAAAAGAACTTCCCCCAAAAAAGGGGAAAAAATAGAAAAAGTTAAAACTAAAAAATTCCTTAATTCTTAAGGCATGGAGGGAAGAGGAAACACAGAATATCACCAACTTCTTTGAGTAAATAAAGATTTGGTGAGCTCCCCTGCAAATATCCAGATGCTTCTAGGGCCCAGATGAGTACCCTGGACTCATTGTATCCAGGCAACGGGGTCTTTGGAGACCCCTGGTGGGGACAAACCTGGTAAGAAGCAGTCTTCCATATCTAACAACCTGGCACAGCTTCTATTAACAGATAAAAACACAATTAAGCAGATTCACTTGCCCACTAATGTACAGCAAAGAAACAAAAAATTAAGTTCATCTTGCTGTTGGTATTTAGTGCATGCAAGCTGTAAATAATGGGCAATCACATAAATGCTATTCCTGGAGAGTCATAAAGGAAAAGAAGTTCTACTCAAGTGCATATAATAAGAAAAGTACATTGTGTACCAAAGTGCTTTAGTAACAGAAGATGCAAGTATAATAGATGATAGGGAAATGAGTTTTAGCCACAGAAGACAGTGATCTGGGCAGAGGTCACCGTGGGCTAGTCACCAGAAATAACACATTGAGGTGAATGAAACTTGTCCAGGCTACTCAAACATGAACATCTGTAGGACTGCACTGCCATGAGACTGAGTAACTAGTGAAAATTATGCTGATCATTCATCTGAATGCAAATGAATATAGAGAAGTCAATTCTTAAGTCATTACTCAATTTGTCTTATTGCCTTACTATAACAAAACAATCTTTTTAAATAAAGAGATTGATAAATAATAGATGGAAGGTCATAAAAATAATCGCCAGCTTCTTCAAAGAAAGATATAACTCTTACATGTTGCTTTGCTAATGTATTTTACAGTCTTACACACACACATACACGCACACACAGAGACACACACGCATTTTCTTTCATTTTTACATCTCCCAACATTTGCCCATTCCTTCTGTGTACCTATACTCAAAATATAATTTTTTTCCTGGCAGAACTTTTTCTTCATAAACAAGATTTCCCAAGGCCTATCCAATTAAATAGATTTCAAAAAAATCTCACAGACTCATCAAGCTTTAAAAGTAAAACTTTCTGCAAGCAACAAAATTTGAGCTGCAGAGTATTTAAGGCACAGCTTAGAAAACACACACACAAACTCTACTTCATACTGTCTCAGGAGGCTTTAACAGGAAATTGGAACAGATGGTTAAAAATATATATTTATTCGGCGTAGATTCTGTAAGGCTACTTGGAACATGCTGCCATAATTTCAGAGTACATCTGTAGCACACAAATTACTGGGCTGCTCAGTATAGAGTTTAGTGGTTAAGTAACCACAGGGTTCACACTATACAGCTTGGTCTGGCTGTGGCTTGACTGACACAGTGCCAAAGAGGAGCTACTTTATGAGGCAGCACCATTCACAGGCTAAGCAGCAAAAGGCAGGTGTTCCTCCCAAAACACCCATCCGATACCACAAACTGTCTTCTTCCAATCCAGTTAACCTGTCTGGAAACACTTTGCACCAAAAATATGCCAAATGTGCTGAGAAGACATGCAACCTGTACCAGAAGCTGCCACTTACCACCTCCCAAATGGTCAGGGCCAGAGCTTGACCATGCTGACCCAACACAGACTGCGTGTCAGGGATTGTTTGGGCTCAGATACAGGAGCAAGCTGCTCCCTTGCCCTTCTGTTCACATTCCTTCAGGTGTCTGTTTTACACCATTGGAGGGCTACAACTCAATCTCAGACCTGAGTGAGAACAGGATTGCAATCTCTGAATGTTGCTGGACAAAGCAAAACGATTTAGCTCATATAAAAGGCAATTTTCCTTACTTCAAAATTCATATTACACAGATAATACTATTTACCATCCTGGAGAAAACAGATGTTAGCTGCCCTCAAAAGCTAGTTCTTTTCCAAAATCCAAGGGAAAAAACAAGAGGATTTTCACTTTCTCATTTAAAATATTCAGGTTTTCGTATCAATAGAAAACACTTTTAAAGGTCCTTGAACATTCTGAGTAACCTCCAGAGACAGTTTTCAAGTTTGTCTCAAATATTTTTCAATGCTTAAGAAGAAAGTGTTCTTATAGTAATAAACATGAATTAGGAATTAAAATACAGTATGAGTTATGAGCTCTTGTATGAATTAAAACAATGAATTTTTGATCCACTCTTGAAAGACAATTGAGGTTTTATTGTTTGTTTCCCATTAACTCCGAGGCTTATTACAACTGAAGAAAACATAATCACATGTTAAGGACAGTGTTACTACAACAAAACATGGGCTCCCTCCCTGGAGGTGTTCAAGGCCAGGTTGGATGAGGTCTTAAGAGACCTTCTTCTAGTGAGAGGTGTCCTTGCCTATAGCAGGGGGTTT
This sequence comes from Psilopogon haemacephalus, assembly GCA_013396835.1. NCBI lineage: Eukaryota > Metazoa > Chordata > Aves > Piciformes > Megalaimidae > Psilopogon > Psilopogon haemacephalus. The sequence goes on along the minus strand of VWZI01000255.1, from coordinate 74,714 downwards.
GAACTGGATGGTCTTTGAGATTGCTTCCAACCTAAACCATTCCATGATTCTATGATTCTATGAATGAGATGTTTTATCACAGAAATAATTTATATCTCAAGGCATTTCTTATTGCACACCTCTAAACCTTTCTATGGACTATCAAAACTGTAGCAAATCCCTTCCCTCTGCCTTCAGAAAGTACTGTCCCTGTGTAGTCTGTAGAAAGTACTATCCTTATGTTAGTACTAAATTTTCTCAGATACAGGTATTTTCCTAAGTTATCTGCCACTTTGTAACAGATTTTATTACTTATAAAAGAAAAAAAAATTAAAATAGACTAAAAGATTAGAGAAATAAAGGCTGTTCCATAATTAAACTAATACTTGTATAAATTTATTCAAGTATCTCTGCTTGGATATGAAGCTGTCCACTCAGGTCTAATGACAGTAAATATCAACTGTGCTCCGTCATATTGCCTCCTTCAGCACATCCTCCTCCAATAAATCCTTAGATACCTACAAGGGTTTATCTCCAGGCATGTCAATATCTGAATATTGGAGAAAGTATGTATCTCCTTGGACAAGAGTGATGACCTATGAGACAACGTCAACATCAACAAAATTTAAGATCAAACCAGTAAAACAAACAAATAAAAAATACCCAGATTGCCTTTGAATAAAGTAAATGTTACAGATTTAATTATTTGGCATGATGCTGAAGCAGGACCAGAATATGTGGGTATAATCTCAAAATTATAAATGAATAATAGATTCATTCAGATTTCTACTCTCCTTTTTTTGACCATAAGAGAAACCATATATAGCAATCCAGAAGTTTGCCATTTCATGGTATTACTGAACATGATTTTCACTTTCTAAAACTACAGTGTTCTTCCTCTGTATTAGAAAAATACATAGTTAACATGAATGTTATTTACAAAATTTCACTACAATGTGCCTATCTTTTTCTACAGCCACACAAAATTCTTACATTGATTAAGTTCAAAATCAAGCAACACAATTCTAAAACCACAAAGTCATTAACCTGACTCAAAGACAATTATTACATCCTTTCTGGAACGCAGTATTTAATGTCATTTCCCCTGATGTCTGTCCAACCTTGATACCACAGGAACAACAAGCTTGTGCTGATCTTGTATGTGGGTTGCCTTGTTAGTTTGGTTTTTTTCTTTTTGCCAATTCTTTTCACTGTAACTATTCATGTATTAAAGCCAAGGGAATTTTACTTTAAGTTGATTATAGAAAGTAAGGTTCAACACAAGTTTTCAGAAAATAGAAAATATCAACATCTGGGGAATGTCATTCTGTCAAGATTCAAACCATTTATAAAAATGTCATAACACAGACTTTAACTGACAAATTATGACCTGATTTTGACACAGCCTCCATTTCATCTAAATCTCAAGATGGATGGTGCTCAGAGAACACTATGTAGCACCACAGTTCTTTTCCATCAAGTGTCTGTCCAGTTCTTTTCCACTGAGTGTCTGTCTTAATCAGTGCAGAAATAAGGAAAGGCATGAAAAAAATGACTTAAAAAAAAAAATGTATAATTCAAATTACAACATTAAATAATAGCTGGGCCATAACCAGCTATTAACTTTTGCAGTATCAAGGCAAAGCAGTTACTTCATCTAACTACTGTTACTCTAGTTTCATAAAACATTGTGAATCTTTCAGATTGTGGTGCTAAAAGTAAAAAAAAGTAGACATATTTGTAGAATACTTTTACTGTGTTCTGTGTTACACAGCAGAAAGAGAAAATTGCTTAGAAGTCAGATGAGCCTAAGAGGAAAAAATATGCATTAAGAATTGTACATCACATACTTTTTAGCCTTTAAATGACCTTTAAATGTTTTTTATCTTGAGAGACAAATTTAAGCAGGTATAAATGTTTCTTGAATAACAACATTTAACAGCTCTATTTTCTTCTTGTTCTATGTGTCCTCACTAGGTCCAGAAAAAAATATTTGTGTAAAAAACATTTACCAGCCCCTCTACTGTAATTTATGGAATATAAATGGGTTTCGGTTTGAAGGGAAAACCCACTGATATATACCAAAGTATAAATAGACTATGAGAAAACCCCTATATTTGATGCATGTGCAGTGAGAAACCTGGGTTGGTACCTACTGCTTTTGTGTGATGTAAAACACATATTTTTTAGGGTCATGGTTCTTTGGTTTAGGTTTTCCCCTACAGTAAAACTCCCTGTCCACATGTTAATCAGAAAAAGAGATGCTCCATAAATTACTGTGCAGTATAAGTATCTTTGGCTTACACTAATTTCCATGTTGCTCCTTGTACTTTGGATTAACAGGAAAAACAAAATGAAACATTACAAATTGAACTGCATTTCATACTTTTCTCTTAAATTGAATGTTGATATATTTTTAATCTCACACTTATATTTTATTTTCCAATTTAGAGAACTGTCTTATAACATTTTGGGTTTTCTTCCCTTTTCTGGGTTATTTTTGACTACTGCATTTCTTCTTAAAGTCCAAAATTTCCAGTTTATTTCACAGAGTGCGATAAATCAGCTGACAATTTCCCAAACATTTAAAGAATAATCTGCCCCACTCCTATTCCACTTTTTTTTCTTTTTTTGAGTATATGAAAACTGCACCTCCACCATCCACCATATAGCAGTCTACTTCAGGAATCATGTTTCTTAACCCCCTTTTTCTGTCTATTATCATAGAAAAAACTTAGGCTGGAAAGGACCTGGAAAAATCATGTAGCCCAGTCTTTTGTCAGAAAGCAGATGACATTATCTAGCACCTTGTCCATCTGCATCTTGCAGACCTGCAGTAAGAGGGATTCTACCACATCCCTGAAGAGATAGCTATGGTGAGTGACTGTTTTAATAAAAAAAAAAATTAACAAATTCCTATAATGACAAAAAAACCTCTCTTGATGAAACTTATATCTTTTGTCTTCATCATGTAACTGCTTGTGAAGAGAGAGACTAATTTCCATATCTGTCTTTTAAGTACTGGGAAACTGTGATGTAAGCCTTCTCCTCTTCGGGGACAAAAAAAAATCCAACTCCTTCAGAGTTTTCTCATAGGGAAAGTCTATCCATTTCTATGTTTTTATGTTTCTAAATTTCATTACCTGATTAACTTTGAATCATCTGACTTCAGGTAAACAAACCACATTGCTGTGAAAGAGTGATAGCTATAGACTTTGTTCTCATGTTATATAAGGATATAGTATTTCCCACTGAGACTATATATGCCTGCTATATTCCTGCCCTGCTATTAGGATCATGTGGAACTGTAACTTCACTCAGCATTTGTGGAGGAAATGAAACAGCAATGAATTATAAAATGCAAGTGTTGAGTGTCCGTCAAAATGAAAAAAAAAATTACAAAAGGAAAACCTTTTCCTTAAAAAAAAAAAAAAAAAAATCACCAAGTAATAGTCTCAAATGTAATTCTTTTTTAAACTTTACTGATAGAAATATATAAAAGTGGAATACATCAATGTGGTGAACTGGAATCATCTGTGTAGATTATGTAGATTCACTCATATCAAATTCACATACAAATTCATACTCTTACACACTGATAGTTTAGCTGCTGGCACAAACTGATCTGGTGTTCTAAAAAAACAGATCAGACATATCAGTGATAGACCAATATGAAAAGTAAAGACCAATAGCAACAGCAAAGGAAAAATAAAGGCTTCCTTCTCCAGATGTCTCCCAACAGAAAAAACATACAGAAGACAACCGAATGTAAATGTTTCATCACAATCTCTGCAAGAAATTATAACTGGCTATTGCACATGCACTAACCTGCCATTCTCTGTACCACACAGAATGGTGAAAAGTATTTTTAGACACATCTGACTAATTTTCTTATGGAAATATCAATGAGATGTTCCATTTTACTTTTTTTTTTTTTTTAGATTATACAAAGCTTTGGAAAAGTGAGTACTGATTCCATATAGCTATGAGCATTAAAGAAGTTCTGTGATTATAAACTGGATGTGTGGGGTTCTTCCTCACCTGCTTTTGTGAACTATCAAAAGTAGCAAAATTTCCAGGACTATTTCAGAAAGAAAATGTCAAAACCTAAACCAAAATAGCAATAGTAAGAATAGACATTAATATGGAACTAAGGAAATACATGGAAATCAGTTATTGAACTCCCACAATGGTCACCACTGACACAGCAGAGAAGACACTTGATAAGTCCCAGGTTGGATTCTGTGGGAGACAGAAACAGGATTCAGAAGCACACCATGTCAAACACCACCAGTGAAGAAGAGAACTTAACCCTTATGATCCTTCAGCTTTACGCTGAATACAATGTACATGGAAAGGAGTAGCTTGATGATCAGGTTTGGGTCTCTGTAATGGAGGAGTGTAATTAGTTAGTGTGATATGATATATTTAAAAATTAATATAGTTTATTAATTTTGTTATTCAAAGTTCTCACTACCTCTGACAACTAATTTTAATAATAATCTGCTTTGATTTCAATGGTCATGGAACACATTACATAAAGTAGTAACTAGATCTAGTATTAACTATCAATATATAAATGTTTAAATCCAGTTGAACTCAATTAAACTGGAAGAGTAGGTTTCTTGCGGTTACTCTGCTTTCCCACTAGATGGATTCAGGGCCTTTCTACTTAGGGCAGAAACTAGATAAATGACAAAAGGCTTGAGCCATTTAGTCACAAATATTATTTCTCAACTTGCAAAGCTAGCAACATTGAGACAGTACCCAAACACTTGCAGGGAATTCTGTCGATTTGCTTTCTGGTGGTTCTGGCCACTGCTGAGACTTTTGATTCTTCCCAAGCTTCACAAGATGCTTGGGAAAGTGAGCAGACAATCACTGACCTGGTCCTGGCTTTTTCTGGATGATCTGTGTGCCTCCAGGGCTGCTTGTTTTAGGAGATGCAGGAAGGATATCTTGCGATGTAGCCTCATCAGGAGTGTTACACTGGCTGCTGGCTACACAGCTACCTCAAAGCAGTTTCCAGGCTGGATTATAGCTTAGCAAAGAATTATGCTGTAAAGCAATAAGGCATTATTGGTGCTGGTAGGCAGCAGGCACAGATACAGCAGAGTGGAGAATAACAGTTAAGCACGGAACAGCAGCAAGGCATGTTGTATTACCTGCTTATGTGGTTTTATATCAATGTCTGAGACTGATGGGCCTTTGGACATAGATTAGCCAATCAAAGTGGCAGTTAGCCAAGCTTTACCATATTTGGGTGAAGCCATAGGCTTGCTATACCCATATTAGGGAGAGAGCATAGGTCTAACACAAGCTTAGCACAAGGCAAGAACATGTACTTTGTTTACCACAGGATGCAAAGAGGAGCTGTGGTGGTTTGGACAGTTACCTGCTCCCCCACCTTTGATATAACCCCGGCTAGGACTCAGACGGCTGGAAGTTGGTAAATGAAGCTTTATATTTACAGCAATGCTCAANAATTATTAAGAATTAGCTACACAAGGCAGAGACAAAGGAACCATGCAAGAGAAGAGGCCACAGCCTAGAGAGGTCTGAAACCATTTGACTTATCTATATTTGCATTACAACTCTTAAAACAATTTTTTTTTCTTTCTCAGTAAAGCTGTGAGTGAAGTGACACAATGTATTTTCTCAGCCAATAGTCTAATTTCTCACTCAAATTCTTCAATTAGTTCAAACCAGCACAGGAGCAAAACAAGTCTGGGTAAGCCAGAGTCCTCAGACTCCATGGCTCCAGGTCTTTTGTCCTTTTTCCCACGGTTACCTCTCCCCAGACAGAAGGAAGGCACAAAAACATGTCTGGGCAAGCCATATAGGCCTATTTTTGACCCTGTCGGGTCCACCACAATAGTCACCTATCCTGTTTTGCCCCACCACAAGTGTGACTTTGTTACCTACTTACAACCCTCTCACTTATGGGACTCCAACATTATATACCAGATTTAGCAGTGACCTTGCTTTCTATGGAGGCAAGTATAAGCAAGAACCTTTCTGCATACCAATCCTTGGTAGAAACTATGAACATTGAGAGCTATCACTTCTAGACACAAACACTGTCAGAATATACTGTTAATTTCAGAAAGTGCAGTTACTTAGAAAGGAATTAGCTGACAATAAAATCACTGGTGGGGCAATGGTTTTAAACTGAAGCACTAGATTTAGGTTAGACATAAGGAATAATTTCATTACAATGAGAATGATTAAATACTGCAACAGGCTGCCCAGAAGCATGCTTGATGCCCCATCCCTGGAGACATTCAAGGTTAGGCTTGATGTGGCCCTGGGCAACCTGAGCTATTTGGAGGTGTCCCTGCTGACTGCAGGGGGGTTGGACAAGATGACCTTTGAGGGTCCCTTCCAACTTGATGCTATCCATGAATCTGTGAACAAAGTATTTGTTCCTTTTTAGCTTGAATCAGGACATTATCTTATGGAATTGTTCTATATATTAGACAGCCAAGCACTACGATACACTTTTATGTTACTACACAATTACTACAATACATTTAATGTTCTAACGGTCCTCCAATTTTCTATTCTATCTCTGCCTAACCAGGAAAAAAGTTTGTTATGCAAAGGAGTTTTGTCTATCTTGCTTTAATCATATATTTCCCCTCCACCATGAAAATATACCTGATTTCTTCCCCATGAGTTAACACCTATGGCATAGACCTCTAACTGTGCAGACATTTGATTAATGCTTAACAATTTAGGCTGCATTGGTTTGGATGAGTTTTCTGGGTTTAAATTTAGCACTCACATCCCTTGCCAAATTTCAACATCCCTGCAGAGTGCTAAATATCACATGCTGTTAAATACCTGTAAGGAATACCAGGTGCACTGACCCATGTGTAGTACACACATATGTAACTCTCATAAAAAGTTTTAGATTAACAGGCTTCGTTTATTTCTACATAAGAGTTTAAATTTTAACCTGCACTGAGAACTTTGTTCTTAACATTGAAAAGGTGAATTATATGTAGATGTGAGACTTCACAAAATAAAATAGACCATATACAAGTAACACAAAGAAACCTCTAATGTTACTAACTCTTTTGAAATAACAACTTTAGTGTGAACTAATATTGTGTCACACGTCGCATGACACATAATAATAGAAATTTTGTTATTGCAATATTGTTGTGCTGAAGCTGTTAGAAATACCTTAACTAAATACATTTAATGTAGAGATGCAAGAAACACTGCATATAGTACAATTGATTTATTTTAATTTTTTATTTTGTGACATACAACCACTTTAGGATTTGTTCCTAATAAGATTTCATATATCTGCAACATGCTTTTTTTTGCCTTTTTTTTTCTTTGTTTAAATGTCTTAACAATCCATTTAAACATTCCTTTTAAGACAGAATCCAGAACCAGGTCATTAGGGATGGCAAACCTTTTAAACTTTGAAAGCTTTGTTGTCAGGATTTATTAACAGATGTATTATTCTTTACAATAAAGTCTGTGATATATTTTAAGGATGAAAATATGAACCAAAACACTAGACCTAAAAATTATTTATATTTGAACATTATTGCGAAAAATAAAAAGGAAAAGAAAAAATAAAAGAAAAAGAAAAAAGGAAAAAAAAAAGAAAAAAAGAAGAAAAAATCCTGCCCTCTCAAAAAAAATCTCAAATAAATTAAAAAACCCACCAAAAACACAAAACCAAACCAAAAAAAGCAAACAAAAAAAATCCTCCATGAAACAACACAGGTTAATAATTACTGAAAAATATTCTTATTAAAATCAGTTTCTGGACAGCAGTATCCTCTGGTTTGTGATAGAAGAGTAAGGAACAAAGAGTAACAGCATATAGCCTCAGTGGTGTTCAGTGTACGCTCTGCCAATACTTGTCTCCTTTTGCTTTCCTTCTGTGTGTAATATTAAAAAGTGGGTTGAAATCAAATCATGGCATTTTTCCAGATTCTATGTATAATTTTGCAGAATGTGTAACAACTACTAAGTTATATTTTGCCTTAAGTGTTACATTTTAAACATTTTTCTATTATGAAAAATATGCCAGGGGTTTGGGGTTTTGCTTTTGTTTTGTTCTAAAAATGTTTGTTTTCAGTAAAATAAACCTTATTTGGAATCATGGAATGGTTTGGGTTGGGAGTGACCTTTAAAGGTCATGCAATCCCTCTACAGTAAGCAGGATCATCTTCAACTGTACCAAGTAGCTCAGAGCCTAAAGAGGTTACTCAGGACAGAAACTTTGCACTAGACACTGAAAACATTCAAAATACTCTTGTTTTCCCTGGAAAAAAAAAATCAAAGTGAAGGAGGAAAAAAAAAGAATTATTCTGCTAAATTTTTGTTTCTCACGAAACTGGGACCTTGATAGACTGGGAAAGTGGGTTGACAGCTATTTCAGGAACTGCAACAAGCAAAAGTGCAAAGCCCGCAGCCCTGGCTAACCATGGAGGGCCCAGCTGACTGGAGACTGGCAAATGTGGCACCCATCTATGGGAATGGATGGAAAGAGGACTTGAGAAACCACAGTCAGACCTCGGTACTGGGGAAGATCATGGAGCAGGTCGTCTTGAATGCCATTATGCGGCATGTGCAGGATGACTAGGTCATGAAGCCTAGTCAGAAAAGGACCTGGGGATAGTGGTTGACAGCTATCTGAACATAAGCCAGCTATGTGTTCAGGAGGCCAAGAAGGCCAACAGCATACTGTATCAGGAATAGTGTGGCCAGCAGGAGTAGGGAAAGGGAAATGATCATGCTCCTGTACTCAGTACTGATGTGGTCTCATCTCTAATACTGTGTTCAGGTTTGGGCCGCTCACTGCAAGAAGGACATTGAGGTGCTGGAGTGCATCCAGAGAAGGGCAACAAAGCTGATGAAGGGACTAGAGAACTAATCTTATGAGGACTGGCTGAGGGAACTGGGATTGTCTGGTCTGGAGGCTGAGAGGAGACTTCATTGCTCTCTACAATCACCTGAAGGGAGGCTGTAGTGAGGTGGGGGTCAGTCTCTTCCCCTATCTGATAGAACAAGAAATGACCTGAAATTGTGACAGGTGAGGTTTAGCTTGGACATTAGTAAAAAATTCTTTACTGAAAGAAACATCCAGGTTGCAAAAGACCCTCAGGATCACCAAGTTCAACATATAACCCTACTCTACAAAATTCACCTTAAACCATATCCCTAAGCACCACATTCAAAAGACCCTTAAACACATCCAGGATCAGTGACTCAATCACCTCTCCAGGCAGCTCATTCCAGTGCTCCTTCCAGTTCATTCCTGGGAGTCTTGGTGGAAACTAACTTCAGCACAAGCTAACAATGTGTTCTTGCTGCAAAGAATGCAAATGATATCCTGAGCTGCATTAGCAAGAGTGCTACCAGCAGGCAAAGGAATCCTTCTCTTCTGCTCAGCACTGACAATGCCTCAGCTGGCGTGTTGTGTTCACCAAGCTTTTCAGTACAAGAAAGATGGATATATATGGGAGAGTCCAGTGAAATGCAACTAAAATGACTGGAGTGTCACCCAGTTAGAGTGCAAAGTTGAGAGAGCTGGAGGTGTTCATCCTAGACAAGAGAAAGTGCAAGGGGAATCTTATTAATGTATAGAAATAACCTGAAGAGAAGGTACAAACAAGAAAGAGTCAAGCTGTTTTCAGTGGTGCCCAGTAACAAGACAGCTGGCAATGAGAGCAAGCTAAAACAAACAGTACTCCTTCTGAACATCAGAAAGCTTTTTTTTTCGTTGTTTGTTTGTTTTTACTGTGTGGGTGATGGAGCACTGGAATAGGTTGTCCAGAAAAACTGGACGTGATCTTGGGCATCATGTGCTCTAAGTGGTCCTCCTTGAGCAAGGAGAATTGGACAAGATGATTTTTCCAGAGGTCCTTTCCAACCTGAACCATTCTTTGAAGTGTATCATATGGTGATGGTGTGACTAAATTTTATCATTGATAAATTTTATCATCAATAGAAAAAAAAGGATTTGTATTAAGTATAATATAGAGTGGGAAAGCCACTGTTCTTTTTTTTTTTTTTAATATTATGGTAAATTAATACCTAGGCTCATTCTAATGTGAATATCTGGGCTCAACTCAAAATAGTCACAGAAAGTTCCTTATCCTTCTACTTAGAATGTCACTGTTATTAAAACCTCTATAAGAAATCCGAAGGAATACAGAGAAATAAATTACAAGATGAGAAAATAAAAACTCATGACTTTATATAAAGTAGGTACTTTTTATTTGGAGTCATTAAGCATTTACAAAATTTGAAACTTAACAGAGGGGGAAAGAAAGATTGAAATAAACATATCCACTTCTACCCAAACATACCTGCCCCTAAAACGGTCATCACTGAAGCCCTGCACAGCTGAGCATGCTTATTAATGCAATCTTTGTATGGAAAATAAGGTAAATTGTGTATTATTGAAATATCTTACATTACCCAAAGTCATATGTGTGTTCAATAAACAGATGCAAGTAGTTCTCTGCAGGTGTTGAAGATTTTCATAGTTTTGCTGGTTAGTGGCTGGCATTTGTGTAGAAATCACAGAGCTCACATGATGGCATTTATAAAATATCCTGAATTTCCATATGAAGCCTACTAAATTGTCCAACAGTTTATTATTGTTACAGCTGAAATAATTGTTGTGGATATCTGCCTTGCCTCTTTTTTGCTGCACAGTGGATGCTGTACGGCAACTGAACCTAGTGCCTCTATTATCAAACTACTATCACTACCATTTTTTTAACATAAAAAAATTAACATTATCAATTTGATGATCTGTAGCTTCGTGTTGGTTTGAGCTAATTGGAGGATGTGAGTGAGAAATTAGACTATTGGCTGAGAGAGAGTTAAACACAGTGTGTCACTTCACTGAGTTTTACTGAGAAGGAAAAAAAAAGTTGTTTTAAGAACTGTTCTCAAAACAACCAGATTAGCAGTTTGCTTCTGTCTGTGTCTCGCGGCAGCTGCTTCTCTGGCATGATCCCTTTTTGTCTCTGTCTTGGTAGCTAATTCAGAGTAAAACTACTAACTCATTTTTATTACTAACCTCCCTGGCCAATCTATTTCAGCTTATCTGCAGCATCAACAGGTGGTGAGATAAGGCTGGGGAAGGGGGGAAAGGTGGTAGGGGGGTTTGGTTGCCCTCTCTTGGGAATTTTGGTCTCCAGGAGGGGTGTGGTGTCTGTATTACGTTTTCACTGTATATATCTGTAAATATCTGTAATATCCTGTAAATATTTGCTGGTATATTGTGCATTGCTGTAAATATAAAGCTTCATTTATTAACTTCCAGTGTTTTTCTGAGTTTTAGCTGGGGTTTATAAAGGTGAGGGGGCAGGTAACTGCAAACCCACTACAAGCTTTTAAGACATTCATACTGTGAGAAATATCCACACAACAAAAAGCAGATGGACAAGAAGATAAGTAATTAGTTACATGCTTGTGACTGCCCACATGGTTTTGTTTTGTTTAAAATGAAAAGCCTCTTTTTCTAGTCCTTGAATATCATTAGTGGCATTCATGCTTTTAAATTGCAGTTTTCTCTTTCCATCCCCCTCTTGGTGAAAGGGCATATAGATACCAAGATCTTAAAACTTCTTCAACAGATAACTGATGTGTAACTAACTCTCAAACAGCTCTTTTCTCCACCAAAATAATGGCAATGGAACTGGCATGGTACATTAACATTATGATAAAGGTTTTGTGTGAATATTTTTGTTGCAATGTCTAATCAGATCACAAAAAGTCTTCTGCTTAGAGGGCAGCTAGTGAAAAAGCAAAAATAATTTAGGAGGAGTTACAGGGGCTCAGGCTACAGGTCAACATATCCTAGTAATTCACTTCCAACAGAGACTGGTGACAGATGACTAGGAAACTTACTAAAAGGGGTGGGAAAATAAAGAAGGTATATTTAGAGGGATCTTTTCAAACAGTAGAAGAGCAGATTTACTGCAGTTTCCAGGGAGGGATTAAAAGAAACAAAACCAAAAATAAACAAACATTAAGACCAGTGCAAGGATGCAGGCAAAGATTACCACAGAAATTTTCTGATTATCTGGCTGAGTTGACTCATTTTGACTGGAGATTTTTATGTCACTGACATAAGATGATTTATGCATATTTTTGGAAAAGAACAAAACTACGAAGAATCCCATATCTCAAGCTCTTACCTTAAAAAAGTAAGTCAGTTAAGAAATCTTTCCTCCTTTACTTCTGATGTCTGAACATAAAGCAATTCCCTCCCAGTCCCATCACGAGGAATGAATGCTGCATTAATGTATACAGGTAAAGAAAACTCAAATATTTGTGTTCACCTTTCCCACCTTCCTAACTGCCTTTTCAGCCTCCTTTCAAAACCAGGGGAAAAAAAAAAATCCCTTGTAGCTATCATGGGCAGATCATTTATTTTGTGTATTACCACTGTTCACATGGTTACTCAGAGGACCTCAGTTTCACTGTAAAATTGTCTTCAACAACTGGCCAGGTCCTAGGTTTCTACAGCTGTTTTCTCAATGTGTTCCACCATCTAACCCAAAAGAGCATTCAGAACATTAAATTACAGGCTGTTAACTTTTCCCTCCTCTAGTCTTGCTTCTTGATCTCCAGCTCTATTAAAACTATTCACACTGAGCTATGTTTACATGACACCACTGACACACATGAAGTATGGTTATGATGTTCTCTGGCAACACTCTAGGGCTGACATTTCAGTGACATTTGAGCCAACTTTGACTAGAATGACTGTCTTTGTGCATTGGTAAATCTATGCAAAACAAGGTCTCTCCAGGCTCACTGATGAGCTCGAAGCAGAGGTAGACATGTATCACCTCATTAAAAAATTTGCAATAGAAAATTCTTGTAGCATTCCAAATGCCATTTAGGAAGAATAAGGCAGATGAGTCTATATTATGAACTTCTCTTCTAGGACAAATCCTTCAAAAACCTATGTGAAGCACAGGAACTTCAATTTTAAAACTACTGAATAATAGATTCACTAGTTAAACTCAGTAGAAACTGAGGCAATCATAGCTAGATTCTTTAAGATGTAGAACCCCCCTCCACCATTTATAATCATCATTCCCATTAGAAGTATGCTTTCAGGTGCACACACTTTGCATGCAGCACCTTTTAAAGATGGTAGTCTCCTTAGCTGTGTTACCAGAGAACTCACTAAGGTTGTATCTCTGAAAAATGGATATTTCACTGCATCCATTGTAATTATCATGTTTCTCAACTCCACATTTTGAGCAATGTGCTGTGCTATCCATGTACCCATGAACTCACAGGAGTAAATTCTGTATTGATAGCAAAGCCAATAATGATTTCAACTTTTAAATCAATGTTACTGTTCCTCACAGAGAAAAGATTTCAAAATATCTGAAAAACAGAACTAAGAAAAATCAACAAAAGAAAGTTATAAGTCAGAACCTGACACATAGCAATGGTTTTCCTTTTCTTTTGGGCTTATTCAGATGTAAAGAAGTGATATTAATACATGCAGTTAGTCTACATGTATAGTAGACTAGCTTTTTACAGATGCTTGCCTTTTTTTTTTTTTTTAACTGATATCCTTATCTACCTTCTAAGTTAATAAGGAAAACAAGAAATCTATCCTAAATTGTACAGATATCCTTTTTAAAAGTGGTTGGAGGCTTTTTAGTTTAAAATGTTTTTCTATGTTTAGTAGTAACAGTATTAATGTTTAATAAAAGAAAAAAAAAAACACTTAGAACTAATTAATTTCTACAAGTTAGGTACTATCTTCATATAGACTATCAAGAACACGTCATGTCCTGGGCTACCTCCCTGTCCCACTCTCCCCTTCTGTTTTTTGTTTTTTCTTTTGAAATTATACTTGTAAAATACACAGGTCTATGACAAAAAAAATCACATGCAAAGTTCAGAAAGCATGTTCTTTCTTTTCCTGAAAGTTCAAAACAGATTTCTCCAGTTACCACTTTCTTCAAGGCCCAAAAATCTTCTGTCACCACGTAAACCCCTGGTATCATCAGCCTTTCATAGTAACAAATATGTATGTGACCAAGCAAGAGGTTCAAATTCTCTTTTGGAAGACTTTAGAAAGTTTTTCTTTCATAGAACACAATGCTGATGTCTTCTTCAATGGAAAGCTGATTTTGCCCTTTACATAAGCAAATGCTACTTGGATAAGCTAATTATGAAGCCTGACCTTCTTACATCTGATTTCCTACAATATTCACTATATGACAGTATCTGTACATGAAAGTGAAGCAGAAGATCCAAGCAACATTATACAAGTCCTTGCTACCATATAATTACTTAGGAATACTACAAGAGGCTGGAAATTTACTGCAGTTAGACAGACCTAAGAGAAAGAGTGTAATTCTTTTAGACAATGTTTTATTTACAGCCTAATGCCTTATTTGGCTTGAGAAGCATTACCATACATTTATTGCAAAAATTCATATAAAACCCACCAGTAGCTCCGGTACAGCAGACTGACCAACATTAGCATCAATAAAGTACAACCGTTCCAGGATCCACAGGGCTTTAAGTGGGCAGAGGGCTTGACTGAACCACCTGCAGTGACAGACTCCACGTGTACACTGTGCACCCATAATTATACTTTGAGGTAAAGAATGGCTTGCCTTCTAATGTCCCTTTCCTAACAAGTCTCTAATATAGACAATAGGTAACATACTCTATAGCAGACTGACGTTAATACCATTGCAAAAGGACAGAATGTTGCAACATGGATTAGTACTTTTTTAATACTAACTACATTTAAAAAAAAAAAAAAGATAGTTTATTATGAAATGAAATAGAATAAATTGAAATACAATATTTAAGACCCATAGAAATAAAAACTTCATCACTTAACACTTTCTTATGAGAAATTAAGAACGTAATCCAAACCTGGAAGCTAATACTATCTGCAAATCTACTCTGTTCTGCACTTCCACTAGCACATTAGCATAACATGGAGTTGATCAGTACTGCTTCAGAAGGAAAATGCCACCTAATGAATCCCTGGTGGCACTGTCTTTCACAGTATGTACTTTCACTGCAGGTTTACTAGCCTGGAACAGATCAAGACTACCTGTTTAAGTTGTGGGGTCTGATGTGTTCCAAGCTGTGCAGCTTTAGAAATGCTGAATGCAGATTCAGTAATGATGCATGTACTTTCCTTCTTCAAAGACTCTCTGATGCCAAGTTAGGATGTAAGATTAGTGGTGTGTGAATGGCACTGAAAATAGTTCTACTTTTAAATATATTCCTACAGAAACCAAATAAACTTGACTACCTACTTTTATATGAACTCAAATTATTATAGTAAATGTTTATAAAACTGCAATTAACACTGACCTGCCTCCTTCTGTAGTATTATGGTATGGACATTCACATAACTGGCAGACTCATTTCTGAAGCAATATTTTTGCCTGATTTTACGGAGTAAGATTTACAAGTATACCTCAATTAAAGCACAAACAATTTGTGGAAGAAATCAGTTTCAATTATAGCGGACAAA
>VWZI01000255.1:6375-59168 GCA_013396835.1 Psilopogon haemacephalus | reverse complement strand
AAAGAAAAGAAACTTCCTTGAGGAACTTCTTCTTTTAAATTATTTTCTTCTGATTTTAATTCTGATATTAATAAAAAAAAAAGTCTTCCTCAAATCCAGTAACTTTAAGTTATCATTATGTTTCTTGCTGGAATGATAGACAGAAACAGATAATAGAACATACGATTACTATTGTGTAATGCTAGACACACTGGGATGATAGAGAAAGCTTCACTATACACTAACAATGGTACACAACCTGCATCTTCAATGGTGCTGACAAAATTCTTCAGCAATGCAAAGCAAATTAGCTGTAGTTAAATCTGCAGCAAACTGTCACTGACTACAATACATTTTTTTAAGAAGTTAACAAATTGTCAGTGTATAAAGAGTAGGAGTTTGCTGTATATTGCAATTTCTGAGTGATATATGTATCTCCCTGGTATTTCATTGTTATGTGAACAACAAACTGCTTAAGGTCCCTTAACCTATAAAGAGAGTGTTGCAATTAAGAGAAAAAACACCAGAAAGGGTCTTTTAAATAGCTTTTATTCAGGAGTCGAAAATTATCACTTTCTTAAATCTCCACCTGGAGATAGAAACACTGTAAAAGAAAGTAAGCTGCCTTCTCTGGACCTGAGCAGTGCTAGGAAAACACTGTACACAACTGGTCAGGGTACAAAGCAACAAAGGTGTACTTCATACTCACTTAATTGTCATTTTCATCAGCCAATAAAGATAGGTCCTTTTCAAAAATACCCTTCTTAGTTTCCAAAATCTCTTTCAAATTCACCTTGTACTCTCATACTTGAGAGCTGTGTTTACTTGCTAAGAGCACAGAGTACACAAGGAGGGAAAATGGAAGAGAGTCTCTACACATTGACAAAATAATAATGATTAAGTCTTTCCAGCTTAGGAAAGAAAAAAAAAAAAAAAAGGCATAACTGACTGACATTTTGAAGACTTAATCTCTCTGTTTGATGAATTCTTTAGAGAGATGACAGTTTGCAATAGATAAAGACCTGCACCCTCACCTTTTAGGTTTTTATTTAAAAGGCTTTGTTTATACTTTTGAAAGCTTAAATCATAATCTTTTAATACAAAAATATTATGATCAGAAGAAGCTGTTATTCACAATACTAAAGCACAAATCCTCACTGCACTGAAACTTCAGAGAAATAGAGTGACAAACAATATTTTAGCATTTTTTTAAGAAGCAAATCTATTCTCTTTTCAGTGACACTCAGTATATGTAGTGAATTAAGCAGAACAACATCTCTGCAACAATACAGTTTTAAAGTAATATGTAAATAATATTATAATAACAGCTTGTGTTATTGCTTATCTCAAGCAGTTTAAGAAACAAATCCATTATTAAACTAGTTATGCCGTCATAATTATGTCTCCGCAACATAAATAAGTTCTGTTTAAAATTCAAGGTAACATTTCAATTCCCTATTTGGGAGGTTTCAGAAATATATTTTAAATGTCATTGAGACAACCGCAGTGTTTGTTGGTTGTTAGCATTTTATTCCTTTTAGCTTTTCTCATTTTCTATTCTTTCTGTAGGAGGCTACACACTGTGGGTTTTTTATTTTTACTTTACTGTCGATCTTTTCCTCTTCCCTTCTGGGATCTCTTTCAATACAGAAACCTGTATGTTTTAGAACCTTCTGATGAAGTTTCTTCCATTCTTGTCTATTTAACATAGCAAGGCATTATTTTGGGAGAAAACAAGAAGCTGGCTCTCCAAATTCAGAGTGCGTACTTTGATAGTTCATGAATCAATTGCATTTATCAATACAAATGCAATGCATTTTTTGTGCTTGAGAAAGGGATGTATTATTATGGTCTGAATCTAATTAAACAAACAACTGCTAAACTCCACCCCTGAATAATAGTAAATATGAAACAAAACCTCAAGACGGAATTCTAGGCACCTCACATTTTCCTTCATCAGATGAGACTTCATTGGGTGTGAGAAGAAAACAAAAAAGACTAAAGCTTTATACAAAAGCATATGACATCAGAACAAAAGTTGATAATAATCACAGAATGGTTTGCATTGGAAGGGACCTCCAAAGGTAATTAAGTTCTATCCCCCTGCAGTAAACAGGAACACCCTCCACTAGAAGAGGTTTCTCAGAGCCTTGTCAAGCCTAATCTTGAATATGTCCCTGGATAAGGTCTCAACTACATCTCTGGGAAACCTGTTCCAGTGTTCTATCACTCTCATGGTGCAGAACTTGTTCCTAACATCCAGTCGATATCTACTCTTCTGTCATTTGATACCATTGTCCCTCATACTATTGCTATAGGCATTTGCAAACAGTCCCTCTCCAGCATTCTTGTAGGCTCCCTTCAGGTGTTGGAAGGCCACTATTAAGTCTCCCCAGAGCCTTCTCCTTGTAGGAAAGGTGTTCCAGCTCCCCAGTCATCTTCATGGCCTTTCTCTACACATACACCATTAGGTCCAGGTCCTTGTGTTGAGGGCTCCAGAACTGTACTCCTGATGAGGCCTTGTCAGAGCAAAGCGGCAGAATCACCTCTCTGGATCTGCCAGTGACACTTTTGATGCAGCCCATTGTGGCAGAGCAGGGCACTGCCCCACCGGAGATTGGAATGAGGTGTGAACTGTGGCAGGGCACACCCAGTCCACTGCCCCACCAGAGGTGTGAATGGGGCAGGAAACGGTCTTCCGCCCTCCCCACCTCTGTCACCTGAGTACAATAGGTGTGAAGTGCCTTCTCCCACCCTCCGTGGGCTTGAACAGGGAGGCAATAGATCACCTCAGTATATATATGGCAGCTGGACAGATTGCAGCAGGATTTGCTTGGACTTGCTTGGACTTGAAAGGACTTGCTTAGACCTTCACTGGGACCTGCACGGACCTGCACTGGGACCTGAACACGGACCTGGAGACACGAACCTCGCACAGACTTTGAGACAGTCTCCCATCTGTAAGTAGGGCAAATTTCATGCCCAAACCTTTCCATTTTTCTGATTTTTCCTGAATTACAAGAAAAGGCATCATTGTGAAGACTTTTCCCGACCGGATTAGAACCCAAACTTAAACTAATCTACACACAGATTGTGGGTGGGGCTTTTGGAAATTATAAAAGCTACATAATTTATAATTTCAGCCTCTTCAATAGCCCACAATCAATACACCCATATAATAAATCATTATAGCTAACTAGAAAAAACTTAAGATCAAGAAATTTAAAATATCTGAAATCTAGATTTCTGTCCTGAGTATCTTGGCATCTGGACAGAATTTCAGATTACAAAAGCAAGTTACTGTTCTGATTAATGTGGTACAGATAACTGGTAAATTTGGTAGCTTGATATAAACAAAAGACAATCTAACATAACAGTAATAGAGATATGAGAAATTAGCAAGTTATTAAATAGTGATGTTATAATTAATGCCAATTATCATGAATATACTGAGTGCAGTTTACAGGAGAGGAAAATGTAAACAAATGTTCCAAGACTTATATTTGTTTGTGGAAAATTTATATAATGCAGTTAGACTTTAAGCCATTTAACTTGTCTCATCATATCTTAGTATAGCAAGATATTGGAACTCTATTCCACAAGTTAAGTAGATCGAAGCAGATAAATATACAAGTTTCATATGTAATTAAGGGGATTTTTTTTTTACCCCTTGTCTAAATATTTTTTTGCAAATAACCTGGGAAACTGGGGATAATATCTAGTCAAAACACTTCTCTAATATAAAGATTGAGACAGAAAGGTCAAGGAAGTTGTAGTGTTATTATTGAAAACTTTCTGCATTCTTACCATGATAGACATCCTTATAAAGCCTTTAAGGCTCTAAAACCAGATTGTTGCCCATCTTGAAAATTTATTTAACACTTGTTCTATCAGGGAAAAGGTGGCTATGTGAGACCTAACATTAGCCCTCCAATGCTTAAGGGATGGTTCCTGGGAAAGCTGAGCCATGCTTTTACCATGGTGTATGGTGAGAACATGAGAGAAAAGGGGAAGATGATGAAATGAAAGGTTTGGACTAGATAAGAAGAAACATTTCACTCCACAAAATCATAGAACCACAGACTGGTTTAGGTTGGAAGTGACCTCAAAGATCATCTAGTTCCAATCCCCCACCATAGGCAGGGACACCTCCCACTAGAACAGGTCACTCAAGGCCTCATCCAACCTGGCATCCAACACCTTCAGGGAGGGAGCACCCACAACCTCCCTGGACAACCAGTGCCAGTGTCTTACCACCCTCACTGAAAAGAACTTCTTCCTAACATCTGGTTTAAACCTCCCCTCTGACAGTTTAAACCCATTACTCCTCGTCCTGTCATTACAAGACCTTGTGAATAGTCCCTTCCCAGCCTTTCTGTAGGCCCCATTCAGATACTGGAAGGCTGCTACAAGGTCTCTACAAAGCCTTCCCTTCTCTAGCTCGGGCTGAAAAGCCCGAGCTCTTTCAGCCTGTCCTCATAGCAGAGGTGTTCCAGCCCTCTGATCATCTTTGTGGCCCTCCTCTGGACTTGCTCCAACAGTTTGATGTCCTTGTGTTGGGGGCTCCAGAACTGTACACATTACTCCAGTGGGGTCTGACGAGAGCAGAGTAAAGGGAGAGAATCACCTCCCTTGCCCTGCTAGCCGTGCTTCTCTTGATGCAGTCCAGGACACAATTGGCTGTCTGGGCTGCATGCACTGTAATGGCAGGTATTGCTGTGTAAGGGGGATTTAAAAAAATTTAATATATTTTATTAATTTTTATATTCAGGAGTCTCATTACCAGTCATAATTTTAATAAGAATAGGTTATTTGCAACAGTCATGAAAAATATTACAAAGAGGATAAACAGAGTCTAGAACACTTAAGAAATAGCTAGCAATAATATAAAAAACATTGAACCATTAGAACTGGAAAGGAGGTTCTTGTAGTAGATTACACTGCTTGCCAACTAGACAGACTGGAGAAGCTCCTTTGTGCTTAAGGCAGAAGGCACTTGGGTTCACTTGCAGGAGGCTTTCAGTATTTACTCATAAATTATTAATATTTTTGGATTCCGAGGGCTAACTACAGTTTCCAGACAGTACCCAAACACTTGCAGGGAGGTCTGTCAGTGTCTTGATAGCCATTGAGGCATCCCAGGCTCTAACAAGGGTTCTGGGAGAGAGACAGGTGATCTCTGACCTGCTCTTGGTTCCTCTTAGAAAATCTGTGTCGCTTCCAGTGCTTCCAGTCTCAGAAGAAAACTTTCAGATATGCAGTCAAGATGTCTTGTGGACATGCAAATGAGCACAATGTCATGAAGCTAAGCAAGCCTATCATGTGAAAGCACCTAATGCCTATCTTCTGGTAAACTGAGACAAGGCAGTTTCCAGGAATAAAAACCCAAAGAATCAGGACTTCTTATTATAGAATCATACAGTCATAGAATGGTTTAGGTTGGAAGAGATCTCAAAGATCATCCAGTTCCAACCCCCCACTATAGGCAGGGACACCTCCCACTAGAACAGATCACACAAGACGTCATGCAACCTGGCATCCAACACCTCCAAGGATGGAGCACCCACAACCTCTCTGGACAACCTGTAAAAATGTCTCACCACCCTCACTGTAAAGAACTTCCTTCTTACATGTTAGAAGCTCCCCTCTGCCAGTTTAAACCCATTACCCCTTATCCTGTCATTACAAGACCTTGTGAATAAGTCCCTCTCCAGCCTTTCTGTAGGCTCCTTTCAGATACTGGAAGGCTACTACAAGGTCTCTACAAAGCCTTCTCTTCTCTAGGCTGAAAAGCCCCAACTTTCTCAGCCTGTCCTCATAGCAGAGGTGCTCCAGCCCTCTGACTATCCTCGTGGCCCTACTCTGGACTCACTCCAACAGTTCCATGTCCTTCTTGTGTTGGGAGCTCCAAAACTATACACAGTACTCCAGGTGGGGTTTGACAATAGCAGAGCTAGCTTATAGCTTAGCAAAGTATAGCAGGATACAACATCAGAGAGCATGATAATGCAGAAGGAATGGCAGAAGCACATTGAGGCAGAGTATGTTGTGTTTACCAACTCATCCCTTTTTATCAGCAAAGCCCAAAACTAATGGTTCCTTTGGCCACAGATTAGCCAACCAGAATAGCACTTTGCCAAAACTGACCATATTAAGTGAAACCAAGGCTTTTTACCCTTATTTGGGCAAAACACAAACAAGTGTATAAATATGTGAGGGTACCCTGTTTAGAAGTTTGAAAGGGGAGAGGGACACTCAGAGGCACCAAGGCCTTTGTTTTCCTTTCCCACACTTGCTTCCCCCAACAACAGGAGAGAGGGAGAGCAGAAAATATGTCCGGGCAAGCCAGAACATTTTTAGGCCTAATTTGGCCTATTTTGGCCTTCCACGACATGTGCACAGGGGGTTCAGGAAGGAACTATCATAATTTGCCCCAAAAATGCATAAACTCAGGTTTTAGAGGCTTAGGATTCAGCCAGAGTAAAGTCTCAAATAACCTTATCTGATCTCATAGGTGTCACTGTTTTGAGCAAAAGTTTAGTCTAAAAACCTCCTAGAGTCCCTTCCAACCACAGCTGTTTTATGATTCAACAAATATATGGTAAGAAACTTTGAAATGAACCCTTGATACTGTATAATTTTTAAAGAAAGTTGAGAGTACAATCAGAAAAAGTGTACATTTATATTTAGCTACTGGTGAAAATTATCAGGTTAACAGAGTATTCTGTTTGCATAACATAACAGGCTTAAATTGCCATATTTCAGTGATAATCAAGAAATTGATTTTTAGTTCTTGTGGAACAAACATTGAGAATAGTCTGTTTAAAAGGGAGCACAACAAAACAGCCTTTCCCCTGACATTCTCCATGATAAATGGAGAATAAAAGGGAGAACACCACATGACCAAAATGTGTTCTTCACATAAACTTTTCATTTTGACATACATGCATATTTAATATAATAGAGGAATCCGAATGTGATGTTTGGTTTTTAAAATGTCATTAAAGCTGATATGAGGTTTATTTTGCCCTCTTTTCCACAGCTGGCTTCTTGATTTGTAGGAAAGGAACAAATGTGGACAAATGCCCCAGAAAGCTCTGCAAACAGTAGCAGCTGCAGTGGGAGGTAGGCACTCAGAGATCAGTGTCCCACGTAAGTAAGCGTAAAGGGAAACAGCACATATTCTGTAACACAACAGCAGATAGTAAAGAAACCGTGAGTAACCGTGAGTAAACCCACAAGTTTCAGTGAAGCATTCGTTATGAATCTTAGTATAAATAGTGGGCTAGCAGACTGTGATTTGAACCCCCTTGGTGTTACAGATACAGTCTGTAATGCATAGAGTATTCATGCTGTTCTGCTGCTGGAGTACAACCTTGATGAGCCAAAGGGCTACACAGCCATTAGTGCATAAGGGATATGTTACTGCTATTTATAGATAGATGTCCAAATGAAACTTACATATGTCACTGAGATGAGAATAGAGTGGCACATTTAACACATACTTCTCCAGAACCAAGAAGTCTGAACATTGTTATTTGCTTAGATATTTCTATTTCTGGTATCATTTTTTTCCCTGTTCTTTCTAAGGCTTAGTGCCTTCTTCCGAGAACTTTGACATTTTATCCCCTACCCTGCTTACATTCAAATTAATTTCAGTGCCAATATATACCCTTACATTGTTCCAGAAAGTGATTTATAAAGTGTATTTTTTACAGAATCTTTCTCTACCTTGGCACACTGTCTTTCCTTCCCACATAGGTAAATACATGACAATGGAGATTCTTTTAAGGAAACAGAAGTCAGCAGAAAGTTTCAAAGATGAAAAGATAAGTCAAACTGGTGTTTATCACCAAGAAAAATAATTAATTTACCACAACTTCAAATAACCCATACTCTGAGAGTCCAACAGTAGAACAAATGGAGCAACCAGATAAGTAAGACAGATAAGTAATGGTGCTACCTTGAAGGGATTAAAAATGAAATTTAAAAGAATGAATGTTTATTAAATAATTTAGATGGCAACAAAGAAGAGCTGCTAAATAGAATTATGTCCCAAGTGGCTCAAAGTCTCAGAGACTTCACTATCACAACTCCAATCTAGTGTTTCTAGATTTGCATGTCTGAAAACACTGAATAGAAGAAGTATCTCTTTTAAAAATCTTCTCTGTTTTCATGTCAGTGACAGATAAATTCTGGACAGGTCCTATTTTCAGTCAAAATACATTCTCAACTAAATCAAAGTAAAAGAACAACAACAGCAAAAAAAGGTCCAAACTCTGCTACAAAGTAAAACACTTTTTAAAATCGTATTTGAATTACTCTAAAGTTTCTTACATTAAACTAAGTTATTTTTGTTAACAACTTTGCCATTTTCATTCAGAAATAGAAATCAGATGACCTAGAGTCATTCTTTCAACTCAGTTTCTTTACCATTCAAAATAAGATTGGTTTTGTCACTTTACTTTTTATCATTAACCTGATGGAAGTAGAAGTTCAAACATTATTTTTGAATTCTTGTTCTTAGTTGAAAGAAAATTGGAATATTAAGTTTAATGCTGAATTTCCCAGTGTAAGAAGATGTCAACACTAACAGAACAATATTTCAGTAATGATGTATGAGAAATCATATGCCTGGACATCTAATATATTACCTTTTTTTTTTTTCTGATGAATTTGAGTCTTTTGGGGAGGATTAGGTTTTTTGTTTGTTTACTGGTTTGTTCTTTTTGCTGTTGTTGTGGCTGGGTCTGTTTGAGGGGGTTTTTTTATCATTGTTTGGAGTCTTTTTCTTGGTTGGGTTTGTTTCTTTTCTTCTTGTTGGTTTGTTTGGTTTTAATTTGTTGGCTATTTTTTTGTTTGTTTTTTTCTTTTTAACTAAGCCTAAAAATAGAAATTACTCATCAAAAAACCTTATCAAGGAGAATGTTTCAGCCACATTTGAAATTAATTATACAGCCCTGATAGTAAAAAAGACTCAATTTAAAGTAATTATCATCCAATTAGAAATCAAAAAGAATTAGTATCAGAAGATATCTGCATCTGGTAAACTTGTAAAGCTGTCCAGATCACATTAAGTTTTATTCTGTAAGGTAACATTCCAGTCTGTTTGTATCAAATTTATGTCAGAAAAAAAACAAACAGGGAAAAAACAAAGAAACCAAAACCAAAACCCTACCAACTAAACAAAAACCTTACCAAACTGATACCTTCAGAAACCTGCTCCACCTTTTGCTATCATTTTTAGTGATTACTCCTCACCTCTTATTGTGCCCAGTATTAAATACATTGGGAAGTGTAACAATCACTAACCCAGTTTAGTCAATCATTTTGTGTCCTCCTGAAACAACTGCCACAACACAAGAATTTCTGCAGCCAGATACAGAAGTCTTAAATAGGATTACTTATTTATGTCAGGCTAACCCTCCATCCAATCAGTTACCTCCAAACTTCTTTTTCTACTTTCACATTTTTTTATTTATAGTCATCTATTTCACCACTATAAGAGCCATATTTTTTTATTATACTAACAATAATATCGTTTTCATGTACAGATCACCAGCCAAATTTAACCAGCGTATTTGTTTATTTTGAAGAACTACCAGATACTGCCTAAAGTAATATCATTACTTGAATTTTCTCTGCCTACAATACAGTTCTTGTCAGATGGCAGGAAACTCAGGTAAGAGGTGTG
Organism: Psilopogon haemacephalus; assembly: GCA_013396835.1. Lineage (NCBI taxonomy): Eukaryota > Metazoa > Chordata > Aves > Piciformes > Megalaimidae > Psilopogon > Psilopogon haemacephalus. The sequence goes on along the minus strand of VWZI01000255.1, from coordinate 49,495 downwards.
CCTTTAGCTGTTGAGATCAGCTGTTTATAGTGTCACACAGCTTGCTTTCCACTTATCGCAAAGGGCATGGATCTGATGGAGTGTGTCCAGAGAAGGGCCAAGAATAAAAGGCTGGAATACCTCTCACTATGAGGACAGGCTGAGAGAGCTGGGATTGTTCAGTCTGGAGAAGAGAAGTTTCTAAAGAGACCTAATAGTGGCCTTCCAACACCTGAAGGAGGCCTATGAGAAAGCTGGAGAGAGACTGTTTACAAAGGCTCATAGTGATAGGATGAGGGACAATGGTTTTAAATGAGAGAAGAGTAGATATAGACTGGATGGTAGGAACAAGCTCTGCACCATGAGGGTAGTAACCCTGGAACAAATTGCCTAGAGTGGTAGTTGAGACCTTATTCATATTCAAGGTCAGGCTTGACCAGGCTCTGAGAAACCTGCTCTACTGAAGGATATCCCTGCTCATTGCGAGGGGGTAAGACTAAATAACCTTTGGAGGTTCCTTCCCACTCAAACAATTCTATGATAAAAAATAATAATGGGCTAAAAGATAGAGCCTTTCCATTACAGTTAATAATGATAGTAGCTGCTTTTTGATGGTGTGCTTGAGTTTTTTCAGTTCTGCTTCAAAGATGTGGAGAGTTGTTTTCTATTGTTTCATTTCATAATGTTGATTCTTCAGTAGTGCTTTTTAAATTATGGTTCATTCTTTCTTTAAATTATTTTTTCACAAATAACTATTAGACATCCTGTCTCCAAAATCTGGCCTCATTGTCAGTCTGAATCAAAATGACAAACTAAACAATTGTATTTTAATGTTGACCATCCCCAAGTATATAACAGCATGCTAATGTAGTTTTAGACTGTTAAGAATTTTGCCAAACTACTTAAAGCAGCCTGAATTGATGGATTAACATTTCCTTTACTGGAGAAGTTCAGTAAAAATAAAGTTCATATATCTGAGAGTGAGTAACAATAGCAAAACAATGTTTCATATATTTTGGAGGTTAAAATGCAAATCTGTTGCCTCTCATATCCATCAGAATTTTTCACTTTGGCATAGTAACCAATCTGGAATAAGAACTTTACTTCTTTCCCAACCACAAACAAAAAAAACCCAAGTAAACAAATGAATAAACAAAAGTTACTTAGAATTTGTACATGTTGAAGTGCATTTCTATGTTAACTCACCTTCAAACTTTTACATGGCAAGCATAACATGTAAAAGTATTCTTTAGAAGGGTCTTTCAGACCAGTCAGTCTCACTTCTGTGCCTGGCAAGATCATGGAGCAGATCTTCCTCAAGGCTCTGCTAAGGCAAATGGAAAACAAAGCAGAGGTGATTGGTTGTAACCAGTATGGTTTAAACAAGGGCAAATCATGCCTGACATATTTGGTGTCTTTCTATGATGAAGTCACAGCAGCAGTGGACAAGGGAAGGGCAACTGATGTCATCTACCTGGATCTGAGTAAGGCATTTGAATCTGTCCCACATGACACCCTGGTCACCAAACTGGAAAAACATGAACTTGATGGGTAGACAACTCGCCAGATAAGGAATTGGCTGGATGGTGACATGCAGAGAGTGGTGATCAAGGACACAATGTCCATCTGGAGACCAGTGCCAAGTGGCATCCCTCAGGGGTCAGTGTTGACACCAGTGCTGTTTAACATCTTTATCAGTGACATGGACAGAGGAATCGAGTGCACCCTCAGCAAGTCTGTAGATGACACCAAGCTGTGCGGCACAGTCAACTTGCTAGAGGGCAGGTCCAGAGGGACCTGGACAGGCTGGAGAGGTGGGCCCCAGCCAACCTCATGAAATTCAACAAGGCCAAGTGTAAGGTCCTGCACCTGGGTCAGTGCAATCCCAAGCACAAATCCAGGCTGGGTAGCAAATGGCAGGAGAGCAGCCCTGAGGAAAAAGACCTGGGGGTTTGGGTTGACGAAAAGCTCAACATGAGCCAGCAGTGTGCACAAGGCCCAGACATCAACTATGTTCTGGGCTGCATCAAGAGAAATGTTGCCAGAATGACAAGGGAGGAGATTCTCCCCCTTTACTGTACTCTTGTCAGACCCCATCTGGAGTACTGTCTACAGTTCCCAACACAAGAAGGACATGGAACTGTTGGAGTGAGTCCAGAGTAGGGCCATGAGGATGATCAGAGGGCTGAAGCACTTCTGCTATGAGGACAGGCTATGAGAGTTGGGGCTTTTCAGCCTAGAGAAGAGAAGGCTTTGTAGAGACCTTATAGTTGCCTTCCAGTATCTGAATGTGGCCTATAGAAAGGCTGGGCAGGGACTATTCACAAGGTCTTTTAATGACAGGGTGAAGGGTAATGGGTTTAAATTGACATAGGGGAGATTTAAATGGCATGTTAGGAAGAAGTTGTTTACAATGAGGGAGGTAGAGACCCTGGAATGGGTTGGTCGAGGAGGTTGTGGGTGCTCTTTCTGTGGAGGTGTTTGATACTAGGTTGGATGAGTCCTTGAGCATCCTGTTCTAGTGGGAGGTGTCCCTGCCTATGGCAGGAGGTTGGAACTGGATGATCTTTGAGGTCCCTTCCAACTTAAACCATTGTGATTCTGTGATTCATTCTTTCTTTTTGATTACATTTGTCTAGATACACATTCGTCTAGATACACAGTACTAGGAAAACTTCATTTTAAAGTGTTCTAGAACTCCTTTCATTAAAATTAATGAAACCAGACAATGCTTCAGTACAGTTCAAACATTGTTGCTACCAAATTAAGTTGTATTTGGAATTATTTTTACTCTTCATCATCTATTTGTATTGGTAACCTCTGTATTTCAACATGCAGTACACAATAACATCTTCAAATGAAGTGACTCCATTAACAGTATCCATTCCATCTGAAAGAATTCTGATGCATAACCAAGAGGAGTGAGTGGGATTATTTCAGGTACCACAAGGATCTCAAAAGGAAAAGGAAAAAGAGGAACTGTAGGATTCTGTAGTGAGGGGAGGTAAGTTCGAACATCAGCATCTTCAGCAGATGCTTCAAAGAATGCTTTCTTAAGAGTAATAAGTTTTTCTCATATTCTAGTAATACTGAGAGAGAAATCAGAGATGGAAAACCTTGACTCTTTTTTTCCCCCATTAATCTCATTCATAATTTTAAAAATCACAGATTCCAACTGATAAAATAATTCTGTATTATTTTAAATATATAACTTCTTTACTGTCTTGAATTTTGTGTCTTTCACAGATTATTCTTAGTCAAATACAATATGTTTATCTCCTCTTCAGGAATAAATATATTGACAAACTGAGTAGCAGTAGGTTGTACAAATATTCAACATTTACAATCATACAGCACTCCTTTAAAAGTGGGATGGGGCATTTTGGTTGTAGTATGTTATGTATTTTTTGTTTGCTGGATTTGAGTTTTCTTTGTTTCTTTGGGGTTGGGTTAGGTTTAGGCTTTGCTTTATTTCAGAAACTGAGTGATCTGGTTTTCACAGCTGAAAACCACTACCTGTATTTACAGTGAGGATGATTCTTAAATTGCCAACTAAAACAAAAGATGTAATTTTACATGTACAGCATGATTTCAGTTTTTCATGTTCATTGAATAATTCTTTTCACACTATCTCTCCAAAATAATTTGGCATGTTGAATTACTCTTTGCCCTACTATTTTCCATAGTTAGTAAGCGCCCAACAAATAGCACAATGTGGTGCTATGTATAGTGCAAATGACTTATGGAATAATACCTTAAACTAAAAAGCTCACACAAAAGGCAGCCTTAGAATTGGACGGAGAAGAGAGTTATAGCAAAACTATGTTTGTAAAATAAAACTTCAGGTCATATTGCAGGTCTTCTAATATTATCCACAATATTGAAAGTAACACTGCTCATTTTTCTTCTCGTCACACTGATGTCAAGATCCTATATCTTGGAACATATGAATACTGTTCTGCTGAACATGTTCATAATATGAAACTAATATAAACTCTATAAAACTCCTATAATTAGAATGAGATTGAATTTCAAACAGAATTCTTGCAAATAATTTTAATCTCCTTTACTGCTATTGCAATCTGTCTATGCTCTGGGATAGATGCCATTTCCTTAAAGTTAATAATTCTAACCACCATTTTTCAGATCACAGGACACACAATAAAACCTGTAAATTTCAGTATGAATTTGACTAAAATGTCTTCCTTACATACTATCACTTTTCTGTATCAGGTCTTGATGATAGAGTTCATACTTAATTTTTTGAGTGTTGAAGGGGGTCAGGAGCTGTTGTGTGTTGTATTGAGGTGTCAAGTTTGGGGATATTTTTCAGATTTCAGAACATGGTAGAACTAAATTTCATTTCTGGATCCTGCTAACACAGCAACATAGCCTCAGGTGTGGGAAAACAAAGACCATAATGCCACAAACTTTCTCCTTTTGGCTGTAAAGGGACTGTCTTGCCCTGAGGAAGGAAACAAGGGACAAACTGTTGAAAAACAATCTGAAATCCTATCCTATGAGAAAGTAAATCAGGGTTCAAAGTGACTGGTCATTATTATATATTACAGAGAACAATTACATTGTAAATTTCAGCTATCTTTTAAGAATATGTATTCTGCTCAGCTTTAAATACTGCATTTACCTTTTTATTTCCATGTCTTTATGCTTGTTTAAGTGGAAATCCAGAGCCCTATATATTCTTCTAGTAAGACACAAAGCCAATATAAGGCTTAGTTCCTTCCAGCTCATTTCAGTTTGTCAAAGCTAAGAAACAACACCTTACTCTTTCAGCAACTTTAGAGATTATCAGAAAAGAGTAAAGGTAATGCAATGTGATGGCTCTAAATACTTTTCTCTGGCTTCATTGGTTTAAACCGGTTTAATTAAAAATGCTCTTAAGATTTATGATGGTGATGCTTCAAATTTCTCAGGAGCCTTGAGAAACCTTTCCTGGTAGCAGGTGTCCATGGCAAGAGGTTTGAACCAGATGACATTTAAGGTCGTTTCCAACCCATTCTATAAGACAGAGAAAAGATCACTCAAATCAAATGGAGGTTTTCTGGGGTTTTTGTTTTTCTTTTCTTGGAAAAACAAAATTAGATCAGTTTTGAGGGGTAATTTAGGTGATATTTTCCCATGTTCATCAACCCAATGAAGGATATAAATCATATAAATAGACCTAGAAAGATATTCTAAATAAGCAACACCAAGAAAATTCAAAATGTCAGTGTTAGCAGATTTAACTTAAAATAGCCCTTAGACCAAGACATATTTACTCTTCAGGAATAGTGTAAATGAGCACATCTCAGTACTCACCACAGGGTCATACTGAATTATCTAGAAAGATTAGAAATGTGAGACTGCTTTTAAGAATGTAAGATTTAACACTGAAATCTATATTAAAATCTGATCTGTTAGAATTTGGAAGTATGTCTCAGCTACTCTTGTTTATGACAACTGATGGTTTAGATAATTATGAGAGTCTGGCAAGGTGGATTTGATATTTCTGGGAGAATTAGATCTTGCCATATCAAGTAAGAAAATAAAAGCATGGAAAGCATATGACAAATTCAGTTTGAAGCTAAACTATACTTTTGGAGATATCACATTATAGACACATAACAAGATGCTGAAACATAGTGGAAAAGATACTACGCTTTTCATTTCTCATTTTTCCTGTGTATTTTTAGCACAATCTGAGATAAGTGAGGTTTGGGAATAGTAATTAAGAATCAGCAAGATGCTGTTTTCGCTGGGTTATTTCAGACTTTCAGGGATGCAGCAGTAGATATCGAGAGCTAAGAAATTCTCTCAGTCTAGGTGAATGGATGTCCAGATAGACAGAAGCTACCTTATTTATTTATTTTTACTAACAGGTTTGTACAATGAAGCACTCACAGTATACAAAATTCAGAGGGACTTATCTCAAAATGCTTCTTGCCTGGTCTCATTGCCTGAGCACTCATCAGTAAGAGCTGCATCAGGTGCATGCCTGGAGCTTGTTACCTGCACACCTCTTTAATCTGAAAGAAATCAGATCAGAAGTGGTAACACAGGCATGATTTTCTTTAAAAGCTTGTGGCTGGTCTGTATGAACAGACATGTCAGGAACAGGGGTGATCAAGATATGCAGTGACTCATGTAAAAGTATTGACTCCTTGAGTCTAGGAAGGACTTCATTGAAATTAGTAGTAACAGGTCCGTGAAACAAAGTAAAATAGAGAAGGTACCTAGTGTCAAAGTGCTCTTAGGATTTAGGCTCTAGGTACCATAAATCCTGTAAATTTATATGAATTCAAGGAAATATTAAAAAAATCACATTAAATTAATGGTATTTTTAAACACAGATAAACTTCCAGATCAAAAAGCATTCTGCAAGTTGTATACAGCAGGTCTGGACAGACAGAGCAGATCAATATTTGACTGGATCCAGTAAGGCCACTTATTCTGTGTTCTTATTTTCATGACAGATTTTTTCCAGTGAGCAAGGAAGCATCATGCTAAAAATAAACTAATAACCACAGGATAAAACACTGCTACTAGTTCTAATGAAAGCAATTTTTACTGCCAATATAAATTGATTCTTTGAGGCATGAACCTGTTTAAGAGATAACTTCTTTTAAAAAAAAAAAAAATCATGAAGCAGACTACAACATAAAATACCAGAAACACATCGGTTTCTGGTGCTTTTCCCAAATCAGACAGGCCTCTTTCTTTGATTTGGATAGAAAGAAGTAGATGTCTATTTGCTTTAACAAGAACAAACATTAACTTTAATTCAGCAAAGGAATGGGTAGCTAATCTCAGTTTGCTCTGGTAGTCAACAAGAAACTAGTTCAGAAGAGAGACAGTTATAGCTCTGAAGGTCTACACATGTAAGCAAGAAAAGATTTTTAATGAGACTACTTGATAGATATGAAATTTACAGTGTGAGAGCTCTTCTTTATGATTATAAGAATTCTCCTGATTTTCTCTTGAACCTGAAGAATTTTTTGATGCTGAGAAATACAGTGTTTTTGCAAGCTATATATTTTAGGATTTGCTTTTTTTTTTTTTTTTCCCCAAGCTTCCCAGGACATAGATGTTCATCTAACAGTGGAACTTCTGAGAAACTCATTTCCTCTACAGTTATATTAGGAGAAATGTAGGCAATTTAAATTTGTCAAATATTAGATAAAAAAGGAAATGAAATTATGTTATGGTTAGAAATAGGAATGTGCCAGTTATGAAAGACTGAGTTGAGAATTCCACAAATACTTAATAACTGAAGAGCAACTCCCAAACACTGGAAATGATAGAAAAGTGACACTGGGTACAGGCAGAGTAATTATAAACATTGAATACTGTATTGGGTTTAAGCCAGCTACCCCGAGGCCAAAAGCCCAATAAAAAACTCGATTCGATTTTGAAGTAAAAAGGGTATAAAACTCTAACAACAAATAGGAGGGAAAGGTTGTTTTTTTTACAGAAGGTGGGAGAAAGGGGAAACAAACTCCAGGGTATGGAGAATGAGGGAGAAGGATACAGAGACCGGGGAGAAGGGGAGAAAGGGGAGCAAAATGCAAATACAACCCGCAGCAGGCAATTGAGTCCTGAGGCTGAGATTGATGGTTTTGGTGCTGAAGGAAAGCAGGATGCAGGAATTTTATGGTGAAAAGAATTAGTCCCGGTTCTAGAAGAGAATAATGGTGCTTTCCACATAGAGCAACTACTTGCAGCAGAGAGCAGCATGGTTCCTCCTTTATATAGCCAAATCCCAGCAGGAAGTGGGAGTGGCTAACCATGACACCTGGGAAAAGGGTCAGACCACGCCCTTGGGAAGAGTCCGGGGGTTCTCGAGTGGGCTTAAGCCTTTACAAATATAGACTTCACCAAATTCAGTGCTGTATGTTGCTGCAATGGTTAAGTATTAAAGTAACAGTAGCTATTTCCAATTTCACTTGGCCTACAAATTACTCTCCCATGTCATAATGATCACAAAAATAATAACCAATTTTTTGGTGTAACCTTCTGGCTAAGCCATCAGGAAAATTCACTTACAATAAATATAGGAGGAATTTTTGACAATGTGAAAAACAACTGCCACCAAAGAGTAGGAAAGAACAAAGTACTAGAAAGTAGTTAAATCAAAAAAATATTCAGGATGTAAAAATCAGTATATTAGCAGTCTTCTTTTTAATCTGAGCAAAAATGGCAATTTTATAAACCTATGCACATAAACAGTCTCAAAATCGTCACTGATGCTATTTGCTCATCTAAGATTTTGACCCTGGGGGAGCTTGATAGGAGAACAACAGTAAGGATAGTAGTAAGATAGTTACCTAGAAGCGACTCAAAGATATCTGTAAGTAGGTTTGCTAAAAAGATAAAAATTACCAAAATGAAAGAAGAAAGGAGCAAGGATTGGTTACAGGAGACACTGAAACAGGAAACACTGGAAAAGGGCTGTTTTATCATAGAGGCTGAGAATATGATTACTATATGTTTTCTGTATGCTACAGTGTTCCTCAGCTTTGGTAAGAAACTAAAAAGTAGTAGTGATTCATTTAAACAAAATACTTATATGGCAAATCTTTATTTGTGCATACATAAAAATAATATATGAAATAGAATTGAGCTGCTTTTCTCAAACAGGATTAGAGTGATGATTTCACCCATGTATGAGGCTCATTCATTCAGTATTTCTTTCAGGAGGTAGTTTAATTTCAGTTGTTCTGTATTTAACAACATACAGCTGTCAGTTTACTTATAATAACACTAGTTATTTATTCTTTGAAACATTTTTTCTAGCTTATACCTTGTTTCAGCACATAATTTGGAGGACAAAATAATGGCAGATATTAAATTGCACTTCATTTCTGACACTCTTTACAGGCTGAATTTTTTTAGAACAAATTGTTATTTTTATGAGTCTTAACATCAGTGTACATGAAGACCTGGTGCACATTACATTTAAGTGTCTACAAAGACTCCTGATATCACTGTTCCTATAATGAAAGATTAAAAACTTTGTGCTACCTATACATTAATAATTAGAGTGCAAAAAAAATCTTGTTTAAGTTCAAATGTTAAATAAAATTGTAAATTACTGATATTAAATTGCTAAGAAGGATTAATCATATGTTTAGAAGCACCATCAAAATTTAAATTAAATCTCTTCTTTGAATTCTTGATTTTACCTTAAGATAATTGCAGCAAGGTTTAACCTAACTCAAGGTTACCATATTTTATCTATGAAAAGCACATAATAGCAAACACATCTCCTCCCACCTTGTTTATAAAGCTTAATTAAACTTGTAATTGTACATAGAAACACAAATGATTAAAGATGGCATTTGCTAACATACATGGAATTTAGCTGTAAACATCTGCTTTTACATTCTAAAATTCCTAAAATTCTACCCTGAGTATATCTTGAAGAATAAAGTATTAAATTAGAATTACTTTATTACATATTATGAAACACAGGTCTTTTCCTTGAACTCTCGTTACTCTCATTCTTGTGTGTTTCTACGCCTTAGGTAACATAAAACATCAGGATTCCTGGTCACTATTAAAAAGCTGTCAGTTTTATGTACATCATATAGCTCCTTAAAGATTGTAAGCCTGTTAATGGCAGGAAACTCCATGTTAACACCATGAAATATTACATACAGAACCCGAATAGCTGTGCCTTCCAGGGAACTGAAAACAGTGTGGCCTGACATAAGGAAAAAAAAAATATAAATTTTGTTAAGGTATACATCTTTGTAACTATATGTGTGTACTTACATATATTGCCTTTTAGGTAAAACAACAGAACTGTTTTATACTTTTCATAAACTCTTACCAATTAATCATCAAGACAAAAACCTCATCCAAGCAACAGACACAGCCCTAAACTCAAACCCCACCAAAACAAAAGTAAAACCTCAACCAGATAAAAAACCAAGCAAATACTTTCTTTTTAATTCCACTGTTACTGAACTTGGCACAAAGAATGAACATATAGGTGCATGTATAGGTCACACAACAGATGAAATTGTAGGAAGAGAGCTTTAAGGACTGGAACCATAGAGTCATACTCTAGAAATTATGATTTACTGATGTGAGTTATGCACTCCAGATTTCCACTGATTTCTCTCACAATAAAAGGTAAAAAGACAATCAAAACTTTAGTCTTAGGGCAGCAAGATGCTTACTAACATTACAAGATGACCACATATATGCTTTAGCTCTCAATGCTAATTTCATCAGGGTATCTAAATCTTCTGCTGTATTTCCATCTTCTGAGATCACTGTATCTAGCTCCTCTTCCCTGCTTCTGCCCCACAGGATATCCCCACCAAATCTACATCAAGGTCTCCTGTAATAATTGTTTTTAGTTTAGTTCACCATAGTGGCCTATTTTCATTTCTTTTCAGAAAATTGTATAAACTCCTTCTTGCCATCATATTAAACTAATTGCATGCACTACACACTGACTGCTTGACTTATATTGTTCAAATTTGGCATCTTCTTTCTTTTTATTACTATTAATCTAATACTTTATTACCTTATTTTACCTTCCCTACATATAGCTTTATTTCAACTGCTTCATTTATAACTTTTGCCTCCTGACAACAAATCTGTTCCCTCAGTTTCAAACTGACATTTGACATTTTGGTTAGGTTTCATTTTCCCTCTTCAAAGTAGACATGAAAAACAAAGGGGCAAGCAGATCAGTTAAAATGGGTACAATTACTTCCTATTTCCTTCAGTAAGCCCAAGTGAGTGTCTTGCTAAGACTATTTTAATTTTTTTACTTCATTTTTCTCCTTAAAATTAGGGTTGACCCATGCTCCCTGACAAGCGTATGAGACCCAAGTAGGCTGACAGTTCCAAGCGAATGGATGAATACAACCAGTGTTTATCAGAGGAAACTCAAGTAAGAATTCTGTATTTGCAGGTAGTAAACACTTTAGCCTCTGCAATGCTCCTCAACATATAAATAATCTATTCTGGTTTTGTTTGTTTTGCTTTTCCCCTGAAATGTTTCCTTTACCTCAAACATTTTTGTTGGCCAGGAAACCCTGTTACAATTCACAAATTTATGATCTCCTTTATCTTTGAGCTCCTTTGCTAGTTGCTGGAGACCAGTAATCTTGACACTAGCCATCAGATTGCATTCACTCATATACCTACTGAGGACATAAAATTTCCTCTTCTTGTGTTTGTTTGCTGTAATAAGGATTTTATGATCACTCAGGTACCATCTGTGTCCCACACTCAGAATCTATGGGTCAGCTTTCACCATTAGTACATTCACAGACACAGCACTTAAAGTCCTCATTTGTTGTTCCTGTCAGTACAGCTTTCAACAAAACAGTCAAAGCTAGAATACTTTTTCAAGTATTTCAAAGGACAAGTGACCTTACAGAAAAGGAAAAAAAAAATCTTCTGTTAAAAGAAGTGGAAGGGAGGATAGAAGTTTTTTCCCATGGCTGACGAAAAAGCTTTGGTTTTCCTCAAGAGAATGTTTGACTAAAGGTTGACGATAGAAACAGAAACTGCCAGTTTCTGAAGAACTAACCCAAAGAGACCATTACCATAGTCAGTACAAGAAAAAATACTTAAAGAATTTTTCTTCCAGTCTCATGCTAGAGTTTGGTGAAGTTGCACACTGCATTCCTGAAAATATGATGAAAATACCAACTTCGAGGCTTCTTTATTTAACTATGGAATATAACTTAAGGTGATATAGAGAAGGTACACTACATAACTATAAACCACAACTTTACTAAGTATAATTTGGCCTCGATGAGAAAGTGTGTGCACGTGTTCTCATGTGCTGGAAGTATTCTTAGATTTAGTTTTCCCTAGACAATAAAGTTGTTCTGTAATGTTTCCACCATTATGATAACCAAAATATAGTTAGAGGCTATGATTTTGCTCTTATCATTCTTCCCAAATTTGTCAAATAATGAGTCACAGTAGTTAAATGATTATTCAGAACTCCAGTTATGTAATTCAGTAGTATAATTTCATTTACTCGAAAAGTCTGCTTGAATTTTAATATCTACATTAGAAACCAAGCAGTTTAAATGCTTTAGAATTTGATTCATTAGCGTACAACTTTAAATGAATGATCTCTTCTTTATCTCAAAGGAAAACATTGGACTAAAATATAAGCAAATAAAATAATTTTATTCTTAACTGCTCCCCATAAATCACTTAAAGCATGATTCAACTACCTTTCCACACAAAATGTTTTAAAGTAGCTTTATAATATTTTGTTTCCCTAAGCATTTCAAGGAGGATCACACAAAAAAGTATCAAGTTAATGCATAAAAAATAAAGTGAGTCTGTTGTCAATAACTACTTATATTCCAAAATTTGAACACAGTTCTCATCCAAGTTCAGTTGGAAGAACACATTAGAGAAGTTCTGGAAACTGAGTTAAAATAAATATCTTCCAGTTCTTCAGTTAGCTTATAGTCTACCTACATATCTTTCAACTGTTCTCAGTGAAGAAAGACAGGTTTGTTTTGGTTTTGTTTTTTGTTTTTTGGGGTTTTTTTGTATGTTTGAAGAAGCTTGTATTTGTGGAGGGTCCGTATTGAGTTTGAAGGAGATAAGAAGGGAACTGTAAACTGGGAATATCTTAAAGCAGAATTTGGCAGAATGCATTTACCAGCTCTTGAGATTTAATTGGAAAACTATTTGCATGGCATGCTGCGACACAAGATTTGATATAAGAAAAAACTGCAAGCACAGCAATACTGTCTGATTATTGAGATATCTGATTATGGTGTCTAACCAATAGGTAAAAAAAAGTTCAATATGCAAAGAGACTGTTTGCAGAACTCCTGTATCTGCTTCATTAAAGGCATAAAAACGTTCCAGGTCTAATAAGCTGACATGGAAAAAAACCCCAAAACTTTTAAGATCATTGGCTGGTTTTAAGCCTTCTATTTTGTAATAATTAAATATGCACAGTGAAATAATTCCCAATCTTCAGGTCTCTGATTTGAAAGATACACCATATAAAGAGCTTACTTTATGGATCAACTCAACCATTTATTAGGCAAAAAGAATCTAGTGTTTCCAGCTCATTTACCTTTGTATAATACACTTGCAATGAAGAAAACATAAAAGGAACAAAATGTAGAAAAGCCATCTACTTTCAGCAGTCTTTCAACATAATTTAGCTTCTAGAAGGACAAAATAACTCCATACAACAAAGTATTTGTAACACATCAATACTTTCAACACAGAACAGAATTATCCACATGATTGCATTTTTCAAGAATATTATATCAGAATAGATACATTGATGCAAATAGCACTAGATGACAGTTTATATCTATATTCTACTAAACCTGCTAAAGTCCTGAAGTATCTCTGAATTATTTCCAAAGAACAACCCAGAACAAGGAGAACTGCGTATTCTGGCAGTGCTGTTTGTTTATCACAGTGTCATTATTACCTAGACAATTGTTTCACAAAAAGAATGAAAATAACATAAAAAAAATTACCAGCATTAGTGGTGATACTCTAGATATAATTATATAAAATTCTATCCTGGAAGTACTTGATACTGTGAAAGCATACTTCTGAGTCTAATAAATGGCAAAGAGCATTCTGAAAGGAGGGAAAAATTCTTAAGCAAGCTAACTCAACTTTCTTCTGTTAGAGGAAGAAGATGCAAGCATATCAATGACTTTCTTCAATATGTTCATTCACTCCCTTTACTGCTTTAATTTTCTATTTTTTTTTCACAGGTTTTAATCACAACATTGAAACTATGTTTTTTTCTTGGATAAAAAATGTCATTATTACTTTGCAGAGTTTTCATTCAGTAAAATTATAGAAACTTTGGGCAGCTTCATATGCACTAGTCATAAACCACTGCCTAAATTACATTTGTTATTCAGGTAGTACTGCAATGTTTGCATCTTCGTAATTTAAAGATAACTAATACCTCCATTTACATAAAAGCTGAACTATTCTTTTAATAGCATCCAAAGTGTACCTTGCATAGCACTCACAGGTTCACAATGCTATCAATACCAGGAGGCAAAATGTAAAAAAACCAGGCATTTTCATTCTCTCTAACTAAGGTGACCTTCCAAAAGGCAATAATTCATCACAAAACCAGAAATTAAAACCCTGAACACCTTCATATTGTGCATTTTTGGTTCTGCTATTTTACTTTCAAGTATTCAAATCTTTCAGGAGGCATGCCTTCCCACTCAGAAGTATGGAAGAATGCTGACATTGGAGGATGATCAGGTATGTTGCTAACTTTTCTTATGCTCTAGCATGCACAAACAGTTTGTTCTAAATCAAATTGACAAAAAATAATACATCAACATTCATCTCCCTGAAAAACATTTTAGTCTGAAGCACATCTAACTGGTTGTAATATTCCACTCTGCAGCTGGAAGACCAGACCTGCAGTTGCCACAGTTAACATCAGACTGCAGACAATTGAGCATCCTCTGTATTTGCAGACAGATGAGCATTCCCCTTTTTGAGGAAAAGCAAAGTGTTTTTTTATATTTGAGTATGTTAGAAAATGCCTCTTATTTCAACCTCTTGTTTAAACCCAAATTTTATCCATATATTTAGGGATTAACAATTTGTGATGCTTCCTAATTCTCGTGGGTTAACAGGATGCTAATGTATGCAAGTGGACAGGAATTTTCTATTAGGTTTTCAGGTGACAAGTTGTCTTAGAATCATAGAACTGTTTTTGGTGGAAAATACCTCTATGATTGAGTCCAACTGCCTATCCAAGAGGTCTTCCTCATGACAATATTAAGAGAGACAAGATGTAACAGGTTAAAAAACCCCTATTTTTCAGTTTGGTAAAAGTTCCAACCTTTACTTAATAGAGCAAAATCAAAAGTACAGTAGTTATTATGGGAACTGGATTACTTCTAAGGTATTATAATGTCTCATTAAAGCCTGGAATTTTGTTTTTTTTTTTTTTTTAGAAATCAGTTGAGAAGCCTTTAGAAATAAGAGAATATCTATATGACACATAATGTTGTAGTACAGTGAGGCCTGGACCACTTCATAACTCAGCAGCAATATATTCACCTAGCATGACATCTTTCCAGAAGCAGCAGCCCAGCTGATATTATCATAGCTCATGTTTCCATGTACTGCTGGCCAAACTATCTGCTAACTCACCTGTAAGTGAGTGGCTGAAAAAAAATGTAATATTCAACTAAATGGAATACTTTTCTGAATTACAGTAATTGTGGCTGTCTCAGGGAGCTACCCTACAACAGAAGAGTCATCTTTCTTATTAGCAAGGCATCATAGGAGTACAGTAGTCTAATATTAAACTACTCTTAAGTAGGATGTTTCCTTCACATTTCCTTAGATATAAGACTTAACTGACAAGCCAGGCAGCAGAACTCTTATCCCATCATCAGTTTCTATGGAGCAGGAGCACCATTATTCCATTGATAATTACAACAATAATGATGAAGACCAGAAAACTGACATCAAACTTACCTATTCAGGCTTTTGAGTGCTGCAGTAATTGTTCAAAAACTATGTTGGTGCTCTCAACTTACAATCAAAAGGAAATTAAGCAAATAGATCTAAGGACAGAGTGTCTATTTGTTTTATCACATTGACTAAATTCAATGAAGTGTTACTTTCCTGTGTTCTCCAGCAATTACGTTAGTTTTCATTATTAGATACCCCGAATCTGATACATTTCCTGTTGAATTTTAAAATTTTGTTGTTTTTTTTTTAGATCAAGATAGAACACTGACAGCAAGTCACTGTTATTACAATTTTACACAGATTCAGGCTGTGCTATGGCTGCATTAAAAAAAAACAAAACACAACAGAAACAAAACAAAACAAAACCAACCACAAAACCCCCTCAAAAAACCCCAACAAAACAACAATCAAAACCAACCAGCAAAAAAACCTACAAGTTAAAACAAAAAAAAAGCCCAACCAAACATTCAAATCAGACTGCAGTCAGATGAAAGAAGGCATGTATAGAATATTACACACTGAGAAATGGACAAAACTGCAAAACAAAATACTAAAATTCTCTTTATTATTGCTCTTTTTCCTTCAGCTTGATGCTTGATTGAAATTGTTAGGCAATATAATTTACTGTAGAACATTCCCTCATGCAAAGTGCCAGAGTAAATTGTGCTGCCAGATATGTGTTGACCTCCCTCCTGCAAAATTCCCCTCTCCCAGAAAATTCGACTCTTTGTAGAAACCATTGCAATCAGAAAGTGACATCTGCGCTTCTCACCCATAGTCCTAACATGATTAGTAAATATTAATTGAATTTTTTTTGTTATAGCTGAGCTGACTAGTAAAAGCTGCTTTCCATCAACTTCATTTTATATTGAAGATGAACATAGAAGAATTGAGTCTAGGTCACCCAACCGTTCATAGTTTGCGTCCATTACTAAAACATAGAGCATAACTATTTTTCCCTATGACTGGAAGCAAGCACAAAAGAGAAGTTTTGCAGAGCATTCCTCTCATAAGTGATAAGTTTCAATTCCATGTAGAACAAGAGCATTCGTGTTCTTTTATCAGTCTAGGAGTATATATGGAAGTATTGCAAGCCATCTACACTTCTGTTTTGCTTCTATTTGTTTCTAACTCCAGGGCTTTATTTGAACTGCACTTCTGGAAATTAATCTCAGAGATCCATAGGAGAAAAATTTTGCATTTCCCTTCCAGGTCTCATGTTTCTTCCCAACTGGGAAACTCAACAGATGCAGAATTTTACTTTTTAATGCATTCTCTAATGACTCATTTTTAAAGTGACTGAAACATTATCTCTAATTATAGCCACAATATGTTCCTCAGTGAATTTTACATCCTGTCTAAGCATCACATTATGCTCTTCCAATAATTATAGCCTTTCTTCCATCTTTTTTGCTTTTATTTCAAGCCAGTCAAAACTTGAATTCAGTCTTTAACTTTGTTACATAAAGGTCTCCCCCATACTAGATGTTCATTGGATGTCCAAATGTAGTTGCTGTTTAACTTCACATTCTAGGCATTTAATACACTGACACTTTCCCTGGTTCTTGGGTGTGAACTTCCAAAATCAAAGTTCAAACTTGATTCTGAAGGCTGACCTTTTAAAGAATCTAATGTATATACACCATTTCATAAATATATCTACAGTATATGAAAAGATGTCCTCAGGAGTCCCAGACCTCTGAGGCATCAGAGGACATGACAAAGGAGTTCTCCTTGTTTGATGAGGAGTGGATTGATGGGTAGTGGGTTCAGGAACAGTTAGGTAATCTGGACATCCATAAATCCATGAGTCCTGATGGCATGCACCTGCAGGTGCTGAGGAAACTGACAGAGGCCATTGCCAGACCACTCTCCACCATGTCATAGCATACAGGAGAGGTTCTTGGGGACTAGAAGAAGGAAAGTGTTACCTTAATCTTCAAAAAGGGTAAGAAGGAGGACCCAGATAACTAAAGATAAGTCAGTCTCACATCCATCCCTGGAAAAGTAATGGAGCAGCTTATCCTTGGCTCTTGGCTCTGTCCTTACGCATATCAAAGACAAGATGATCATTAGGAGCACTCAAAATGGTTCTACCAAGAGGAAGTCATGTTTGACCAACTTGATAGCCTTTTTATGAGGACATAACCAGGTGGGTAGATGATGGTAGAGCAGTGGGTATGGGTTATCTTGATTTCAGTAAAGCATTTGACACTGTCTCCCACAGCATCCATCTGGCTAACTGAGGCAGTGTGGTCTGGACGATCAAGTAGTGAGGTGGATTGGGAACTGCTTGAAAGAAAGAAGCCAGAGAGTTGTGGTCAATGGGATAGAGTCTAGATGAAGACCTGTATCTAGTGGAGTCCCTCAGGGGTCAGTACGGGAACCAGTTCTGTTCACTATACTCATCAATGACCTGGATAAGAGCACAGAGTGCACTGTCAGTGAGTTTGCTGATGACACCAAACTTGGTGGAGTGGCTGCCACACCAGAGGGTTGTGCTGCCAGTCAGTGAGACTTGGACAGGCTGAAAGGTTAGGCTGGAAGAAATTTAATGAAATTCAACAAGGGCAAGTGTAGAGTCTTGCATCTGAGAAAGAACAGCTCCAGGGATCAGCATAGTTTGGGGACTGACCTGTTGGAGAGCAGTGAAAGGGAAAAGGACATGGGGATCCCAGTGGATGGAAGATTGACCATGAGCCAGCAATATGCTCTTGTGGCCAAGAAAGCCAATGCCATTCTGGGGTGTATTAATAGGTTAGTAGGTTGAGAGAGGTTCTCCTGCCCTGGTGAGGCTGCATCTGGAGTATTGTGTCCAGATCTGGTCCCCTCAGTTAAAGAATAACCTCGGGGAACTGCTTGAGAAAGTCCAGCATAGAGACATAAAAATGATTAAGAGAATGGAACATCTTCCTTATCTGAAGAGACTGAGGCAGCTGCAGCTCTTTAGTTTGGAGAGGAGGAGACTGAGGCATGACCTCATTAATGTTTATAAATATGTAAAGGGTGAGTGCCAGGAGGATGGAGCCAGGTTCTGTCAGTGATGCCCAATAACAGAACAAGGAACAGTGAGTGAAAATTGAGGTATAGGAAGTTCCATGTAAACATGCAGAAAAATATTTTCATGGTGACAGAATGTTGGAACAGATTGCCCATGGAGGTTGTGGAGTTCCTTCTCTGGAGATACTCAAGACCTGCCTGGGTGTGTTCCTCTGTGATCTGGTATAGGTGATCCTGATCTGGCAGGAGGGTTGGACTAGATGATCTTTCAGGGTCCTTTTCAGTCCCTGACATTCTGCAATTCTGTGAAAAATAAATACATATAAATAAATCTACTGTATTTTCTCTCAGAGGGAAATGAGTCAAAGCACAGATCATTGTATATTAAAGGTGTTCTAGTAAACAAAGTGTTATCAATAGCAGGTAAGTTCTCACAGTGTATTCATTTGTTTGGTCCCTCATACAAACATTAGACACTGTTAGACTTTCTACTTGTTCAGAACTGGTATGTCATATAGATATGTTACCAACTTTGACACCATAAAGTTCCTTAAGAATTTTTTTTTCCCTTCAATAGATGAGTAGCTAATCCTGTTGACTGTGTTGTCTGCATATTACAACCAAGAAGACAGTGGTTGCTAGCCGAATTATATAACCTGTCTTTGATGCTAATATATTCCAATGGCCTTGTACATATTTAGCTGACAGTCCTAAGTTTGTCTGTTCTCGTGGATCCAACAAGATCATTAGTTTCTAAAGCTGAAGGATTCTTGGGAGCTTTTCCTTTAATCTCCCCCACAACTTTCTTCTCTTAGATCTTCTATATCATGGCAGATGTTTCTCTCTTCAAATACATAGGTGTCAATAAAAGATATTGTCAGAAAACAACACAAAGGAGACTTCATCACTTTTTTTTTTTAAGATTTGTACACCGTCAGCTTGCTACACCTGGTATTGATATAATTCCATTGTGAAAAGAGACTAATCTAAAAAGAATTTACACTGAAAGTGTGAATATTTAAATGGACTTATTTAATTTGCAGATAATAGATTGTTTCTCTCCAATATATTTCTTCCACTGAATTTCAAAGAACCAGAATTTTATCTTTAATTTTTCCCAGTTTCTCATTTCCTTTTAAATAGGGCAATTGGGTGGATATACCAAGTCCTAATTATTACGTTACTGGAATTTCTCACTTGCTAACTCAGGGAAAACAGCCAAGAGAAGCATCTTGTCTTGAGAGAAGCATCCTGGGGGTTGTACTAGATGACATTTGAAAGTCTCATTCACCCCAAACTATTCTATACTCTTCCATGATTGTATGCTTAGGCAGTCACTTAATCAGAAAAATAAATTGAAAGAGAGTAAAACAATTTTCCATCTTCTTCAGAGAAGGGTAGTGATGCACACTGACTGCAGTATGCTCAGATTTGTTTTAAGTTGTTCTTATAATATCTGGAGTTTTCATGAGCTGAAGTTATTAGTCACTACCAGACAAGCTGTCTGTTTGCACTCTTTCCTCCAGCCAATGCTACAGAAGAATACCTGTAAATCTGCAGAACTAGTAAGGAATTAAACAAGCTTGGCCTGAGGAAAATGAATAGAGCAAGATGTTCTTTAACAGTCAGTCCTGGACTGATACATACCCTCATGCAAATCACTCAATACACATGCCATCCTCACAATTTTTAGAGCAAGGTAGAAGAGCGCTTTGCACTCTAGAGATAGATTATCAGCCTATATTTACTCAGAGTGGCCTGGATGCTACTTTTAAGATTATTAATTCAAAAGTCAGCACCTCAAAATACCAATTTAATTATCAATCTCAGATATCCTAAGTTTCTTCTAAACTCAAATTTTAATTATTTTTCATTTTAGTTCATATTTTTTTCAGGGAATAAAATAATATGTTGTTGTACTTCTGAACTGAGTTACAAGCATTTCAATACCACTACTTCCAGGAAAGACCAATACACTTGTGACTGGAATTCAGCCTGGCCTCAACTAACTCAGCCAGAATATGAGTGTATCCTTCCTCTAAGTACAAAAATAAAACCAGCTAGTCTCAGATATATGTACTTGTCTCTGTCTTGGATGACTGAGTTGCTGATCTTCTAGTTCCTTGGTAGATATTCATCCAGAATGTCACATCTATCTGTGTTTGTCCTTAAAAGAATATGTCAAATACAAGCTTCTGGAATAATGCCATGCTGCTTTAATGCAACTCTAATATATCCTCTTTCTAGGCATCCTTTAACATGAGCTGCTTAAAAACTGTCCAATAAGTGTGAAAATTTGTTCTTCCCTTACAAAGTCACAGTGAAAAAATAAGAGTGGAGTCAATAAAGAAAGCAGCAGTTTAAACGAACTTAGACAGTTCACTGAGAGAAACTTTACAGTGTTCAAAAAGATGGCATTAAAAACATTTCAGTCAGCTGTGAATGCCAGCAGGAAACTATTTCCATTGACAAAAGAAGCATACAGCAATTAGGTCTTGGGAGAGCTGCCATCATCCATTAACAACAGTAAAGGAGGTGGAAGGGAAGAAAGTTTTTGAAAAGAGAAGTTCATATGGTAAAATAAAGATTCAGCTGCAGAACTTAGGTCATTGTGAACATACAGCAAAGCGCATCACTGTTCTCCATACTGCAGTTAAGTAGGCCATAATGGAGAACCTGTCCTAGCACAGAAAGTCTCAGGTTGCCGTTGCTGTGCTATAATGTCAAAGGAATGTGCTTAGAAGTAGCTCAGATATCTCTTCCCATGGATCTGGTATTTTTTATTTATATTAAAGTCAGGATAAAGGCTGGCTCTCTGAATGACAGATTCAGGTCTTGTATCTCAGTATTTTTATCAGGTCTTGTATCTCTGTATTTTTAGCTCAGAGTTTGGATTAGGAAGATTACAAACCTCATATTTTTTTTCAATATTAAGTTCTAAAGATGCACTTCAGGAAAGGCCAAAAATAACAGATTTATTATATGCAGAATTTAAGCAAATATTCTCCCTCCCCTCCCCCATTATATACAGGATTTAAATACTAGTACACTACACGTGTGCATAGCCACTTCAGCTGTTGTGCATTTCTCTAAGAATCTAATAACTGGTCACACCAGTTTTTGCTTTATTAAAGGAGATTGGATGGCTTCGGTAATGGCTGCAAATAAGAACTGTAATTTGAAATATCAAATGGGGCCAAAAAAAAGTAAATAAATGGAAATTCAGATAGATTAACATCCATCAGAAACAGCTTCAATACACATAAGAAAATTGTAGCAGGATAAGTTTCACACTGGCACAATGGACAAGATTTTAACAGCCAAGACTGGCTGCACTTTCAAACCTTTGCTGTCCCTAATGCTGGAAGTGCAAATTGAAAATTTGCAACAGTTATCATTTCTCAGTGGCTCCTTTTGCTCCAGAGTGGATGAGCATATCTATACTGCCACATCCTGCAGAGCCTGTAAGTAGTACAACATACAGGCCTGAAGCTTCAGGACATATATATTTTATGTGCATATACTTTTACACATCAAACATGCTTTAAAGGAAAAAAGCTACAGTTCTTTATAGTTATTCTAAGCACATACATAATGAAGGATACAGTACTGACAGTTTATAAAAGAGTCTTTTTTTTTGTTGTTTTTTTTTTTGTTTTTTTTTTAATCTCTTTTGTCCATTCATATAGCCAGATAGGTCTTCATGTTCTGGTTGCTGATTATTATTATTATTATGGATTTTTTTTGTGCTTCTGGGTATTTTTTTTCCTTTTCTCAACAGAATGGATCACCCAGATTCAAAACAAGGCATAAAAATAACATGTTGTTCTGTAGAACAGAGATTTGCATTAGATAAATGTAATGAAAATAGAAGTGTAGAAGCCAAATAGAAGTGATCTTTGAATGGTTATAAGTTATTTATCTCCAAGAGATTAAAAGAATAGTGACATGAAGGAAACAGGACTTCCAATAAGCAAATCATCAGGGAAAGAATTGGTATCACAGAAATGAAGGTATGTGATTGCAGTATCTTGCAGTTACTATAAATAAGTAATGGAAAGGAGTTTTAAAACCATATAAACAATACTTTTTAGTACAGTAATAAAAGCATTGGAATTAAAGTAGTAATCTTGTTTAATTCATTCTGTTTGGAATAGTTGCTGCTAAACTAAGCAATGCTTTGATTCCAACCCCAATCCACCATTTCTTGAAGAACTACAAATAACTGAAGCTATGAAGAATCACTCTGATGAAAGTACTTTAGACAAGGCCATACTACACAAAATGAACTATAAATTATATCTAATGATATATATGATTCTTAACCGTTCTAGGCATTAAACAGAGGCCTCTTATGAGAAGTGTATTCTTTTTTGTTTTATTTGCCTTTATATATATCATCATAACCCCCATATTCCTATTAGGTACCTAATTCCCTCTTGTAGGTTGACACTGGCTGGATGTTCATGTGTCCACCAAAATAGCTTCATTAATCCACTCCTGAGCTGTACAGAGGAGAAAAACATAACAAAAGGCTCATGGGTTGTGATAAAGATGGGAAGAACACTAAGAAATTATAAAATTCAGGAAAATTAATTTAATTTATTGCAAATCAAATTCAGAGTAAGGTAATGAGAAAATCCCAAATCTTAAAACACCTGACTCCTGCCCTACCTTCTTCCTAGACTTAGCTTCATTCTTGATTTTTGCTACCTCCTTCCCTCAGTGACACAGAAGGATGCCCAATGCTGGTTGAATTCAGTTCATTGCACATAGTCTTTGCCACTCCTTCCTTCACACTCTTCACCTTCTTCATCATGAAGTCACGATATGGAGGCAGTTCTCCACAAAATTCTCTAATGCAGACCCTTCCCACAGGCTGCAGTTCTTCACAAATTGTTCAAATATGTCTCTCTCATGGAGTGTAGCCTTATAGGAGCAGACTGCTTTGGTATTGGCTCCTTGTACTCCATAGGTCCACAGGTAGTGCCAGTATCCTGGTTTCCACAGGGACACAGCCTCCTTCATGTCCACCTGCTCTGGTGTGGTATGGGGAGTGACATGTTTCAGTTCAATATTGATGAAACAATGGTGTGCCTCTAGGTAAAGATGGTAGATAAGATAAAAGGAAGTGTGAAGGGAAGGAATTCGGGCGAGGTCGTTGATTTAATTAGCCAATGTAACTAACATGCATGGGGAGTGGGGTGCATGATTTGAAGACTCATTTGTGAATAGAACTCAAAGTGTATATAAGTGAAACAAGTTGTGCAAATAAATATCTTTGCCTGGGTAAACTGCATAGTCTATGCCCTCTATTTGCTACAGTATGAGATTCTTCATGAACAGCAGGGTGGATATGTTCTACATCATTAACACATATGAGCCGCAGGGATACAGCCTGCCTCACCATTACCTTCACCACAGACTGCAGAGGAACCTGTTCTGGTGCTTGGAGCACCTCATCCTCTCCCTTCTTCACTGGCTGCAGACTCTCACATTCTCACTCTGTTCTGCAGCTGTTGCACAACTGGTTTTACCTCCTTTTAAAATGTTTTCTCAGAAGCATTACTGTGGTCACTGATGGGCTTAGCCTTAACCAGCAATAGGATCATCTTGGAGACAAGTGCCATTGGCTATATTAGACATGGGGGAATTTCCAACAGCTTCTCACAGGAGTTACAGCTGTGCCCTACTGCTACCAAAACCTTCTCCTGCAAACCCGGTACATTTATTTATATCTAAGTATTTCAGGGCTTGCTATGCAGAGTAATAAATTATTACATACAGGTTTTCAATTGAATGAAAGTGTCTTCTAACATATCATGGCCATAAAAATTCCATCAGAAAAGAATACAGAAGTATCAAGATACTACTTCATACTTCACAAATATCAATAATTAGAGTTGCGAGATCCAAAAGAGCCAGAGATCAGTATAACTACTATGAGATAGTGGGAAGAAGAATATTTAAGAAGAGTCAAATAAGGGAGAAAAACAAATAAGTATTCATTACTACTCTAAGATTCTTTCCAAAGACCCAAATGATAGTCTGTAACCGCGTATTAAATCTCGCTTCCCTTACAGGGATCTTGTTTCTGTTATAAGTTGTATACACTTTCGTATGTCCATGCATGAACTGCTAGAGCACACATAAGAGGGCACAAGAGTGGTATAAATAAGGTAATTTATGAAATAAAAATCATATTCTTTTCATGCTTATTTCCTTTTCCTTTTGCAAATGTCTGCAAGAGACTTTAAAATGTGATATGCATAATGGAAGGAGTGAAACACTTTCAATTTAATTATGAGACAGAAAATACTTGACTTTTTTTCCCTTCTAAATATGCACTGCGGACTGTGATTGCAAGACAAACAATATATTTCATGTGCATGCACTACTAGATGTTGCAGATATTCAATGCATAGGAGTTATTGCAGGAAGCTATTTTTTTCAATGGGTATTTGATTTGAATATAAAAGAAACGTTAGTGTTTGGGACCAAACTGAAGAAAAAAAGAGGAAGACAAAAAAACTCATATGTCAAAATGGTCCAACAGCAGGATCTCTGAAGACAAATCTCAGTCCTTAAATCTCTTCATACCAGCCAATTTGATAGAATTGCAGAAGACATACAGATGTTATCAAGCAATGATTGTGCCATTAATGACTGTAAAATATTGAGAATGATTCAGAAGTTGCTCAGATTGAGATGGCAATGCTAGAAGAGGAAAATGAGGTACTTAAAATAAGAGCATAAGATAAACAAGGCAGAAAATGGAATAACCTATCACAATGATTGTTCAATAATGGCAATTATACTTTCAGTGAGATGAGACCATATGACTAAATTAGAATCAGAGAAGCAGCTAATAAATTCAAACTGTTCTGCCCAAGTAGCTGAGTTGCTTGATACATTTTTCTACAATGGCAATTTGAGTTATGGTAGCATGCAGCATAGGGGTTTTTTTTAATCTTGATATATTTACAACCAGGCCACAAACACATTTTGGTATGGAGAACCCAGATGTCTTAGATGTCATAAGGCTGGAACTTCAGTTTGGTCTGAGGGAAATATAGTGTCATGCAAATTAATGAAATTGTACTGGTTCTCAGCAAGTTGGTTGACTACTGTTTAAGGAACAACAAAGCTCAAACCTAGAAGCGGCCATGGGCTGTGCACCACCTAGCCACCAACATGTCAATGAAACCACTATACCAGTGTGCTAAACAGAAGAGTACTGCCTCTTCTGGCCTACTTGTAAATATGACCTTGCTGCCAGCTATTGTTATGAAACAGACATAGACACAAACATAGACTTTTAAGCACACGAGATATCAGAATAGAGTGATTTGTATATCAGACACCTCTTCCGTTAAGAATTTTAACCCTGAGTGATGGCTTCTGCCCTTATCCTTAGAGCTATAGAGTATTTCAGTTGATTTAGGTCATTCCTTGTATTGTTGACTAAGAAACATGTTCAAGTTCTGTTTGATCAGATATGGTTCATAGATCTAAAAACAAACAAACCTAACCAAACCTAACCAACCAACCAAAAACCCGAAACCCCAAACAAACAACAAAAAAACCTCAAACCAACAAGCAACCAAAGAAAGCAAAACGAACACAAAAAGAGGGAAAGGAAGAAACATTAATATAAACTTTGTTATCACAGATTTAGTAAAAAAAATTCTGACAGTTTTTCATCTGGATTTAAAAAAACTTATGCTTGGGAGATTTTTGGTGAGAGGCCATGCAGAAAGTATCTAGAGCACCAGAGCATACATTTCACAGTAAACATAGATGTATATACTCATCATAGAAGCAAATATTTCAATGGCTTTCATAACTGCTTTCATGGATACATCACCCACCAGAAATCATACACCACACACATTCCAACTACTTGGGCATATTCTCTAGGTATTTTTAGCAGTAGTCTCATTCTCCTGCAGCAGGGTATTATCTAGTCAATCTTCTTCCCTGTTCTTGCTCCACTCCTCTCCTTAAAGTGAAAAATCACTGAATTACAGTATGTGCTGATCAGGAATTATGGTTCTCACAATTTCATGTCTCATTTTAAATTGTTTATTATTCCACTTCTTGTGAAATAGTGTGAGAAGTAATAGATCAGAGGTGTGTTGAACAGTAAGACCTATGCATATTTGCTTCTGAATCAGAAGAACATACCTACCTGGCTCTGTCTTTGATTGCAAGTACAATTGCAGTTTAGTTTCTGTCCTGCTCAATGACAGTTGCGTGAATGAATCAATTATGTTTTTAGACATTTATATTGGTGAATGAAGAGAACACTTTATTACACTGCCTGTGCTGTTTGAACTAATTGGAGAATCCAGAACAAAAAAATGGTATTACATTATAGTGTTAATGCTTCTTGAAATGAGCTTTGTATCTGCAAATAAAATAAACTTCATGCAAAACAGCAAACCCACATGCTTTTGCATATTTTATTAGAAGCATTGTACAGCACTATCTAACAATTATTAGAATCTGTTATTGAAAACCTCTTGGTAAACACAGAAATTTGCAAGTTCAATAATGTGTATGTATCATGGATTGAATTGAATCTGCTGCTGATATTCAACACTATGTTGCTGTCATGCCAGCCTCAAAATGAAAGCGCTGGCTGGAGGAATGTATTACGGGGCTTGAAGTTCAGATTGTAATGTGAAAGGCTTCCTGTTCCAGCTGCTGTTTTCATCTTTCAGAGTTTGAGGCACTAGGCTTTTCTGCTGGGCTTGCTGCATGCTTGGGTGGGGAGAATTGCTCTATTGCTGGCTTCTGCTGCTGCTTCTGTGTTTTTCTGAAAATAAGCTAAGGTAATTGTGTATTACATAATATCATTTCCAGTAAAACCCTGTATCTCAACTCTTCCTCTCAACACAGGGGTTTTTTGTATTACTTTTCCTCCTATGTGTGTAGGGAGAGAGGGGAGGCTTGTGACTGGAGGCCATTAAAGATAATAAAACCAGCTTTTGTAAGTATGTCAACATAAAAGAAGATCTAGGGACAATCTCTACCCATTACTGGATGAAGGAGGGAATCTGGTGACCACAGACAAGGAAAACCCTCAACTGCTGAAAGGCTACTTCGTCACAGTGTTTGCCAGTGACACCTGTTGCACCTTGAGGGTTTGGCCTCTCAAACTGGACAGGAATGGGGAGCAGAATGCAGCCCACATAATCCAGGGGGAAATGATCAATAACCTGTTGTGCCACTTAGATGTTCACAAGTATGTGGGACCAGAAGGAATTCACCCAAGGATACTTAAGGAGCAGGCAGAAGTTCTTGCCAAGCTGCTCACTGTTATTTGTCAACAGTCCTGGCTAAATGGGGAGGTCCTAGTTTACTGGAGGCTAGCAAATGTGGTGCTGGAAGGATGATCCAGGGAACTACAGGCCTGTCAGTCTGACCTCAGTGCCAGAGAAGGTTATGGAGTAAGTCATTCTGAGTGCCATCACATGGCACACACAAGACAACCAGGCAATCAGGCCCAGTCAGCATGGGTTTAGGAAAAGTGGGTGCTGTTTGAGTAGCTTGATCTCTTTCTACAATAATGTGACCTGCCTAGTGGACAAGGGAAAGGCCATGGATGTCGTATACCTGGACTTTAGTGAAGCGTTGGTCATTGTCTCCCACAGCATTCTCCTTCAGAAACTCAGGGCACAAGGCTTGGCTAAGTGCACTCTACACTGGAATAAAAACTGGTTAGATGACCAGTCACTAGTGGTGTCCCCCAGGGTTCAGTATTGAGGTCTATCCTCTTTAATACTTTTATTAATGATCTGGATGAGGGGACTGAATGCACTCTCAGTAAGTCTGCAGATAACACCAAGCTGGGTGGCTGTAACAATCTGATAGAGGCTAGCGAAGCTTTACAATATGACCTGGACAGGTTAAACTAATGGACCAAGGCTCAGTGCATGAAGTCCAACAATGTCAAGTCCTGCACTTGGGCCACAACAACTCCATAGTAAGCTACAGACCTGAGGATGTGTTGTTGGAAAGCTGTGACTTGGAGAGGGACATGGAACTATTGGATGATAGTCAACTAAATATGAGTCAGCAATGTGCCCAGGTAGTCAAACAAGCCGATAGCATCCTGACTGGTATTAGAAACATAGTGGTCAGCAGGAGTAGAGAGATGATCATCACACTGTACTCAGCACTGGTGAGGCCACATTTTGAGCACTGTGTTCAGTTCTCAGCCCCTCACTACAAGAGGGTTATTGAGGTTCTGGAACATGTTCAGAGAAGGGCAATGAGGCTCACAAAGAGCCTGGAGCACATGCTCTATGATGGATGTCTGAGGGAGCTGGGGTTCTTCAGTCTGGAGAAGAGAAGGCTAAGAGGAGACTTCATTGCTCTCTACAACTACCTGAAGGGAGGCTGGAATAAGGAGGGGGCCAGTCTATTGACCTTTGAGTCAAGTGACAAGTCTAGAGGAAATGCTTTCAAGATGCACCAATAGAGGTTCAGGCTGAATAGTAGGAAATATTTCTTCACAAAGAGGGTTATCAAACATTGTAATGGTCTGCCCTGGGCAGTGGTGGAGTCACTGTCCCTTGAGGTATTTAGGCAGCCTGTGGACCTGGTGCTTAGTGAAATTGTTTTAGTGTTAACTCTTCAGTGCTGGATCAAGGACTGGGTGACCTTTGAGATCTCTTCCAACCAGATGTTTTCTGTGATTCTGTGAGAGCAGGCTGTGTTAACCCAGGGCAGTATGCTGATGTCCTGTTTGCACTTGTTTACCTCATGTCTCTGCTTTTAGACCTCAAAGTTATCCACCTAATCTGATATTTAAAAATACTCAATTACAAGATGTTCAGTTTCTAAAATGTATTTTTGCCTGTGTCACATGCATTAAAAAAGAATTTTAGCAATTCTTAACACCAAAGTAGAATAATAGAATCATGGAATCAGTCAGGGTTTGAAGGGACCACGAGGATCACCTAGTTCCAAGGCCCCTGACATGTCCGGAGACACCCTACTCTAGATTAGGCTGGATAGAGCCTCATCCAGCCTGGCCTTAAACACTTCCATGGAAGTGACTCCAACCACCCCCTTGAGCAAGCCATTCCAGGGCCTCACCACTCTCATGGTGAAGAACATCCTCCTCAATCCAATCTGAATCTCCCCACCTCCAGCTTTGCTCCATTCCCCCTAGTCCTGTCACTACCTGATAGCCTAAAAAGTCCCTCCCCAGCTTTTCTGTAGCCCCACTTCAGATACTGGAAGGCCACAATAAGGTCACCTGGGAGCCTCTTCTTCTCCAAACTGAACAGCCTCAACTCTTTCAGTCTGTCCTCATAGGAGAGGTGCTCCAGCCCTCTGATCATCCTCGTGGCCCTTCTCTGGACACGCTCCAGCATGTCCACATACCTCTTGTCACAGGCAGCTCCAGAACTGGATGCAGTACTCCAGGTGGGGTCTCACCAGGGTAGAGTAGAGGGGGAGAATCACCTCCCTTGACCTGCTGGCCACATTTCTCCTGATGCAGCCCAGGATCTGGTTGGCTTTCTGGGCTGCAAGTGCACACTGCTGGCTTATGTTGAGCATCTTGTCCACCAGCACACCCAAGTCCCTCTCCACAGGGCTGCTCTCCAGCCAGTCACTGCCCAGCCTGTATTTGTGCTTGTATTAAAAGGTCAAAGAATAATGCATCAACAATATTGTTGAGAAGCCGAGTCTTTAATGTTTTTTTTAATGTCTTCTAACATGGTTTTATAAAATGACAAGTAACAATACTGTCACTCACAGAAATTGAGATCAGGGAATATCTCCTGTATTTTTTCCCTAAAGTTGTTCAAATCACATTAACAAACTCATTTCATAAAGGTGTCCATCTTAAACTAGTCACTATAAGCCAGAAGTTAAAAAAAAAAAAAAAAAAGAACAGTCTTGGAAATTCATTGTCCCTACAAACGTCTCCTTCAATTTTTAATTGTCTGTGTGCCAAAAATAACAAGTGGAACCTACTGACATTAAGTGGGAATTTTCTTTTGTTTTAGTAAAGGGCAAAATAAACCCCAAACCAACCCCCCACCACAAAAGAAAAATAACATCAATAAAAGCAACTTATTTAGTGACCCTTCTTGCAAGAATATTTATAAAACTATCAGTGCCAGAATAGCTATTTAAAATTAGAATAAATATTTGCAATACTAGAAATTGATTTTTAAGACTTCAACTCTGCTTCCTGTCCTAGATAGCCAGTTTAAAATGGTTCTTCATGGGCCATCTCTTTGTTTAACATCACATTTCAGCTGTCTTTGAAGAGGAGAGAGTGTGTGTGTGCTTGCTGGGTGCTTTGAGATATTGTACAGTATTCATGTAATCTGTATATATATATATGAACCTTGATTAGTTGAGGTTTTAACTTTGACAAGTTAGAATACTATGGTATCCAGTTCTCAATTCCATTTTATACCTTTCTTCTTTTTAAAGAAGCACTTGAGTAACTGAAGTAACACTGAAGGCAGAGATCATACATAGAGGTCTTAAAACCTACTGCTAATAGTGAACAATGTTTTCCCATGCCATAAAATCTTAGTCGTATGACAGGCACTGGAGCTTGCCACACAAATCACTGCACGTTTATCTTTGGTAGTCTGCAAGCCTTGGAATAATACATTGTTGTTTCCAAAGAAACAAATGTCTGGATTAGGCTGGGTGACAATAATCACCATCTGTAAGAAATTTAATTCAACATGCTGTTAAAGTTTTGTTGATTGTTCCTTTGCCACTTGTCTGCATCCACATATGAATCCTCATCCCACTGTATAGTCAAATGCTGTAACTGGACATGTCTACTTCTTACAGTTTTGAGAGGGACTTGGGGGTTCTGGTGGACAAGAAGCTCAACATGAGTCATCAGTGTGCACTTGCAGCCCAGAAAGCCAACCAGATCCTAGGCTGCGTCAGGAGTAGTGTGGCCAGCAGGTCAAGGGAGGTGATTCTCCCCCTCTACTCTACCCTGGTGAGACAAATGCTGTAAATGGACATGTCTACTTCTTACAATTTTGAGAGTTTTAGACTACAGATTTGACAGATTACAAGGAACTAATAATACATTATTCTATGTATCACATGTCATAGGGGCAGGTGTGATATACATTTATCTTAAACCACTGTTTAGCCCAAGAAGGAAGTAGTTTCATCTCTGACTTTTACTATAAGTTCTTTCTAAATTTCTATTTTTTTTCTATTTATTAAAATCTACAATGAACACTTAGAAATAGAAATTTGTTTGTTTGTATTTTAAAATTTAATTAAGGAAAGATATAGTGTGTAAACTTTGTTACCATTATAGAACATAAATCTATAGTGATGGAAATCAGTAACTAAACTTTGAGTGAAAGCTAACCTGACTGAGAAAGTTCTGTATGACATTTTAATATTTTGAATCTGGGAATAATAGCAGTGGGGTTGAAAGAAAATACAGATTCAATTTTTTAAACAGCCACTTGTGCTGGTTTAAACTAATTGGAGAATTTGAGTGAGATATTAAACTATTGGCTGAGAGAGGAAAACACAGTATGTCACTTCACCCAGAGCTTTACTGAGAAAGAAAAAAATTGTTTCAAAAAAGTGTAACCAAAACGTAGATAATGCAGACAGTTTCAGACCGCTCTGGCTGCGGCTGCTTCTCTTACATGGTTCCTTTGTCTCTCTGCCTTGGTAGCTAATTCTCAGTAATTCTACTAATTTCTTTCCTACTACTAATTCCCCTGGCTGATCTACCTCAGTTTATCTGCAGCATCAAGAGGTGGTGAGATAAGATTGGGGAAGGGGGGGAAAGGTGATCGAGGTGGTTGGATACCCCTCTTGGGGATTTTGGTCTCTGGGAGGGGTGTTGTGTTTCTGTATTACCTTTTCACTGTATATATCTGTAAATATCTGTTATACCTTGTAAATATTTGCTTGTATATTGTGCATTGCTGTAAATATAAAGCTTCATTTATCAACTTCCAGTGTTCTGAGTCCTAGCTGGGGTTTATATCAAAAAGTGTGGGGGGGCAGGTAACTGCTAAACCACTACACCATTTCAAACCACTGCATTTGTGCCAGTTTCTGCACTTGCTTAGACTATAAAAAGGAATGTCAGTGTAGCTCAGGCCCCCTGTAGAGGGATAGCTTTCATCAGAGTATATACTAGTCACATGTAGCAATTTTTTTCCCCCTGACTGCAGTTGAATAGACTGAAGTAGGACATTTTCAATACTATTCTCATGAAGCTAAAAAAAAAATCCCTCCAAAACCTAGAATGAGACACCCCCACAAAGCAGCAACATTTCCAGACTTTGTTTCATATCTCTACTACAGGGTATATATTACAAGAGTAAAGTTGATTATATACTTACATTTACTAGCAGTATCAGATTTGGGATCAACAATTGCAAAGAATAATCACCCTGAACTTCCATTTGTGATGAAAATACCTAACCACAAATAGCCTATAACACTTTACAACTTTCAATTAGAACTATGGATCTCACCCTGCTCCTCCTTTTAATCACTTCTTCTTTATCCTATCCTTATGTTATTTAAAGTGGTTGCTACTGTGACACTTCTGCAAAAACATTAGTTACTTTCCTTACAGTAAATCCCTAAGGCAATGTCACATTACACTACCATTAACTTTATAACAGATTATCAGTTTCAAACCTTTTTCCAATTCCTTGCTCTTAGCAGGTCAGTTTCTTTCCTTTTAATACACAAGTAACTTTTTATTATTTTGGGAAGGATTCTGCTTATGAATCTGGCAGACTAAAAGGTGAAGCTAAACTTTGCTCTAAACACTGCTGACCCCTTCATCTCTCTGAACAAATTATAAGGTATGAGTATTAATATTTGGAATAGAATTATTCAAGTACTTATTTTGCAGTTATAGTCTCATTTTAATCTAGAAATCCTACACACATTTGACTAAAACTATAGACAAATGAGAACACTTTGGTTATGTTCATTTTATCCCAGATTAGAAAAACTCTTTAACTACCATCTCATTTGGATGGATGAAACAGTAACCAGCACCACACTTGAACAATGTAAGCATAGTGATGATTTCTACAATTCCTCTACTTGATCGAAGTATTTAATAGAGATTTTTTATGGTGACAAGTGTTTTTAATTAACATAAACCTAAAAATAAATGGAATTATAGTTTCTTTTTAAGAAAATTATATCAAGGTTACATTGTATCATAGGGTGGAAGCTCTAAATTTACAAAATTGTACACTTTACAATTCCTCCAAGTGATTAAATAGTTAGACAGACTGTAAGAATTAGACATCTAAAGGGTACGTAAAGGACACCCAGAACCATCCTAAAGTCCTTGCACTACTAGATAGCTCTGCTTTCTTCAGTAAATTCAAATATACATTTCTTCAACTCATATACTCATTTGACCTCAAAGGGTCTTGGGTGCCAAACAACTAGTAAACAGTGTCCTTGTTTTCACCTTCACTTTCAGGTATTATCTCCCACTTCCTCTTTAAAAGTAACTGCTTACTCCATGTTCTCCCATGGGGAAAAAAAACACAAAAAAACCCACTGCAATAAATTTGGTTATTTAAAGAGATATCTCTCACTTATAAAAAATGCCACTCTTTTTTTCTTCCTGGATTTAACCCGTTCCTGTTTCGTACATCAGTTTTTAGTACCCCCTTTATGACAACATTTGTTGATCAGTTAAAGGAATGCTCTTGGAAAACTTAGAAATACAAGACTTTATTTCAATCCATGAACAGAGAGCTTTACCAGTTTAACAGTTGTTTATGAAGCATACTTTTTTACTTGTAACTTTGTATTCAGAAAAATACAGTTCAGGCAATGAGACACTATCTGTTTCATTTGGATATTGCAGACTGTTTAGAACTATTGTTTTCATTTAGAGCAAGCATAATAGTTTGTTTATAAATCACTATCCTGATCAAGAATTTTAGATGTGTCTTACCAAATGGTAACTTCATTGTGGATCAATGATCTTGCATATATTACATACTTTATGTTGGAGAGAGTGGAAGACTGAATCATTTTGGTGATACATTCACTAGAATGAAGGAGTTTTTCAGAACTTTCTGTAAACTAACATTAACAGTTTTGCTGCACAGACAGCAAGACCAGGGTCAGAAGATGCAGAAGTATCACATCTGAACAAAGAAAGCATATTCTGAGCTCACCACATAGAATGTTCCATGCATAGTGCTTACTAAAATGGGAAAGGACAAAAATCAATAACAAGACAAATTGTATTTTCAGGTTTCAAACTTATGCAAGTAATGCAGGAAAAAATACTATCAAAAGCAAGGCAACCAGCAGTGTCCTTCCCACACAGAACTTGCTTTTGTTTAGCATTTACATTGGTGATTACATTGATGTAGGTATGGTTCGAGTGACAGACCAATCTTGAATACAGATGAAAACTACAAACTAATAACAAGAGCTAGATGTATTATTATAACCTCCATTGTCTGCAAGAAACCTAATAGATAATTAAGAATATTTGTGTGGGTAAGAATTTTAACAAATAGTAATGACCTCATAATTCAGTGCTGTAGAAAAGTCACCTATTCTTCTAATTACTGTTTCTCCTCACAACCTGTTCCAATTAGATTCAGGGAACAGGGAAACTCCAATGCTAAGTTCTAGTACACAGCATTTGCAGCTATGAATTTGTCACTTGTAATTAGTGGAAACATTGACACGTATTATTTTCTCTTACAGATTGCTCAGTCCTTTTTGTGTCAGTATAGTGTGAGCAGTTACAATTTTGATCAAAGACTATTTAGAAATACTTTAATAGAAGCATTTAAACATGACCCTAAATTTTCACAAAGAAATGAAGCAATTCATCATAGTAAGACACAAGAACCTTTCATTTCAGGAAGACCAAAGATGTGCTTTGGTCTTCCTACTATCTGTCATGATGGACCTGAAGGGTCAGAATTGGCCTGTACATGTGCTGGCTTGTCCATACATGTTTTTCTGCTCTCCTTCCTTCTGTTAGGGAAGACACAATCACGGGAAAAGGACAAAAGACCTGGAGCCATGGAGTCTGAGCACTCTGGCTTACCCAGCTTGTTTTTCTCATGCTTTTATCTGTGGTAAACAAGGTGCACACACTTGCCTTGTGCTAAGCCTGTGCTAGGCCCATGTGTCCTCCCTATATGGTTGTAGCAAACCTGTGGTTTCACCCAAAAATGGTCATAGTTTGACTTACTGCCACTCTAATTGGATAAGCTAATTATGTCCAAAGGTGCAAACAATCTCAGACATTGATATATAAACATATAAGCAGGTAACACAACATGCTTTTTCCTTTATTCTGTGTTCTGCTGTATCCATGCCTGTGATGTCTACCAGCAATCCGTGCCTGTGATGCCTAATTGCTTTACAACAATAAAAGCCATATTCCAGCCTGGAAACTACTTTGAGTTACCAGGAGCAACTTGAATATATTTCACCTGATAGCTGCATACAACAGCCAGCATGATACACACACCTACTGAGACACATTGCAAGACATCTGCCTGCACCTGCTGGAGCAGCCCTGCATGCCAAAGATGAGTAAGCCCTGGAGGCACACAGATTGTAGACAGCCAGGACCAGGTCAGAAACCAACTGCCTCCCCTCCTTCACCCAGCAGCCTGTGGATCCTGGGGTGAATCAGAAATCTCAGCAGCAGCAGTGGCCAGCAGCCAGACCAGCCAGAAAGGCAGCAAAGGGAAGTCCCTGCAAGTGTTTTGAGTACTGTCTCAATTCCTTACTAGCCTCACAAGTCAAGAAGATATTTGTGGGTAAATACCTTAAGCTTTGCATTTACTTAGCCTTCTGCCTAAGCAGAAAGGGCCCCAA
Organism: Psilopogon haemacephalus; assembly: GCA_013396835.1. NCBI lineage: Eukaryota > Metazoa > Chordata > Aves > Piciformes > Megalaimidae > Psilopogon > Psilopogon haemacephalus. The sequence goes on along the minus strand of VWZI01000255.1, from coordinate 13,150 downwards.
GTCCGTCTAGTGGCCAAGCAGCAATTAACTGCAAAAACCTTCTCTTCCAGTTAATTAGTTAATTAATTTAAATTGAATCCAATTGTTTATTCATATTGATAGTTAATACTACATCGTGATTTTTTTTATGTAATGAATTCCATGACTGTTATGATCGAACCTCTTTATTATTAAAATTCGTGGTCAGAGGTGGAAAAGTTTGGATATCAAAATTAATAAACAATATTAATTTCAAAAAATCATCTTTAATTAATTTAAACACCATTCCATCACACTATCTTATTTGTTTTTCCATTAGTGTTATAAGCTGTAATATATAGTTATCAAAAACACATGTGGTAAAGTATATTATGCTAGCATAATTCTGTAAATACTAGTGAATGCTCACAGAAAACATGGCAGGGTCAGTGAGCAGAACAGCCCCAATGTAATCTAGTTAGGACTTGTTGAGCCACTTGGATCCTCACAAGTTCACGGGACTAGATGTGATCCATCCTAAGGTGATGAGAGAGCTGGCAGATGAGCTTGACAAGCCATTCTCCATCATTTATCAACAGTCCTGGCTAGTGAGAGGGGTTCATGAAGACTGGAAGCTGGCCAGCTTGGTGCCCATCCACAAGAAGGGTCAGAAGGAGGACACAGAAAATTAGACCTGTCAGCCTGACCTCAGTGCCATGCAAGATAATGGAACAGATCATCCTGAGTGCAATCACAAGACACCTACAGGATGGCCAAGGGATCAGACCCAGCTAGCATGGATTTTGGAGGGACAGGTCCTGCTTGACCCCTTGACCTCTTTATGACCAGGTGACTTGCCTGGTGAATATGGGGAAGTCTGTGGATGTATTCTATCTGGACTTCAGCAAGGTTTTTGACACTGTCTGCCATAGAAAACTCCTGGCTAAGCTGGCAGCCCATGGCTTGGACAGAGACACTGTGCTGGGTTTAGAACCAGCTGAATGGCCAGGCCCAGAGAGTGGTGGTGAATGGTGCCACATCCAGCTGGCAGCCAGTCACTAGTGCTGTGCCCCAGAGATCAGTGCTGGGCCCAGTCCTGTTAATATCTTCATTGATGACCTGGATGAGGGGATTGAATCCATTAGCACTAAGTTTACAGATGACACCAAGTTAGGAGCAGGTGTCGATCTGTTGGAGGGTAGGAGGGACCTGGACAGGCTGGATGGGTGGGCAGAGGCCAATGGGGTGAGATTTTTAAAGGTGCAGGGTTCTACACTTTAGGCACAACAACCCCAGGCAGCGCCACTGGCTGAGGACAGAGTGGCTGGAGAGCAGCCAGGCAGAGAATGACCTGGGGGGGCTGGGAGACAGTAGGCTGAACATGAGCCAGCAGTGAGCCTAGGTGGCCAGGAGAGCCAATGGCATCCTGGCCTGTATCAGGAATAGTGTGGCCAGCAGAACAAGGGAGGTTATTCTTCCCCTGTACTTGGCACTGGTGAGGCCACATCTTGAGTACTGTGTCCAGTCCTGGGCCCCTCAATTCAAGAGACATGTTGAGGTACTGGAAGGTGTGCAGAGAAGGTTGATGAAGCTGGTAAGGGGACTGGAGCACAAGCTCTGTGAGGAGAGGCTGAGGTAGCTGGAATTGTTTAGCCTGGAGAAGAGGAGGCTCAGGGGTAAACTCGTTGCTGTCTACAACTATCTGAAGAGAGGTTGTAGTCAGGTGTGGGTCACTCTCTTCTGCCAGGCAACCAGGAACAGAACGAGAAGACACAGTCTCAAGTTGTGCCAAGGGAGCTCTAGGCCAGATATTAGGAGGAAGTTCTTCACAGAGAGCTTGATTTGCCATTGTAATGGGCTGCCCAGGTAGGTGTTGGAGTCACCATCCCTGGAGGTGTACAAGAAAAGACTGAATGGGGCACTTAGTGCCATGGTCTAGTTGATTGGATAGGGCTGAGTAATAGGCTGGACTGGATGACCTTGGAGGTCTCTTCCATCCTGGCTGATTCTATGATTCTATGAGGGAACTGCGTCTACCATCAGTAAGTTTGCAGATGACATCAAGTTGGGAGCAAGTGCTGATCTGGACAAGTTGGACAGATGGACATAGTCCAACACCATGAGTTTTAACAAGTCCAAGTGCTAGGTTCTACACTTTGGCCACAACAACCCCATGCAGTGCTACAAGCTGGGGACAGAGTGGCTGGAGCACAGCCAAGCAGAGAGGGACCTGGGGGTACAGGTCACTAGGCAACTAAACATGAGCCAGCAGTGTGCCCAGGTGGCCAAAAAGGCCAATGGCATCCTGGCCTGCATAGAGAAATAGTGTGGCCAGCAGGACTAGGGAAGTCATTCTGCCTCTCTACTCAGCACTGGTTAGACTGCACCTTGAATACTGTGTCCAGTTCTGGGCCCCTCAATTTAAGAAAGATGTTGAGGTGTTTGAAAATGTCCAGAGAAGGGCAACAAGGCTGGTGAGGGGGCTGGAGGACAGCCCTACGAAAAGTGGCTGAGAGAGCTGGGGTTGTTCTGTCTGGAGAAGAGGAGGCTCAGGGGAGACCTTATTGCTCTCTACAACTACCTGAAAGGAGGTTGTAGCCAGGCAGAGGTTGGTCTCTTCTGCCAGGCAACCAGTGACAGAATACAGTCTCTATTCTGTTTGAACTAATTGGGGAATTGGATGAGAAATTAGACTATAGTCTGAGAAAGGAAAACAAAGTTTAACTCTACTTCACTCATAGGTTATTGAAAAAAATATAAAATTAGAATCCAAACAAAAGGTAAGATAGACCGCTTTGTGCCCTGGCTGCTGCTGCTGCATGTCTCTCCTTCTTAGCTGGATTTGAATAATTTCACTAACTTCTTTCCTGTTGTTAATCCCTGTGTTGGTTTGAGCTAATTGGAGGATTTGAGTGAGAAATTAGACTATTGGCTGAGAGAGGTAAACACAGTGTGTCACTTCACCGAGTTTTGCTGAGAAAGAAAAAAATTGTTTTTAAGAACTGTTTTGAAAACAACAGATAGCAGATGGCTTCTGACCGTTCTGGCTGCAGCTGCTTCTCTTGCATGGTCTCCTTTGTCTCCTTTGTCTTGGTAGCTAATTCAGAGTAAAACAACTAACTCCTTTCTATCACTAATCCTCTGACCGATCTACTTCATCTTATCTGCAGCATCAGTAGGTGGTGAGATAAGACTGGGAAAGGGAGGGAAGGTGGTAGGGGGGTTTGGTTACCCTCTCTTGGGGATTTTGGTCTCTGGGAGGGGTGTGATGTCTGTATTACCTTTTTACTGTATATATCTGTAAATATCTCTTATATCTTGTAAATATTTGCTTGTATATTGTGCATTGCTATAAATATAAAGCTTCATTTATTAACTTCCAGTGTTTTTCTGAGTTTTAGCCAGGGTTTATAAAAGGTGGGGGGGCAGGTAACTGCTAAACCACTACAATCCCCCTGGCCGATCTACCTTTGCTTTTCTGGTGAGATAAGATTGGGAAGGGTGGAAGGTGGTAGGGTGGTGGAAAACCCCTCTCAGGGATCCTAATCTCTGGGAGGGATGTGGTGTTTCTGTATTACCTTTTTACTGTATATATCTGTAAGCATCTGTTATACATTGTAAATATCTGCTTGTATATTGTGCATTGCTGTAAATATAAAGCTTTGTTTCCTTAACTTCCAGCCAACTGAGTTCTAGCCTGGGTTATTTCAAGGTGTAGGGAGGCAGGTTGTAGCCAGGTGGGGGTTGGTCTCTTTGCCAGGCAACCAGTGACAGAACAAGAGGACACAGTCTCAAACTGTGCCAGGGCAGGTTTTGGCTGGATGTTAGGAAGAAGTTCTACATGGAAAGAGTGATTTGCTGTTGTAATGGGCTGCCTGGGGAGGTGGTGGACTCACCACCCCTGAAGGTGTTTAAAAGGAGTCTGGATGAGGCATATAGTGCTATGGTTTAGTTAATTAGAGCGTTATGTGATATGTTTGACTTGATGATTCTAGAATTTTCCAACCTGGTTAATTCTGTGAAAAGTGTTTGGGTAGTTCAATGTAAACATCTTTTGGATTATGACAAAAATTGGCCTGACTCCCAACAGCTCCAGTTCCACCACTGCTGAAATAACTAAGGCTCAACTTTCATCTTATATTCCCCTTACCTGTAAGTTTTGAAAGCTGTAAGCGTCAGGCTGCAAAGGGTGTGGAAAGTAGATAAATGCTCCTACAGAGTGTGTTCACATAAAAGGTACTCTTATACAAACATACTATATTTAGCTTCGAGTTAGTTTTCTCAGTGTAGTGTAAGTAAATTAGAAATACATTTAAAGTGTGTAAAATAAGACTTTCCCTGCTTGCTCTGATTTTTGTTCTGGAAAACAATAATGGTATTTAGGACCAGAAATGGTATTTAGGACCAGACTAGTAAGTTTCCTCTATGACTCTACTAGCAGCTCTATTGAAACACACATAGTTGTATAGGAATGGGAAAAAAAAATGTATCATTCTTGGATATCATTTTAACAGCACATTTCAGGGGAAGTTATGAAAGTCTAGTGTATCAGTTTAATAGTGCCAGTAGAATCACTGTGAATGTAGTCCAAGATAAAGGGAAATGATGTATTGCAAGGAAATAAGGTATTGCAAGCAAATAAAATGAGCCCTTAGGTAAATAGAAGGTTTGAAGATTTCATGATAGCCAAGAGAAAAGTTTCTCTTTAGAGCTGGTGTTTATTTTTCTTTCCTATTTTAGCTCAGGCAAAGAGATCATGCCTTCACTTAAAGAGTCACGGAAAACAAGCTTGAAGGAAAAATTACCTGTTGAAGAGTCTAGCAGCACTTCAGTTGAAAGCTAGTTCTTCTACCTTAAGCAGTGTGGAAATAGTTACACAGATATTGTGCAATATGCTTTAGCTGGAACAATATGTTACTGGTAAATTGATGGTCTTATAATATAAAATAAGTGAGATTATCACCATTAAATTGATCAAATATTTCAATAACAGACCATCTCTGTTAACAAGCAGATGAATTTGAACATCAGAATGAGATTCATCAGAAAATGAATATTTACCAATCATGCAGAAAAAAAACACATTGTAACTCTTGTAAGCCTTTCCTTATAGCAATGTTAACACTTGCAAGCTGAATTTTGCATTTAAACAGTACGCATATGCACAGGTTGTATTTTACACGTGGAAGATGTTTTAAGCCAGTAAGACAGCATACTGTTAAAACAACATGGCAGATAATGCCCTAGCATGAATGTGTAATTGTTGAAGGACATACTTAATGTAGTGCAATTGTCATAGTAATAATCTCATTCTGTAATAGTTTCATGTGCTTAATATATGCTAAATAGAAAATGTTACAGGATGGAAACTCTTCAGATTAATTCCAGGCCTTTCTTTATGAATAGAAATAACTGAATCATTAATAAACATACCCTTTCTTACAAAAAACCAAACCAAACAAAAAAAAACCCCTCTCTAAAAAAAACAAAAAAAAAAAAAAAAAAAAAAAAAAAAAAAAAAAAAAAAAAGCTTGAAATTTGTCCAAAGCCAAATTGAATGCCAAAACACTGGAAAGATATATATGAGATGATTTAAAACAAAATGAAACAAAAACAAAAAATCAAAACAAGCCAAACAAAAAACCTGAACCAAAACAACCACAAAAAACCCCACAAAAAACCAGACAAGTTAGTGTCTCAGTTCAGAGTGAGAAAGCCCAATCCCACATTTTCCCCATTAAGTTTATGAACATATTTTTACAAACTGAAGAAAAATGTCTCAAGCCTTTCTTGGTTCTAGTCATGCTTACATATTACTTAAATATAGCCTAGTACAGTATACAAGTGTAGAAAGTCCTTCTTTCACTTTTTCTGGGGAATTTCAAATATGTCTTCTTGCTTTTATGATTTGCAAATAAAATACAACCAAGAAATCCCTAGTGGTGGACATTATTTGTTATTCACAGTGACAAATATGTTTGGGCTGTCATCACCCAGTATGGTGACAAATAGGTTCCTGAAAATCTGAAACAATGAAGTGCTAGAGAGCAATGCTGAAATTTTCGCAACTAAGAAAAATACCTGCCCCGTTGAAGACAGCTCTTACTTGCAATTTTTAATAAAAATAGTCTATAGTTGAGTTCTTTCCTCAGACCTAGTTTGACAATTTTAAGATACTCCTAAATTTACCTTTACTTTGTTTTCCCAGAAAAGGTTTTTGACATCTTGTTTTACTGCAGACAGATATGTCAAATACATACCTCCATCTTAGAAACATTTTAGGGTAGCTGCCTCCCTTTGGGATACCTAACAGAACAAAAGCTTTCAGAATAGAAACGAAAGCAAATTGAAATTTCAGCTAGAACAATGAAATGTCTATAAAACACCACAAAGATGTTTTTAAGGTAAAGATTTTCCACATGCACACACACACACACACAATATGGATCATGGGAAAATGAAAAACATTAATGTAGATACTATAGTTGAAAAAATATTTCTTCATTATAATCTACTGTCAGCAACTCAACAGTTTTGTAAATATTAATAGTCCAGGGAAAAAAGAGAGGGTGATGGTGGTGATAATGTGGGTGTTCAATTGTTTTGGGTTGGGGTTTTTGGTGGTTTGGGCTTGCTTTTTTTTTGGGGGGGGGGAGGGGCTGGTGTGGGCAGGAGTGTGTGTGGTTTTCTTGCTGTTTCTTTTTGGTTGGTTGGTTTGTTGGTTGGGTTTTTTGTTTTATTGTTTGTTTGGGGGGGTATTTGGGGTTTATTTTGTTTCATTTGGGTATTTTTTGGTTTGGTTTGGCAGGGGGGAGTT
>VWZI01000254.1:8867-19745 GCA_013396835.1 Psilopogon haemacephalus | reverse complement strand
CAGTGACTCTGTGCAGCTGTCAGTGCAGCGCAGTGACTCTGTGCAACTGTCAGCGCAGCGCATTGACTCTGTGCAGCTGTCAGTGCAGTGCAGTGACTCTGTGCAACTGTCAGCGCAGTGCAGTGACTCTGTGCAGCTGTCAGCGCAGTGACTCTGTGCAGCTGCTGGCGCAGCGCAGTGACTCTGTGCAACTGTCAGCGCAGCGCAGTGACTCTGCAGCTGTCAGTGCAGTGCAGTGACTCTGTGCAGCTGTCAGTGCAGTGGCTCTGTGCAGCTGTCAGTGCAGTGACTCTGTGCAGCTGTCAGTGCAGTGCAGTGGCTATGTGCTGCTGCCAGCGCAGCGCAGTGACTCTGTGCAGCTGTCAGTGCAGTGGCTCTGTGCAGCTGTCAGTGCAGTGACTCTGTGCAGCTGTCAGTGCAGTGCAGTGGCTCTGTGCTGCTGCCAGCGCAGCGCAGTGACTCTGTGCAGCTGTCAGTGCAGCGCAGTGCCTCTGTGCAGCTGTCAGCAGAGGTGCTCCACTGCGCTAAGCATCCCCTGCGCACGCCATGGGGGACCCCAGCAGCCAGCTCCAGCGGGCACTAGAAGAGGCACTCAGAGTACTCAGCCTTGGGCTGAGTCCTGCTGGGCTGAGTGGGGTCTGCTCTGGGAGAGTTGTGGTGCCTCAAGGCATGAGTGCTGCAGCCCCATCCCCTCCCGGGCCCGGCCTCTGCCCACCTATGTTCTCCTATGAGCACAGCCTGAAAGAGTTGGGGCTGTGCAGGCTGCAGAAGAGGAGGCTCCCAGGGGACCTTCTGGTGGCCTTCCAGCATCTGAAGGGGCTACAAAAAAGCTGGGGAGGGACTTTAGAGGGTGTGAGGGAGTGACAGGACTGGGGGGAATGGAGAAAAGCTGGAGGTGGGGAGATTGAGAGTGGAGGTGAGGAGGAAGTTGTTGAGCATGAGAGTGGTGAGAGCCTGGAATGGGTTGCCCCTGCAGGGAGGTGTTTGTGGCCAGATCCCTGGAGGTGTTTTTGGCCAGGCTGGCAGAGGCTGTGGGCAGCCTGCTCTAGGGTAGGGTGTCCCTGGGCATGGCAGGGGGGTTGGGACTGCCTGATCCTTGTGCTCCCTTCCAACCCTGACTGATTCTATTCTATTCTATTCTATTCTATTCTATTCTATTCTATCCTATGACTAACCTGGTTGCTCAGAGGGGGCTGGCAGTGGCTCCGTGGGTAGCTGTCCCTGCAGACTGGCAGGCTCTGAGAGCAGGGCTGCAGGAGCAAGGCAATGAGTCTCACCTCACCCATGAGCCCCACCAGATCTCAGATGTCAATTGAGATGGAGCCAGCATCCATTTGCTGCTGTAGTGGAGCTGGGTTGGGCCCAGCCTCCTGCATCCCTTGGGAGCAGCTTTCCAGCAGGGCAGAGTTTAGATGGTCACAGGCTCACAAGGATGTCACTGCCCATGTCAGGGCGGTTGGAACTAGATGAAGGATGTCACTGCCCATGTCAGGGCGGTTGGAACTAGATGATCCTTGTGGTCTCTTCTAACCCTGACTGGTTCTATGATTCTATGATGTTAGAGGTTGGAAGGGACCTAAGGAGATCGAGTCCAACCCCCCTGCCACAGCAGGACCAGACAATCTGGCTCAGGGCACACAGCAACACATCCACACAGGCCTGCAAAGGCTCCACACAAGGAGACTCCACAACCTCTCTGGGCAGCCTGTGCCACTGCTCTGGGACCCACACAGGCAAGAAGTTGCCTCTTTTGTGGAGCTGCAACCTCCTGTGCTGCAGCTTCCATCCATTCCTTCTTGGCCTGTGTCAGGGAGCAGTGAGCAGAGCCTGTCCCCCTGCTCCTGACCCCCAGCCCTCAGATAGTTACAAACATTGATCCAATCCCCTCTCAGTCTTCTCTTCTCCAGATTAAGCAGCCCCAAGTCCCTCAGCCTCTCCTCCCCAGGCAGTGCTGCAGTCCCCTCAGCATCCTCACAGCCCTCCCCTGGACCCCCTCCAGCAGATCCCTGTCCCTCTGCAACTGAGGAGCCCAGAACTGAACACAGTGCTCAAGTCCCAAAAACACAGCCAGGGGCTCATAGGGCAGAGCACATCTGCAAGTCCCCTCCTGGGGCTCAGCAAGGAGATGCCTCCCAGGCTGGCAGTGCCATATCCCCTCACACTTTCCACCACCCCCCAAAGCCAAAGCCATGGAATTCCATCCTACTTACGTGGTGAGCCGGGAGGGATTGCTGCTCAGCTGTGGGACAGGCTGCAGCAGAGGGCTCTGCTCTGCTAAGGCAGGCTCACCCCACACTCCTCATCCCCCTGGATGTTGTCTGCTGGGCTCTGTTGAGTCTAATAAGCAGCCCCAGCTCTGATGACCTCACCAGCCTCTCCGTGGAGTCTTTAACTCCTTCTTTCCCTGTCTTGGGTCCTGCACAGCTGAGTTCTGGGAAGCTTGTCTGGGAGGGCTTTGGGAAGGGGCATGGTTTAGGAGGCTGTCCAGCAGCAGGGTGGGAGAAGCAGGGTGGGTCAGTGCTTGGAATCCAGGGCTGGGGGTGGCTGTTGCTTGGTCCAGCCTTGGATCATCAGCAAGTTCCTGAAACATCTCTGGACCACAGTTTGTGCCCTCCCAAAGCGGTGCCTGCAAAGCACTTTGAGTCTCTTTGGTGAGGCATTAGATGGATGCAAAACATTAGCAATTAGCTATTAATTAACATCCTGAGTCCATTACAAGGAGGGGGATGGAAGAGGGAGGTGCCTCTGGCATGCTGCCTCCTTGCACAAACCCAGAGCCAACCTTTAATGCCTTCTGACATCAGCACTGGCTGCAGGGTAGGGATCCAGCTTGACACACACATTAGTGGCACCCAGAGCTGGGTTCCAGCCTTGGTGGGGTTGCCTCCATTGCCAGGGGCTCTTTGTTGGTTTGGTGCAGTAAGTAATAGTACCTAAACTGCACCCCAAGCCTGGCCAGGGGGTGGACATGAGGTTGTGGAGCTCTCATGGAGATGGACATGTCTCATAAGGGCAGGGCACAGAGCATCCCAGGGCAGCACATGGGGCTGTAAGGGGAAGAGGAAGGTCCAAAAGGACTGTGGGTCAGGGCTGGGGGAAATCAGCTCATTCATAGAATCACAGAATGGTTTAGGTTGGAAGGGAGCTCAAAGCTCAGCCAGTTCCAACCCCCATGTGCCATAGGCAGGGACATCTCCCACTAAAAGAAGTCACTCAAGGCTTCAACCTGGTCCTGAACACCTCCAGGGAGGTTGTGGAGCACAGAAGCACAGAATGTGATCATGGGTAGCCTGTGCCAGTGTCTCACCACCCTCACTGCAAACAACTTCCTCCTAACATCCAGTTTCAGTCTCCCCTCTGCCACTTCAAACCCATTCCTCCTCATCCTGTCATTACAAGACCTTGTCAATAGTCCCTCCCCAGCTTTCCTGTAGCCCCCTTCAGATCCTGCAAGGCCACTCCAAGATCTCCTGGAAGCCTTCTCTTCTCCAGGCTGCAGAGTCCCAACTCTGTTAGCCTGTGCTCACAGCAGAGCTGCTGCAGCCTTCTCAGCTGCATCTTGGTGGCCTCCTCTGCACTGGCTCCAACCCTTGCATGTGCTGCTTGTGCTGGGGGCTGCAGAGCTGCAGACAGTGCTGCAGGTGGGGTGTGAGGAGAGCAGAGCCAAGGGGCACAATCCCCTCCTTTGCCCTGCTGCCCACAGCTGCTCTTGCTGCAGCCCAGCACACAGTTGCTGTAGGAATTCCTTTGTTAGCCTTTGCTCAGAATACTGAGGGACTGGTGCAAGGACGTTTTGAGTTTAGTAGGGCGATAACCATGGGTACAGGCTGCCACTGAGTTGGTGGAAAAGTACTGGTAGAACAGGGAAAGGTTAAGTGTGAAGGACTGAAAATACTTTAAGAGCAGAACCTTGGGAGATGTTTCTGTATTAGAGATAGCTACTGTCTGGGAACCAAGTAAAAAAAAATGTGAGCTTTTCTCCAATATGTATTTGCATCTGGGTAAGCTGTTGCTAGCCAATAGCTTGATATACACAACTGGAGCAACCAATTCATATTTGACTCAATGTAAATGCTTTGGATTTTAGAGTATCTAAGCTGATGCTTGGCACTCAATAAATGGACACCTGACGTGTATCAAGTAGGGCCCTGGCTCCCCATCGCTGTTAGTTGCTGTCTGGGCTGCACTCACACTGCAGCCTCAGGTTGAGCTTTGCATCAGCCCAGCCCCCCAGGACCTGTTCCTCAAGGCTGCTCTCAGCCATTCCCCACCCAGCCTGGAGTTGTGCTTGGGATTCAGGTGTGGGCAGCTCAAGGAGGAGGACCAGAGGCTTGTTTGTACACATGAAGTCCTTCAAGTCAGCTCTCTGTAGGTCTTTGAGCAGTGGCATGTGGCTATGTGGCCATGGGAGAGGTTGTGGAGCTCTTCAGTAAGGGACAGCTGGGGCAGTGGGCTCACAGGGTGCAGCAGGAGCAGAGAAGGGATGGGGTCACCATATACATCCATGGTCTACCCTCACCTCTTGTTGGTAGGTGGATGATTTAGCTGAGCATGATGGCCAAGCCCTGGGTAATGGGGGTGAGTTCCACTGCCTGTTCCTCTGGGGACCATCAGCCTTGGTCTCCAAGGAGCATTTGAACAGAGGAAAAGATACTGAAGAACTGGGAGAGCTGAGTGGTTTTGGATCCCCTAGTGCTGGTCTGAGGGGGGTGAATGATTTGGAGCAGTTGGGGTAAAAAAATAAAATAAAGAAACAGAGGTGGGAAGGCTTCATTTCAGCACCTGCAGCAGAATGCATTTCACACCCTGGCTCTGCACCATCTCCAGGCTGAACTCAGCTTCTTCTGGCCTGCTGGGGAGCAGCCAGTGCTGTGCTCCTGTCCCCTACCCCATCAGAGGGCTCTGTGCATTTCAGTGTCCCCCAGTCTGCTCTGTGCTACTTGCAGTGCCCCTGGCACCTCCTTCCTGCCCCAAGGACTAAGCTGTGGTGGCAGCCAAAGGCTGTGGCCAAAGTCAGGAGTGCCCTTTGAACATGGAGCCCCACGCATGGCAACGTGACCTGAGTCAGGGGGGATTGTGCACTAAGCATAGCTCCTGCCCCTTGGAGGCTGAAGTTCATTGCTCCAGGGCTGAGGTCTCTTCTGGAGGTCCCTCCCTCCACGACTGAGATCCATCCCAGAGGTCCATCCATCTAGGGCTGAGGTCCATTCCTCCAGAGCTGAAGACCATCCCAGAGGTCCATGACTCCAGACTTGAACTCCATCCCTGCAGCACTGAGGTCCATCCCAGAGGTCTAGCCCTCTAGGGGTGAGGTCCTCCATGACTGGGTTGTGTCCTGGGTACTGGAATGAGCTCCATGGCTCAGCTGTAGACTCCATGAGCTGAAAGAATTCCACATCCATGCTGCTCTGTCCATCATGCAGATGTCATGGGTGCATTCCTGGTGGATAACAAATTATCCATGGGACAGCAATGTGCCCTTGTGGCCAAGAAGGCCAATGGGACCCTGGAGTGTGTTAAGAAGAGTGTGTCCAGTAGATCCAGGGAGGTTCTCCTTCCCCTCTGCTCTGCTAAGACCTCATCTTGAGCACTGCCTTCAGTCTGGGGCTCCCCAGTTGCAGAGGGACAGGGAGCTGCTGGAGAGGGTCCAGGGGAGGGCTGTGACAATGCTAAGGGGACTGCAGCACTTCCTGCAGAGGAGAGGCTGAGGGACTTGGGGCAGCTTAGTCTGCAGAAGAGAAGACTGAGAGGGGATTGAATCAATGTTTATAAATCTGTGAGGGCTGGGGGTGAGGAGGCAGGGGACAGGCTCTGCTCACTGCTCCCTGCCATAGGCCAAGGAGCAATGGATGGAAGCTGCAGCATAGGAGGTTGCAGCTCAACACAAGAGGCAACTTCTTGCCTGGGTGGGTCCCAGAGCAGTGGCACAGGCTGTCCAGAGAGGTTGTGGAGTCTCCTTGTGTGGAGCCTTTGCAGGCCTGTGTGGATGTGTTGCTGTGTGCCCTGAGCCAGATTGTCTGCTCCTGCTGTGGCAGGGGGGTTGGACTGGATGAGCTCTTTGTGTCCCTTCCAACCCCTGACATCTTGTCAGCCTGTGATTCCCCATCCCAGCTGAGTCTCACCTCCCCACGGATCTCACCCCTACCCAGGGCAGCTCCAACCTTCTGCCTGCTGCCTCCTCCCGCAGCTCGCAGCTCCCTGCGTGGACATTTGCTGCCACCTCGTGGGCACACAGGATGGAGATCTGCAGCCCCAGGACCCCCTTGGCCCTGACAGCAGAGGCTTGGACTAACTGACCCCTAAAGGTCCCTTCCAGCCAACACCAGCCTCATTCTGGCTGCCTTAAGCATCTTTAGCGGCATCGCCGATGAAGACCAAACCCCTTTGGCTTGGAACTTTTGAGGGGACAGTGTCCAAGGCCTTAGTGATACCCAGGCAGAGCCATCTACAGCTTAACCCTCGGGGAGCAGATGGGTCAGCTGCTCACAGCAGCTGTGCTGGGTTGGAGCAGATCCCTCCCTCAGTAAAGTAAATTCACTAGGAAAGGTGGAGGGGAAAATGAAATTGTATCTTTGCACAGTTTAAACTAAATACAAGAGTATAAGGAGAATAAACTACAGAAATACTACTATGGAAATATAACAACCTTAAGGACCACGGGGAAGGGGTCAAGCAGTGGCAAAGCAGAAGCCAAAATAGCATCAGGGGAAGATGGCATCCTGGCCTGGAGCAGGAGCAGTGTGGCCAGCAGGAGCAGGGCAGTCCTTCTGCCCCTGGGCTCAGCACTGCTCAGGCCACACCTGAATGTGTCCAGTTCTGGGCCCCTCAGTTCAAGAGAGATGTTGGGGTGCTGGAAGGTGTCCAGCGAAGGGCAGCAAGGCTGGGGAGGGGCCTGGAGCACAGCTCCAAGAGGAGAGGCTGAGGGAGCTGGGGGTGTGCAGCCTGCAGAAGAAGAGGCTCAGGGCAGAGTTCATTGCTCTCTGCAGCTGTCTGGAGGGAGGTTGTGGCCAGCTGGGCTTGGGCTCTGCTGCCAGGCATCCAGGGCCAGAAGGAGGGGACACAGGCTCAGGTTGTGCCTGGGGAGGAATAGGCTGATGTTAGGAGGAAGCTATGCACAGAGAGAGAGACTGGCATTGGAATGGGCTGCCCAGGGAGGTGGTGGAGTCCCCATCCCTGGAGGTGTTCAAGAAAAGCCTGGATGAGCACTGAGTGCCATTGGCTAGGGCTGGGGGATAGGTTGGACTGGATGAGCTTGGAGGTCTCTTCCAACCTGGCTGATTCTATGATTTTACGATTCTATAAGAAGAATAAACTACTACAGAAATATAACCTCAAGGAAGATGGGGAAGGGGTCAAGCAGCAGTGAAGCAGCATTAAGGGAAGATAACAGAGGGCACAGTGGAAGCAGCTGAAGCAGCAAGGGGGCAGGTACAAGCTGTTGCTCCCAGGCACAGAGCTCCTGATGCTCCAATGAAATGATATTAACTTATCCATTGTAGCCATTTTATGGCCAATCCCTGGAATGTTCACCTCCTCACTCAGAGCTTCCACTTCTAAGTGTCTCTGTTCCTGTTAGGAATGATGCAAAATTAACAGCCGGCATTAATTTTGATAGCCAGGTGAAGATTGTTAATAAACTGCTTATTAAATCTCACCAGAAAACTTGCTTACAATGTTCAAAATGCAGGGTTTGGATACTTACACACACAGGGAACAGGCAGCAAGCCCTGACATCCTGTGAGCCTGTGAACAAGCCTAGGCAACTCTTGGCCCCTCCAAGTGGGTGTCTGCAAGCCTTTTGTCTTCTCCCTGCACTCTGCTTCCTCCCCCCAGCAGAGAGAAGGGACCATGGGATCATGCCTGGGCAAGCCAGGACATGGGTCTTCCACGATGGCTAGAAATCCAGCTCCAACCGACACAGGAGCTCAGGCTGGTGGGGCAGGACCTGCCTTGCCTAAGCCATGCTGCCTGGGCCTGCTCCCCCTGCACATGCCGAGTGAGCACACTCAAGAAGCACTGCTCCAGAATCTTCCCTGGCATTGAGGTCAGGCTGCCAGGTCTGGAGCCCCCCAAACCTGACCTAGCTGAAAGGCACCTACAGGAGAGCTGGTGAGGAGCTATTCGTAAGGGCATGTGGTGATCAGGCAAAGGGTGGTGGTATGGAACTAGAGCTGGGAGAATTTAGATTGCACATTCAGGAGAAGGTCTTTACCATGAGGCTGGTGAGACACTGAGACAGGCTGCCCAGAGAAGCTGTGGATGTCTCATCCCTAGGAGTGTTTAAGGCCAGGCTGGATGAGGCTTTGAGCAATGTGGGCTAGAGGGAGGTGTCCCTGCCCATGGCAGGGGTGTTGGTATTAGCTGATCTTCAAGGTCTCTTCCAACCTAAACCATTCTATGATTCCATGATTTTAAGCAGGATTGCTGACAGATGATGGAGAGTGGCCTTG
The DNA here is from genome assembly GCA_013396835.1 of Psilopogon haemacephalus. NCBI lineage: Eukaryota > Metazoa > Chordata > Aves > Piciformes > Megalaimidae > Psilopogon > Psilopogon haemacephalus. The sequence continues at coordinate 11,295 of VWZI01000254.1, read as the reverse complement.
GCAGGCTCCTCCAGCAGCTACCTCAGCACTCTCAGTTGGATCCCTCTTAGGGCAGTGGCCAGATTGAGTTCTAGCAGCAATTTGGCCTTTCTCCTTTTCTCTCTGCATGACCTAAGAAGATCTCTGAACAGGGAAAAGCAGAACCTTTCCATGGCTTCTTGCCCCACCTCAGCACTCAGGCTGCATCCCACCAGGGCCCAGGGATTAGTGAGTGTTCAATTTGCCCAAATGGTCTAACTGACCAGAGCAGAATCTTCCATTCCCCAGACTCTTTCTCTCACTCCCAGGCTCTGGGATTCCTGAGGTCCAGCCCTGGCAGCAAAGGGTGAAGCAAAGAAGCCATTCAGTAACTGTCTCCTCTGCATCCTCTGCCACCAGGGCTCTCTCATTGAGCCCTGCTCCAGGGCTCTGTCACCCTGCAGTCAAAGAGTTTCCCCCTCATGTCTGATGGAACCTCTTATGTTCCAGCATATGCCCATTGCTCCTTGTCCTGCTTTTGGGCACCAGCAGGGAGGGGAAGTGAAGGAGATATGAAGAAGACTGTGTGGGGCAGGCTGAGGCAGCCTGGGGCCTGCAGCCTCGCTCCAGGGGCTGCACACTGCCCACATCATGCTGCTGGGGGACAACTGTGTCCTGGGGAGCTCTGGCAGGGAGTGTATGGGTTAAAATTAAAGGGAAGCCAGGGGAGGGTGATGCTACTGCAGGGGTCTGCTACAGGCCACCTGACCAGCAGAACCAAACAGATGAGGCCCTTCACAGGCAAATGGAAGCGGCCTCCAGGTCACAAGCCCTGGTCCTCATGGGGGATTTCAAGCACATCTGCTGGAGGGACATCTGCTGGAGGGACAACACAGCAAGGCAGCAGCAATCCAGCATGTTCCTGGATTACGTAGACAACAACTTCCTCCTCCAAACTGTAGAGGTACCAACAAGAAAAGGTGCTATGCTGGACCTTGTTCTCACCAACAGGGAAGGGCTGGTGACCAGTGTGAGGCTCAGGGACAGCCTTGGCTGCAGTGACCATGAAGCAGTTGAATTTAAGATCCTCAGGAACATTTTCTAAGCTTATGACCCTAGATTTAGGCGTGCAGACTTTGATGGCTTCAGGGATCTGCTGGCCAAAGACAAAGCCCTAAAAGGAAGAGTGGCCCAGGACAGCTGGGCAGCATTCAAGGATCACCTCCTCTGTGTTCACACACAAAAAGAGACTCCACAAGGAGTGGAAGAAAGGACAGCTGGAATGCTCAAGCAGCAGAGATCTCGTTAGGAAAGCCAAAGCACAGTTTGAATTGAATCTAGCCAGGGAGGTCAAAGGCAACACCAAGAATTTCCACAGGTGTACTAATGGTAAAAAGAAGCCTAGGGAAGGTGTGGGCCCCCTCAGAAAGGAAACAGGGGAATTGGTCACAAGTGACATGGAAAAGGCAGAGGTTCTCTTCGACTTCTTTAGCTCAGTCTTCACTGCAAAGGCCTCCAGCCACACCTCTCCTAAAAGAGTTGGGGCTGTTCAGTTTGGAGAAGAGAAGGCTCCCAGGTGACCTTCTGGTGGCCTTCCAGCATCTGAAGATGGCCTACAGAAAAGCTGGGGATGGACTTTTTAGGGTGTCAGGGACAGGATTAAGGGGAATAGAGCAAAGCTGGAGGTGGGGAGATTGAGGCTGGAGGTGAGGAGGAAGTTCTTCACCATGAGAGTGGTGAAAGCCTGGAATGGGTTGCCCAGGGGCGTGGTTGGGGTCACATCCCTGGAGGTATTTTGCAGCCAGGCTGGATGAGGCTCTGTCCAGCCTAATCTAGGGTAGGCAGTGGGGCAAGGCAGGGGGATTGGAACTGGCTGATCCTTTTGGTCCCTTCCAACCCTGACAGATTCTATGACTCTAAAACACTGGACAGAGCATTTAGTGCCATTGGATGGGGCTGGGTGATAGGTTGGACTGGATGAGGGTGAGTCCTCCATCCTCATCTGGAAGCAAGCACAGGTAGGAAATGTTTTACTCCATGTTGGCATCCACTTCTGCCTCAGTGGCCTGTGGGCATGGGGAGGGGCCCAGGGAGCAAGGTGGGAGCAGGGAAGGTGCAGATTGCTGAAGCTGCAGAGGGGCCTGGGGATGTCAGGCCCCCACAGCAAACCCTGCCTGTGGTGCTGGAGGGGAAACCTTCACCCCACACTCCTCAGGGGGAGGAGGAGCCTACTGGCCAGGAAAGGCTGCCCCAGCACTGCCTGCTCCTCCTGCTCCTCTTGCTTGAAGTGGAGCTCCACCAACAGCCCTGACTTGCAGAGTGAGGAGGAGGATGGTGAGGAAGAGATGGCTAATAGGAGCCATGGTACTGCTCTTAACACAGGCAGTTTGTTCTGCTGCTTTTGAAACTGCCATGGCTGTGGCTGCTGCTGCAGTTGAGGCCAGGGCCTGCCATGGCTGCAGCCTCCACC
>VWZI01000253.1:146726-236303 GCA_013396835.1 Psilopogon haemacephalus | reverse complement strand
ATTCTATGATTCTAAGTCCTGAGCTGTAACTATGTTGTGAGCAAAACACTAGTAAAGGATGCTCTGGGTATTGCAAACAGCTTCTAGCAGGTGCCTGCTGGTAGAGCTCATGCAGTTCCTTGCCCATTGGCAAGAATTTCTTCTGCCAGAGATGGGAAATTACCTTCTCTGAGGTTGGTTGCATCTAACCATCACTGTAAGTTCTTCTCCTAGGTGTGAGTTCTTTGCTTCCTCCTTTCATCACACAGTTGGCTGTTGGGCTTTTGCAGGCAGGGATGGGAGAGTGCTGGATGCTCTGTGCCTGGAGGAGAGGTGTTTCCCAGGAAAAAAACACCACTCCATTTAAAAGACAGGGTTGAGAGAAGGGTGAGGCTGAGAGTAACTTGTGAATGCTCCAAGAGGTATGGAATCTGAGAGGTGGAAATCCTGCTTTGGCCCCTCCAAGGCTGGTACCAGCACACGCTTGAATTAAATCTCTCCCTGGTGTGTCTCCTCTCTCACTAATGAGCAATTTGTCTGTCCACAGCAAGCCAGAGTTAAGCAGAAAATACAGAAGCCTTCTTCTTCAATCACGACAAGCCACATCTCTAAGGAACCAGAGAGCATTTCCCTCCCTCCCTGAAGGCTTCAGGTGACAGTAACCCCCATTCCTTCACCACATTGTTGAGGAGCAGCTCAGGGGTTATCTTAATGGTGCTCTTTGCTCTGTCAATGTTCACTTCACTTGGCTTACCAGGTGAGATCATCATGCTGCTGTGTCAGACCCAGACCTACCTCAGGACCCCAGACCATAGAATGGTTTGGCTTGGAAGGGACCTTAAAGATCGTCTAGTTACAACCTCTCCACCATGGGCAGGAACACCTCCCACAAGCCTGAGTTGCTCAAGGCCTCATCCGACCTGGCCTTGAACACCTCCCTTGAAGGGGCATCCATAATCTCCCTGAGCAACCTGTGCCAGTGTCTCCCCACCCTCACTGGAAAGAATTTCTTCCTAATCTCCAATCTAAATATGCCTTCCTCAAGCTTCAGTCCAGTCCCTCCTGTCCTGTCACTGTAAGCCCTTGTCAAAACTCCCTCCTCAGCTTTCTTGTAGCCCCTTTCAGGTATGTAAAAGTCATAAGAAGGTCTCCCCAGAGCCTTCTCTTCTCCAGCCTGAACAGCCCCAGCTCTTGCAGCCTGCCCCAGAGTGAAGGTGCCCTGCTTGGAGTTTGAGGCTGGACATGTGGAAGTTCTTCAGAGACAATAAGAATCTCAGAGCATGGGATGGTCTGGATTGTTTACTCAGCACATCTGTGCAGCTGCTGGAAGCTATTTTGGTATTTACTAGCGTGGAAATGTGAGGTCCTGTCAAGCCCATGTTCTACTGCAGGCATGTGTTTTGGGCGCCGAAGGTGCCAAGTGATGTCAGAGGAGTGGTGTAACCCAGACAATGATGTCTGCAGCCAGCCTGGAACAATAACCCAGCAGAGAGCAGACCTTTCCTTTTGGCAAAAGGGTTGGTTCACCACGCTCTGAAGCATTTGAGAGGAACGTGTCCTTTCAATGCCACGCTGTTTAATTAACTCCACTTACAGCTGGTTGGGAATTCTCCTGGCAAACTACTTTTTTTTTTTTTTTTTTTTTTTTTCCCCTCCCTAGAGGGTGAAATGTCCCTATAAAATCAAGTCTTGTTTGTTTGTGGGGTTGGGGTTTGTTTTTTAATTTCTGCTTACATAAGGCTGAAAAGAATCGTACAGCTTCTCATGGAGAGGTTTCTCCTGCTTTCTTAGTGGTTGCTTTAGAGGAAAAAAAAATTATGTAAAAGACCTGGAATTGGACAAAATAGGATAATGAAATCATATTCCAAACATGGGACCTAACAACAGGGTGTTTTGGTCTTCTGACATGGGGTAGACTGTGGAGATATACCTGAAAGGAGGTTGCAGTAAGGTGGGAGTTGGTATCAGGTGACAGAAGGAGAGAAAATTACCTGAAATTGTGCCGAGGAAGGTTTAGGTTGGAAATTAGGAATAATTTTCTTTGTGCAAGGAAACAGGCTGCTCAGGGAGGTGGTGGACTCACTATCCCTGGGGGGTGTTCAAGAAACCTGTGGCCATGGCACTTGGACATGTGGTTTAAAGGCCATAGTGGTGTTCGGTTGATGGTTGGACTCGATGATCTTAGAGGACTTTTCCAAAGGACACAATTCAATTATTTATTTCCATGTAAATGGTGAAGGATTTTGGCTTCATCTGAGGGAAAACAAAAAAAAAAAAAAGGTAATATTTTTCCTTTGAAATCTGCATTCCTTGAGATCAGGGGGGTAAAACAGATAACAAAAAAATAAGGAGGGGGAGAAAGAGGAGAAAGGACCAGGAAGTGAGAGAGAGACCCAAATTGAGCAAATAGAAAAACTCATCCATGGGAGATCTGGGGAAGACTGGGAGGAGATCTGAGCAATGCTCAGCAAGAGCTGAAGGTTGGGGGACAAGAGGATGGGGCTAGATTTTTAGTGGTGCTCATCAAGAGGTGAAGGGGCAACAGGCACAAACTGGAACCCAGGAGGTTCCTTCTGAACATAAGAAAAAATGTATTTGTTGTAGGGATGCTGGAGTCTTGGAGCAGGCTGCCCAGAGAGGTTGTGGAGTCTGCTTTTCTGGAGAGAATCCAACCCCACCTGGGCATTGTGACCCCGGGCAAGCTGCTGTGGGTGCCCCTGCTTTAGCAGGGGTGTTGGACGGAGTGACCTCCAGAAGTCCATCCCAACCCCCACCATGCTGGGGTTCTGTGAGATGCTGTCAGAGGAGCCTGAGGAATGAACCCCTGGAGTCATGCCCTGCCCTGAGGAGCCAGCTGGCTTGAGCAAGGTAGGTTGGTGTGCTGAGGAAATGCCAAGCTGTGGGTCTGGCTGTGAAGGAAACTTTGTGGGACAAGCTGTTGTCAGCCCTGAAGGGGGTACCTGGGAGGTGGAATTCCCTGGAAGAGCTGCTTTCAGGAGTCTGGGACTGAGGACAGGCAGGGCCATCAGGCTGCGTTTTAGCTTCCCACCAGCAGTGTTGGAAGGGTGGACACCACACTCGTGCCTGAGCACAGGCATCAGCAGGGATGGCAGAAGCCACAGCACCTGTATCCTTAGGTGACTCTGCTGCCTTGCCCATTAATTCCAAGATCAGCTGGGAACCAGTTGTTTATAAAACAGTCTGCCAGGTTGCCAGAGCTGCCTTTTGAGCCCTTCCAAGCCCTGGCAGTCTGTCTATTGCTTTATGCAGTCTCACCACAGATGTTATGAAAACAACCTTCTGCCTCCTGCACCACCGTGGTCCAATCTTCTTTCTCACACTGGCCGGCTCCTCGTGAAGTCTCCACCACCTCCTGCTTTGGCTAGTGAAGTACCAGAGCTGGAAGGCAGTGTTTGGCTGCAGAATGGAACGTGTCCAGAGAAAGGCCATGAGGAAGGTCCAGAGGGCTGCAGCTCCCCTCCTGTGAAGACAGGCTGAGACAGTTGGGGTTGTTCAGTCCAGAGAGAAGAAGGCTCTGAGGAGACCGTATTGTGGCCTTCCAGTATCTGAAGGGAGCTACAGGAAAGCTGGGGAGGGATTTTTTAGGGTGTCAGGTAGTGATAGGACTGGGTGAAATGGATCCAAGCTAGAGGAGAAGAGATTTAGATTAGGCATTAGGAAGAAGTTCTTCACCATGAAGGTGTTGAGAGACTGGCACAGGTTGCCTAGGGAGGTGATGGAAGCCTCATCACTGGAGGTTTTTGAGGCCCCTGGGCAACCTGATGTAGTGCGAGGTGTCCCTGCCCATGGCAGGGGGGTTGGAGCTAGATGATCCTTGTGGTGCCTTCCAGTCCTGACAATTCTGTGAATGCTGCAAGTTGAAGGCTCTTGCTTGCAAAGAATCCCCTCATACCAATGAGCTGTGAGCAGATGTCCTAAGAAGAACCTAGGGTTGAGAGCAGAGGTGTGTCTGGGATTTGGGAACCTTCTCTTAGACTTCTCCCAGTATCCCAGTGAATCACGCTATCATAGAATGTTCCGGGGTGGAAGGGACTTCCATAGGTCATCCAGTCCAGCCCCTTCTGCAGTGAGCAGGGGCATCCTCAACTGGATCAGGTTGCCCAGTGGTCCTTTGCAAGTAACTTGCACTGTGGTAGAGTGTTGGAGATGCAGGTCAGAGCAACTTGAGGTGATGAGAAAGTGCAGAGAGCACATTCCTGCTCAGATGGCTATCAGGTTGGCAATTTCACGCCTGGCTCCAGGGAAAGGCAATTATCTCACAGCTGTGTCTCCTCTGAGCAAGGCAACAGCAGGATTCCATCATCTTCCTCTGAGGCAACAGCCATCCTGACATGAAGTGAGATGTCTGGTGGTTCTCCTAATTGCACATAGCTATTGAATTTCTACCACAGCTAGATTGTCTCACTCTCTAATAGGCAGCAGAATGGTAATGAGATCTTCTACTCTGCTCTTCAGCTCTTTGCAAGCCATGCCAAGGATTTCTGTGCTCTAGTAGCCATGGGAAGGGTAAAGCAGAAGTGGAGGAGTAAGCAGGAGCAGACTCTTTGTGCCTCCTATCATGCTGATTTCAGAGTCAAAGTTAACTGCTACCTTTGAGATGTCACCATTAAGACAGAAGATGACCACTTTCCACTCAACCATTTGCTCTCCTGATGTAAGAGAACCTCTGTCATGTGCTTCTGTTGGTGCCATCAGGACCTTGTGAGAGTTTGGCAGTGCTGCCAGCAGTTCTGTGCCACAAAAATGCAACCCCAGCTCTGCCCTTGATGTATCCATCCCTGCCTCCCTGCCCTCCTTGGTGTGCAGCATACCAGAATTCAGCACTGAAGTTGGCTCACCGTGGGCTTTCCAGTGCAAGAGAGACTGGGGTCTGCTGGAGAGAGTCAAATGGAAAGCTGTGAGGATGGTTAAGGGGCTTGGACATTTCTCCTATGGTGGAAGACCTGCGGCTCTTTAGTCTTGAGAAGAAAAGGCTGAGAGGAGTGAGAGGAGATGTGTTCAATGCCTACAAATATCTGAGGGGTGGGTGTCAAGGTGAAGATGCCAGGCTCTTTGTGGTGGTGCCCAGTGATAGGACAAGGAACAACGGGTACAAGCTGGAACACAGGAGATTGCACCTCAACATGAGGAAAGACTTCTTTACTGTTAAGGGGCTGGAGCCCTGGAACAAGTTGCCCAGAGAGGTTGTAGAGTCTCCTCTGGAGACTTTGAAGACTAACCTGGGTGTGTTGCTGTGTGATGTGCCCTAGGTGATCCTGCTCTGGCAGGGGGGTTGGACTCAAGTCTCTGGAGGTCCCTTCCAACTCCCAGCGTTCTGTGCTTCTACAGTTTGCATGGAGAGGACTACAGCTGAGGTTTGTAGCATGCAGAGATGTTTGACATAAGGATAAGAGCCCAGCAGAAGGAGAGTTGAAGCATGGCTGTGCTGGGGATAGTGGAAGGTAGGTAGTGCTTATGGCTGCTGCTGTCAGACACCAGCGGGAAGGCAAAGCCTGCCTCACTGGAAACGACAAAGGAGATAAAAGGGCATGCAAGGAAAAAGGAAAGCTTGTTAAAAGTGTAAAGCTCACTTGTCCATGCTGGGCTAAGTGGTGAAAGAAGCAGAGAATGCCTTGAGAGTTCATTTAGGAGGTAAAGGATATCATGTTTTGTGAAACAATCATAGAATGGTTTGGGTGGACCTTGAAAGGTCTCTTCCCACCAGCTCTGCAGTGAGCAGAGTCACCTTCAATTGGAGCAGGTTGCTCACAATCCCAAACAATCTGACCTAGAATAGTTTCAGGGATGGGACATCTACCACTTTTCTGGGCAATCTGGGTCAGGGTCTCACCACCCTCGCTGTACAAAATTTCTTCTCTCCATGCTAAATTTCCCCTCTTTTTATTCAAACCATCACCCCTTGTCCTATCACAACAGGTCCTGCTCAAAACTGTCCCCATCTTCCTTTTAGGCTTTTTAGTTTGTGTCATCAGGTCTAAGCTGCTCAGCTAACTGTGAGGTGTGCTGAGGGGAGCAGCCTGGTTGGCTGTGTCAGGTTTGGAGTTATCCAGAACTTCCTCAGGAAGAGTTTGAAGAGCACAACACTCAGTAAATGAATGAAAAATGAGGGTTTGTGCTTTTTTATTTACAAAGACAGTGAGAGCTGGGGCAAGAAATGCTGAAGGTGGAGTTCTGCTGATCCTCAGGAAGGGCTGAAGGTGTTGATAAGATTGGTTGGCTTCAGGAACATCTTGTTTATGGGTGTGGCCATTCGAGCTAGATCTCCAGCTCACACATAGGAAAAATGGGAACAGAGAAACTTAAAAGTGAAAGCTCTGAGTGAAGAGGTGAACATTCCGAGGATAGGTCATATAATAGCAGCAATGGCTAAGTTAATATAATTTAACTGGAGCATCAAGAGCCTTATGTCTGGAAGCACAGCTTGTATCTTCCCCTTTGCTGCTTCTGCTGTGCCTGCTGCTATCTTCTCCCCACCCCTACCCTACTTCCTCCGCTGTTGTTTTGGCTGCTGCTGCTCTTGCCACTTTGCCACCACTTGACCCCTTCCCCATCTTCCTTAAGGTTATTATTTTTCTGTAGTAGTTTGTTGTCCTTATACGGTTATATTTAGTTTAAACTATAAGAAATACAATTTCATTTTTCCTGACTTTCCAAAAATCCATGCTGTAGTGAGTTTGCTCTACCGTGGGATGGATCAGCTCTCACCCAGTACATTAATTTTGGCTCTTTTCCAAATGTGGAGCACATTTGGGGTGGTTTTTATGGATTGGTAATCAGGGTAAGGAAGTTGAGGAAAAATTAATTTGTTTAATATATTGTGACCCATTATTGCTTCAGTTTCGACCTTATCAGTTCAGCAGTGCTTTACTATCATGGTGCAGTATCATATGTGCTCCACTTTTGCTAAGGTGGTTTGGAACTGGGTAAAAGCTGTATTAACAAAGGTTGGACATTTCGTTATGGATGGTTTAGGAACGTAGCTGAAAGTATGTCGTGTGTTATGCTCATGTCAGAGACTAAGAGTTATTTGGGAGAGCTGAGTTATCCAGTGGTTTGCCTAAGACGTTTGGATTTGATGGGTTTTGCTGCTACTGTAGATCTGGTTGTGGTTTGGAGGAGGGCGAGATGCAGGAATAAACAGGCTAGGAGTGAGGTCTTTACTTTCTCTGGAGGCAGAAGCAGGGAGTTAGGGGTTAAAGATGTTGTCCGCAACCAAAGCGGGGAAGGGAAGGCCATGGCACCAGGCAGCTGGATTGTTCACTGAGCCAAATGTCCTGCCTCAGAACCCTTGGCAGAGGAAAAAGTAGTTGGACATGCCCTATACCCCATGGACCCAGAAGCGTGAAATCAGGAAACTATCTGGTTCCCGTTAGTATTGTATAGAACAGAGGAAAATAAGGGTAGAAGCAGTGGAACCCCTGCAGGGGTGCAGTCACAGAGGGCTGCAGCAGCAGTGCCAGATTTGGCTGCAAACAGTGTGGGCTATGGCAAAGTCCCTCGGATGGATAAAGTTGTGGAGCTTGTTTGCCAAAAATGTATCTCGAACTTTTTGATCAGTAGAAGAGTGTCTGACACTGGAGCGTTTGCCATTAAAGGAGATGCTCAGGCAAAGGTGCTCCTGCCTGCAACCAGGGGGACTGGAAGTGGTACCAGAGGATGCAGCGGGGTTCTCAGAAGGTGATCCCGCTAATACCGCCAAGCCCACTAAGTCCTCTGCTCCTGCTTTAGCCCTGCTTGTTTCTGCCGAACAGGCTGCTGCTGCTGCTGCGGGAAAGATTCCCTCTGCCTCAATCCCAGTTCCACCACCACGTAAGGAACGGAACCAGACAGACAAACCAAATTTAGATGGTCCTATGAAAGGCATCCCTCGCATTAAGACATGCCTTACTCTAAGCAAAGAAGTTCAGACAGATGTCAGTGAGCAGAAAGATTTCAAATGCAAGAGGTAAGATCTCCGTTGCTCCAGTTAAAACAAACAAGGGGGGAAAAGGCAGCTAATTTTGGGGGGTCAAGATAGCTCAGATGATGATGGGGATAAACCAGAGCAGGGTGATCCCAAGGAGGGGCTTGCTCAACTCATGAAGCAAAGGCAACAGGATCCAGGAGGGGGTACATCGACTGGTGTGAAGGCCAATACCCCTGTGAGTAAAAGGAATGGAAAGGATATTGGTAAGAGCAAACGTATTCAGGATAGTGATGATGAAGAGAGAGCCTCATTACAAGGAAGGTCAGGCATATTAGACAAGATTATGCCTGGAAAGAGCGAGAACTGTTGATGAGTTGGTTAAACAGATGTTGGGATGGTGGTATAGATACTGTAGAAATAAATACCTGGATGGTTGAGGCAGTTGGAAGTTTTTTTGAGAGACAATGGCATACATAAGCATGTAGTATATCTCAGGGGCAATTCTAACCTCTGATCATGCATATTGACTACAGTACCCCAACAAGGATGATTTGCCCTGGAGACTTTCACGCCAGAATATGTTTCAACAGAGGGTTCAGTGCTTGCAAGAAATGGCCATAAGAGAGATAATCTATGGAGATTATACAACAGAGGACCTTGATGAGGTACCAGTGAGCCATGTTCTCCTAAAGAAATTTATTCAGCTTGCTCCCTCTAATTATGCCCATACACTGGCAAGTAAAATGGTGGCAAAAGATGGTGAAGAAACCTTTTCTGACTGTTGGTGAGTTTGCTGATCAGATGAAGCAGATGGAGCACAGTCTCATGTTTAATGCCATGGTGTCAGCTATAAAAACTATGGCTGAAGAGATAAAAGATGGCATGAAACAACTTGAAGAATTTAAAACCTCCATATCCCCATTGGCAAAGGACAATGACCTTTCCTCTTTGCCATTGGAGTGGGTACATGTCTTGGCTATCAGAGATAGGCGTCCTCCCAGGAGACCAATTCAAACTAACTCAATTCATAATAGACAGCAACAGTCACGTGGGTAATTTTACATGACCAATTCAGTGAAAACACGGATAAGTGGGATGGGAAACCTACCTCACTTCTGCTGAAAAGAGTGGAGTTGCAAAATGGCAAGACTAAAAGAGTAGTTGCCTCAGTTTCCCCAAATGACTCAAACGTTTCTGGCAACGATTCAGATAATACCATTAAACACTGTGCCGATTGTACTTGCAACGGTCAGCATTAGGGTGCCCTGCCTCTTACCAGGTGGAGGCACCAGGGACCAGGAAGATAACAGAATATACTGGAACATATATATTAGATGGCCTGGTACCTTGAAGATTCAGAAATATAGGGCTCTAGTTGGCCCAGGTGCTTAATGTACATTGATGCCCTCAAATCATAAAGAAGTGGAATCTATTACTATTTCTGGAATTACAGGAGCGTATCAAGAATTGATGAGGTCGGAGGCAGAAATAAGTTTAACTGAGAGTGATTGACAAAGACATGCTGTTGTAACAGGTCCAGGTACACCTTGCATTTTGGGAATTTGCTTTCTGAGAGAAGGGTGCTTCAAAGATCCCAAGAGTTATAAATGGATTTTTTGGAACAGCAACTGTAGAAGCTGGAGACAGATTGAGATTGTCTGCTAGGCCTGCGCTCTCAGATGAGTCTGCAGTTGTTGGATGGTGTGCTGGTTTGAACTAATTGGAGGATTTGAGTGAGAAATTAGACTATAGACTGAGAAATGAAAACACATGATGTCACTTCACTCACAGCTTTACTGAGAAAGAAAAAAAAAATGTTTTAAGACTTGTAACCCAAATATAGATAAGTCAGATGGTTTCAGACCTCTCTGGGCTGTGGCTGCTCCTTGCATGGCTCCTTTCCCCCTGCCTTTTGTAGCTGATTCTTAATAATTCCACTAACTTCTTTCCTACTGCTAACCTCCCTCTCCGATCTACCTTTGCCTATCTGCTGCATCAACAGATGGTAAGATAAGATTGGGGAAGGGGGGAAAGGTGGTAGGGGTGGTTAGAAACCCCTCTTAGGGATCCTTTGATCTCTGGGAGGGGTGTGGTGTTTCTGTATTGCCTTTTCNGGATCCTTTGATCTCTGGGAGGGGTGTGGTGTTTCTGTATTGCCTTTTCACTGTATATATCTGTAAATATCTGTTATACATTGTAAATATCTGCTTGTATATTGAGCATTGATGTAAATATAAAGCTTCATTTATCAACTTCCAGCCATCTGAGTCCTAGCCTGGGTTATATCAAGGGTGGGGGGGCAGGTAACTGCTAAACCACCACAGATGGTGTAATATAGAGGATGTGAAGTTGCCAGTTGTCACTCAAACTGTATATCATAGGCAGTATAGAACAAACCATGACTCTTTGGTGCCCATACATGATCTGATTCATCATCTGGAATGGCAAGACGTCATTAAAAAAAAATATTCACCTTTCAACAGTCCAATATAGCCTGTACAAAAGGCAAATGGAGAATGGCAATTGACAGTTGACTTCCTTGTCATGAATGAAGTAACTCCACCCATTAGTTCTGCTGTGCCAGACGTATCAGAACTCCAGTATGAGCTGGAATCCAAGGAGGCCAAATGGTATGCAACCTTAGATGTTGCTAATGCTTTCTTCTCTATTCCAATAGTGGAGGAATGCAAGCCTCAGTTTGCTTTTACCTGGAGGGGGATTCAGCATACATTTAAATGTCTACCCCAGGGGTGGAAATACAACTCAACAATCTGTCATGCAGTGATCCATGGTGTGTTGGAGAAAGGTGGACCTCCACAGCATCTGCAGTTCACTGATGACATCGTTCTCTGGGGGAACACAGCAGAAGAAGTTTTCGAGAAAGGCAACAAGACAATTGACATTCTGCTGAAGGCAGCTTTTGCTATAAAGTGAGATAAGGTGAAAGAACCTGCTAGAGAGATCCAGTTTCTGGGAATTCATTGGCAAGATGGTGGCCGCCAAATCTCACTGGATGTGATAAATAAAGTTTTTGCCATGGCAAATCCCACAAATAAGAAGTATACATTATCTTTCTTAGGAACAGCTGGATTCTGGAGGCTGCACATCTCTGGATACAGTCTAATTGTAAAACCTTTATATGATGTGACTTGAAAGAGGAACAACTTTAAGTAGGAACCTGAGCAACAAGAGGTCTTTGGTCAGATAAAGCAAGAAGTAGTCCATGCAATGGATTTGGGACCCGTTTGAACTGGTTTGGATATTAAGAACATTCTGTACATGGCTGCAAGTGATAATGGTCCAACCCAGTGCCTATGGCAAAGAGCCTCAGGAGAAACACGTGGTCAACCACTTGGTTTCTAGAGTAGAGGATATAGGAAGCAAACTGTATGCCAGCAGAGAAAGTAGATCCTTGCTGTTTCCAATGGAGTAAAAGCTGCTTCTGAAGTAATTAGAACAAATTCTCAACTTCTTTTGGCTCCCAGATTACCAGTTTTGTACTGGATGTTTAAAGGAAAGGGGTCATCACCACATCATGCAACCGATGTTACCTGATCTGAGTGGATGGCTCTCATAATGCAGTGAGCATGCATAGTGAGTTTCAAACTACCTACCGTAGAGGAAATGATCACCAACTGGCCAGAAGGCACAAACTGTATAAATCTCCCAGAAGAGAGAGTAACACAGACTGAGGAAGCTCCTCCTTACAGCAGTTTGTCAAATGAAGAAAGGAGCTATGCTTTATTCACAGATGGTTCCTGTCGCCTTGTTGGAAGCAAGTGAAAATGGAGAGCTGCTGTTTGGAGCCCTGTGCAAGCAGTGGCTGAATCAAAAGCTGGAGAAGGGGAATCAAGCCAGTTTGCAGAGGTAAAAGCTGTCCAACTTGCTCACAATGTGGCTGAGTGTGAGAATTGGCCCATTTTTTACCTCTGTACTGATTCATGGATGGTGGCCAATGCCTTGTGGGGTTGGCTAAAGGACTGGAAAAGAAATAATTTGCAATAGAAAGAAAAGCCAATTTGGACTGCTGACTTATGGCAGGACATTGCTACCCATCTAGAAAAAATTCCTGTAAGAGTACAACGCACAGATGCTCACATGCTAAGAGTAAAGCCACTAAGGGACATCAACACAACTATCAGGCAGATTTGGCTGCCAAGGTGTTTCAAACCGATGTGAACTTTAAATTCTATTTAGATTGGGAACACCAAGGTGAACTGTTCTTAGGTCAGTGGGCCCATGATTCCTCGGGATGTCAAGGTTGAGATGCTACCTACCAGTACAGGATAGAGCAAGCAACATATCCACGGACACTATCATGCAAATTATATGTGACTGTGATATTTGTGCTTCTACTAAACAAGCCAAGCATCTGAAGCCTTTGTGGTATGATGAGGGATGGGAGAAGTACAAATATGGCTAAGTGTGGCAGATGGATTACATCACTTTACCTCGTTCTCAGACTGGAGTGCAGTATGTGCTGACCATGGTAGAACTGGATGGCTGCAGACCTATCCAGTTTCCCATGCTACTGCACATAGCACCATTCTCAGCTTGGAAAGACAAATCATGTGGTGACATAGTGCTCCAGAGCGAATTGCATCAGACAATGGCACTCACTTTAAGAATACCCTCGTAAAAAATTAGGCCAAAGAGCATGGCATTGAGTGGATATAACACATCTTCTGTTATGCACCTGCCTCAGACAGGATTGAGCGTTACAATAGTTTGCTGAAAACAATACTTTAAAAGCAATATGAGGAGGAACCTTGAAGAATTGGGAGAAACATCTAGCCCAAGCTACCTAGGTAGTGAACAGTAGAGGGTCTACCAAGCGAGCAGGGTTGGCTTGTTCAGATTTGTTACAAGAGGTAGAAAATGACAGGGTTCCTGTTACTCACGAAAAGAATTTGTTGGGAAAGCCTGTTTGGGTAATTTCCCCTTCAGGGGAGGCCATGCCTGTCCAAGAGGTGGTTTCTGCCAAAGGACAGAACCCCACCCCACTCCCTGCCCAGGTAGAATAAACTCACTACAACACAAATTCTTTTGGAAAGTCAGGAAAAATGAAATTATATTTTCTTATAGTTTAAACTAAATGTAACAGTATGAAAAGAATATACTACGACAAGAGAGGAAGGAAAAAGAACAAAATAATATATATAACCTTAAGGAGGATGGGGAAAGGGTCAAGCAGCAGAAGCTTGACGGGGGAAGATAGCAGCAGGTGCAGCAGTAAGTATCAAAAAAAGGAAGAACAAGCTGTGCTTCCAGACATAAGGCTCTTGATGCTCCAATGAAATTCTATTAACTTATCCATTGTTGCTGTTCTATAGCCTATCCCTAGAACGTTCACCTCTTCACTATTTTTTCCTATGTCTGAGCTAGAAATCTAGCTCAAACGGCCACAAGGACCTGGCCATACATACTGGGTTATGCAAGAAAATGGTGAAATATGATGTATTCCACAAAGAAACTTGACATTAGCAGGAAGAATGTAGATAATGAGTTCTTTTGCAGCTAGTTGTGGTGCCCACAAAACCCATGAAGAACCTACAGTACATGAGCATGAACCCTGTGAGTGCTAAGGGTCCTGCTCTATCCCATTTACTGAAGAAAGCATCTGACTGTGTCCTGAAACCTCTGAGCTAGCCAACACCTGAGACAGATGGAAATATGGAAATGGATGGCTGGGAATTGAAGAAAATGCCTGAAGCCTGGATGACTGCCGTTCATGACACTGATGTTGTCCCTAATTAGATGGAATGACTTGATGCTCCAATGGGAATTATATTAAAGGGGTGGATTGTGGCCATTTGAAATAGATTTCTAGCTCAAACACAGAAAAAATGGGAACAGAGAGACTTAGAAATGTAAGCCCTGAGTGGAGAGGCGAACATTGTAGGGATAGGCCATATAATAGCAACAATGGATAAGTTAATATAATTTTATAGGAGCACAATAGGAGGAGGAATTTTTTCATAGTGAGGGTGACAGAACACTGGAGCAGGCTGCCCGGAGGGGTTGTGGAGTCTTTGTCTCTGGAGATATTCAAAACCCACATGGATGAGTTCCAGTGTGATCTGGTCTAGGTGATCCTGCTCTGGCAGAGGGGTTAGACTGGATGAGCTTTTGAGGTCACTTCCAGCTCCTGACATTCTGTGATTTTTGTGAATCTGTGGGACCCTACTGAATGAAGCTCTTTACCCATGGAAATCTGTAGTATAGATTCATAGAAGAGTTTAAGAGACCTTAAAGAGTTGTAACAGACCTTAAAGACCATCTAGTTTCATCCCCCTCCATGATGGGCAGGGATACCTCGCACTAGACTAGGTCCTCATCCAATCTGGCCTTGAACACCTCCAGGGAAGGGGCAGCCACAGCCTCCCTGGGTAGCGTGTTCCAGCATCTCACCACCCTCCCTGGAAAGAGTGGGCAACCAAGTCTCATTGAGAGACCTCCCTGCATATGACAGGGAGTTTGAAGTGGATGATCTCTGAGGTCTCTTCCAACCTAAACCATTCCATGAAATCATAGAATGGCAGGGGATGGAAAAAACCTCTGGAGATCATCTGCCTCAACTCAAATCAAGAGTTGTGCCCACAGATTTATTCGATCCTGCCTCCTCTCAGTGCTATTTGGGGGTAAGTTGTTGCTCTGACGTTCAAAATGTCATTTCATTGTTTTTTAGGGTTTTGTTTTTTGGTTTTTTTTAAGCTTTTCTCCCTCCCTTCCTCACCTTCCTCTCCTCAAGCTAGGGTCTGGAAGGAAGAGGATTGAGAAGGCAGTGTTTTTATTTGAGATAAATTATCCCATTTCCTCCCATATTTAGTTGCAGAGCCAGCAGCTTGAGATGTCCTGATCTCTTCAAAATCCAGAGCATGGGGCTTTTTGGCAGGGATCTCTTATTTCTCCTCCCTTGAAGGTCTCCAACTACATGAGGCCTTGGAAAGGAGAACGAATTTTGAAGGCCTTTGAAGAAGTTGCTTTGATATGGAAGGAGCTCAAGTTCCTGTGATCTGTGTGCACAAGGATTCCTGTCCTGGAATGGGTTCCTCAGACCCATGTGGCAGGCGGCCCTGTCGTCTTAGTTCACTCACACTCCTTTCCAAGATGCTCCAAGGGGGGTTGTTTTAGTTTAAGGAAAAGAGGAGGAGGAGGTAGGAGTTTCCTTTCTGCTTGCCAAGGCAGGAGGCAAGACTCTTCTGAAGCTACTGCCAAGCCCTATTACCCTCAAGTGCTTCTTGTCATCAACTGCTATTACCAAAGAGCTTATGAACTTCCCCAGTGGCCCGTGTCAGACTGAAGTGTCCATGCTCCTTCTAGAGCCTGCGGCTCACAGGCTCCATCCCAAATATTGAGGACATGGGAGAGGTACTGAGAGCTCCTCAGGCTGAAGCTGTAATCTCTTAGAATACAATCCTCACTATCATGGAATCATAGAATCATAGAATGGTCTAGGTTGGAAGAGACCTCAAAGACCATCCAGTTCCAACCCCCCACCATAGGCAGGGACACCTCCCACTAGATCAGGTCGCTCAAGACCTCATCCAGCCTGGCCTTGAACACATCCAGGGAGGGAGCAGACACAACCTCCCTGGGCAACCTGTTCCAGTGCCTCACCACCCTCGCTGTGAAGAATTTCTTCCTAACATCCCATTCAAATCTCCCCTCTGCCAGTTTGAACCCATTCCCCCTCGTCCTGTCATTACAAGACCTTGTGAACAGTCCCTCCCCAGCCCTCCTGTAGGCCCCCCTCAGATACTGGTAGGCTGCTATAAGGTCTCCCAAAAGCCTTCTCTTCTCCAGGCTGAAAAGCCCCAACTCTCTCAGCCTGTCCTCATAGCAGAGGTGCTCCAGCCCTCTGATCACCTTCGTGGCCCTCCTCTGAACTCTCTCCAACAGTTCCATGTCCTTCTTGTGCTGGGGGCTCCAGAATTGCACACAGTACTCTAGGTGGGGTCTGACAAGAGCAGAGTAAAGGGGGAGAATCCCCTCCCTTGCCCTGCTGGTAATGCCTCTCTTAATGCAGCCCAGGACACGGTTGGCTGTCTGAGCCGTGTGTGCACACTGCAGGCTCATGTTGAGCTTCTCATCCACCCAGACCCCCAGGTCCTTTTCCTCAGAGCTGCTCTCCAGCCACTCACCACCCAGCCTGTATTTGTGCTTGGGGGAGAAGGTGACAGAAAGCAGCCCTGAGGAAAAGGACCTGTGGGTGCTGATGGACAAAAAGCTGAGACATGAGCAGGCAGTGTGATCTTGCAGCCCAGCAGGCCAGTGGCAGCCTGGGCTGCATCCAAAGAAGTGTGGCCAGCAGATCTGGAGAGGTGATTCTGCCACTTTGCTCTGCTGAGACTTCACCTGCAAGACTGTGTCCAGCTCTGGAGTCCTCAACACAGGAAGAACATGGGCCTGGTGGGTCCAGAGGAAGGACACAAAAGTGGTCTGAGGGTTGGAGCAGCTCTGCTATGACGACAGGCTGAAGGAGCTTGGGGATGTTCAGCCTGGAGAAGAGAAGGCTTCAGGGAGACCTAATAGCAGCCTGCCAGGGGGCTACAAGAAGGCTGCAGAGGAACTGTCTGCAAAGGCCTGCAGGGACAGGATAAGGGCAATGGCTTGAAACTAGAGCAGAGCAGATTGAGATTGGATGTTATGAACAAGTTCTGCACCAGGAGGGTGGTGGAACACTTCAACAGGTTGCCCAGGGAGGTGGTTGAGGTCCCATCCCTGGAGACATTTAAGGTGAGAGTCAACAAGGCTCTGGGCACTCTGCTGTAGTGGAGGATGTCTCTGCTGACTACAGGAGGTTAGACTAGATGACCCTTGGATGTCCCTTCCAGTCCAGCTCATTCTATTAAATCCATTAATTCCTGTCACAGCTTCAGCTGGGGAATGTGGGCTGCTTCTCAGCAAGGAAAGTTGAGAAGTTGGTTGGATTGGGACAGCCAAAGATGTGGACTTCAGTTAGGCAGTTCTGGCTCACCCAAGGATAGCAGAAATTGCTGTAAATGGCTGAACGAAAATTTTGAGGCCCCTGGTACCACTTCTGGTGGGTTCCCGTGCAGGTTGGAGCTCTTCATGGAGTTCATCTGCGGCATGTCCAGAGAAGAGCAGCGATGCTGCTGAAGGGTCCGGAGAACAGGGCTGGTGAGGAGCAGCTGAGGGAACTGGTGGTGTTTAGCCTGGAGAAAGGGAGGCTGAGGGCAGACCCCATTGCTCTCTACAGCTCTCTGAAAGGAGGTTGGAGGGAGTGGGGGCTTGGTATCTTCTCCCAATAAACAAGCAATAGGACCAGAAGAAATGGCCTCAAGTTGTCCCAGGACAGGTTTTAGGCTGGACATGACAGCTTTTTTTGGAAAAAAAGTGTTTCTCAAGCCCTGGAGCAGACTGCCCAGGGCAGTGGTTGAGTCTCCATCCCTGGAGGGCTTTCAAAGCTGTGTAGATTTGGTGCTGAGGAATGTGGTTTAGTGGTGGACTCAGCAGTGCTGGGTAAACTGTTGGACTTGATTATCTCGGAGGGCTTTTCCAACCTCAGTGATTCTACAGTTATCTATATTTTTTTGGTGAGGAGTTGTTGAAATGCTTGCAACTCTCTGCTTCCCATCAATAAAATCTGGAACTTTAGGAAGGATCGGGATGCAGATTTTGGCTGCTGTTCAATAACTCAAAAATTTTCAAAGGTTGCTCTTTGTCTCTTAAAAAAAAAAATAAAACAACAAACCCCACCACGAATTCCTTGTCCAAGGCCTGTGTGTGTAAAACACCTTCCCCTTTCCCCTCTCTAATGTGAAGATTTATAGGCTTCCTCCCTGGCTGCCAGCTTTTCCTCCACTGAAGGAAAATAAACCCAGCAATAAATAGATACATGGCTCTAAGGCTATAAATTCCTAAATTCAAGTTGCCAGAACCAATCCATCATTTGACACAGGCACAAACTCTGATAAGATGTGGACCAGCAGCATCCAGCCCATTCCGCACATTTTTATGTAGTTACTGCACTGAATCCCTTGGGAAAAATCCCATTTCATAGCCAGGCAGACAGGGAGACTCCACAACCTCCCTGGGCAGCCTGGTTCAGGGCTCCAGCACGCCCACGGCAAAATAGGGCAGTGGCTGACTCCAGGGATCCATTCCTGAGACTCTTCTGGATGCACCTCACAGAATCCCAGCATGGTAACAGCTGGAAGGGACCTCTGAAGATCATATAGTCCAACCCCCCTGCTAAAGCACCCACAGCAGCCTGAACAATATGACAGTGTCCAGGTGGGTTTGGAATCTCTCCAGAGAGGGATAGTACACATCTCTGTGGACAGCCTGCTCCAGGTTGAAGTCTGACTGTTGTGGTGGTGGTGGTGGTAGTTGAGATCTGACACCGATGATGGTTAGGGTGTCCATTAGACTTAGTGCACACTTAGCACACCCTGCACTTTGATTCATCTCAGGTCTAGCCAGATCTTCCAAATGTCCACCCTTGAGCCAGATCTGTAAGGTTTCTTGGACTGCCCTCATTGCAAACATACATCAGTGCTCAGCTTCCATCTGTGGTGGTGGTGATGGGGGACCTTCTCTCTCCACTCCACCCTCTGTCATCAATTTATCTCCATGCTTTAATGTTTGTGAGCTGAAGAAGCTGTTCCCTAGCCCCTACTTCTGGGGCATCCTGGTACTGCTCCCTATCATTCACCACTGTCAGGCATCCTGGGGAAGGAAACCACTCAGACCAAAGGACAGGCAGCAGACAAAACAGGAAAGGGACAAGCATTCAAGACCCCTTATGGGCAAATGGATTTGGTTTAGGAGACCACAGCCCGCAGCCCACCTCGGGCCAGAAGCTTGCTCAGGTGTCCTCCTGACTCTTGCTCCCTCAATGCTTTAAAACTGTTTTCCCTGTGCCTTGCTGCCATGGCATTAGTGACTGTCCCACTTGATCAAAACCTGGTGGTCTTTGAGCACCCTGCCCCTTCAGTGGAGCCAGCTGGCTGTCACTTTGTTGGAGATGAGGAACAATTTCTTTGCTGGGAGAGTGGTCAGGCACTGGAACAGACTGCCCAGGGAGATAGCAGAGATGGCAGAGTCACCATCCCTAGAGGTATTCAAGAAACCTGTGGACATGGCACTTTGGGACATGATTTAATGGCCATGATGGTGTTAGGTTGATGGTTGAACTTAATGATCTCAGAGGTCTTTTCCAACCAATGCAATTCTGTGATTCTGTTTCACTTGATCTTCTGAAACTACTTTTTTTTTTCCCTGCCTCCCATGAGTTAGTGAACTGGGGGAGTTCCCCTTCTTGTCATTTCCCTAACTCCTTCCAAGCAGCTGGAATTTATTTCAATAAAGTTAATTTCCATAGAGCCTGGAGCCATAATACATGAGGCTGTGCTCTCAGAAAGGCTCATAAATTAAGCAGGGTCAGCTCTGGTCCACACGTGACCTCCAAGGACACCCTGCGTGCTGCTCAGGCCATGCCAAGGCTGTAGCTGCTGCCAGACCATGTCTGCCTGCTGGGCTGTCTCTCAGTCTGCTGTCTCTAGCCACTGCCAAATGCTTCAGAGGAAGATACATGATCCCTGCAAGTTATTCTTAACTGGTCATAATATCCTTCTAGACTTCTGTGGCATGAAGCCGTTGGTCTGCTGTCTGATGTGCATGGGAGGTTGGGGGATGGCAGACCTTGGTGTCTCACCTGTACCACGCTCTGACACTCTCAGGCTCACAGAATGGTAGGGGTTGGAAATTACTTCTGGAGACGCTCCAGAGGAGGGACGTGAAAATGAGCAGGGGGCTGGAGCACCTCTGCCATGAGGACAGGCTGAGGGAGCTGGGGAGGTTCAGCCTGGAGAAGAGAAGGCTCCATGCAAACCTAATAGCAACCTGCCAGTACCTGAAGGGGGCTACAAGAAGGCTGAACAGGGACTATTTGCAAAGGCCTGGAGTGATAGGACAAGGGACAATGGTTTGAAATGAGAGAAGAGGACATTTAGATTGAATGTTAGGAACAAGTTCTGCACTATGAGGGTGGTGGAACACTGCAACAGGTTGCCCAGGGTGGTAGTTGAGGCCCCATCCCTGGAGATACTCAGTGAGGCTTGCCAAGGCTCTGGTCAACCCAGTCTAGTGGATCTACAGAGCTAGATGACCTTTGGTTTGGGTTGGAAGGGATCCCCAATCTATGAGATCATCTTGTCTGACCCCCCTGCTAGAGCATGTTCCCTGAGAGCAGGGTGCAGAGGAGCACACTCTCTAGTCATCCCAGCACTTTTTGCATCAGCCTGGGTTCAAACTTCACCCTTGTTCCTGAAGGATGGAGACACCACAGAGGTACCTTTATGTGGTGATGGAAGAAGCCAGCTGCAGCACCCCCTCTGGAGCTAGACAGTGTGTTTCCACATGATGTATAGCCTTGTCACAGAGACTCCAGGAGATGGTGACCTCCACGGCTTCCCTGTTGTAGTTCTAGCCACCCAGGAACTGCATCCTCAGTTCAGTGAGAGGGAATTTGTCTGCTCCAGCTCCCAGCTATTGGCTGACTTTATGTCTCTGTCAGAAGGGCTGACACGCCTGCCTGCTTGCCTCCTCCTGCTCCCCCTCCTCCCAAATGCTTCCCTGCCTATAAATCCCTATATTCGGCACTGAGGTCACCTCCAAAACTTCCCTTCCTTAAGCTGAATTAATTGAGGAGATCATGCCAAGCCTTACACTCCAAGCCTTCTCCAGTTCCTGTGGTCCCTTCTAGACAGCTTCTCTCCACCCCCCCAACCCCAGCTCAGTGACAAATCCTGTGTGCTTTGACATCTGTCAGAGAGCTTTGAATTCAGATTGCAAGAAAATCCACCCATTAATGGGGAAAGAATCCTTTAGGCTGTGCTTGACAGTAATTTTTCTTCATTGCTGAACCTCCTCATTTAACCTCTTCTCCTCCCAAATGAAGGAACCTTCTGAAAATCCTAAGCACTTCTTTGTTCCAGTAAATACTGACTGCTTCCCTACTGCTTTGACCTTGGCTTGCTGGTTGAAGTCAGCTAGGAGCTATGGGCTGTGTTTGCTGCAATAACACCATGTGGAAGGAGTGACCTTCAGAGCAGGAAGGCCTCCAGGTCAGTAACTTTCAAAATCTGTCCTGTGACCTCCCCACTGGAGAGGGATGAACCCAGCTCAGGAGAACCCTCTTCCCTTCTGTTATGGTCTTTGGTGGTGTTGAGTGAGATAGGACTCATTGTTTTCCTTCTCTTGTTTACTTTCTGGTCCCTTTTCCTTTTGCCATCAAGTGTTACTCCACCAGCTGTGGACTCAGAGAGCAGTTGTCCACCAGAAGATTAGATCTTTAGCCCTGCTCTGCTTCCCACTCCTCTTTCTTGATGTCTTTTTTTGGCTGTTTGTTTTGGGTTTTGTTTGTTTGTTTGGTTGGTTGGTTTTTAATCATAGTTTCAGGATTATCTAAAGCAGAATCAGTCAGAAGAGGTATTAAGTGGGTTTTGTCCACTGGCAGTGCTACTAAAGTGTCTCACTTCTGACCGCGGGTGCTTTAGGTGTTTTCTTTTTCAGTCTAAGTTGAAAAATCTGCTGTTTGTATGGAGTGGTTTGAATTTTATTGGGGGCCTACAAGAAAGCTGGGGAGGGACTTTTGACAAGAGCTTCTATTGACAGGACAAGAGGAACTGGATTGAAGCTTGAGGAGGGAAGGTTTAGACTGAAGATTAGGAAGAAATTCTTTCCAGTGAGGGTGGGGAGACACTGGCACAGGTTGACCAGAGAGGTTATAGATGCCCTCTCTGTTGAGGTGTTCAAGGCCAGGTTGGATGGGGCCTTGAGTGACCTGGGCTAGTGGAAAATGTCCCTGCCCATGGTAGGAGGGTGGAACTGGATGACCGTTAAGGTCTTTTCCAACCTAAACCATTCTATCAATCTAGGAATGTGGAAGACATCAACAACAATTTCTAGGTAAGAGGCAAGCAGATGCTCATCTCCTAGTCTCACCTGGCACTGAGTTTGATATCTGAACCAGAGACTCTAAAGAGGGTGTGACAAAACACAACATTAGTTGGTTTCTCCAGTTCACCATTTCAGCATCTGTCTGTGCCACAACCTGAGTAGCATGGACATAGTGTCATAGATAGTCTGGTTGCCAGCCCTGATGTGTGCTCCTGAAGCTTTGGCTGAGGATTCAGCCAGATGGTTTTGCTTATAGCTGGCTGGTTTTATTCTGTTAGGGCTGTGATGTGTTGTCTTCCTGCAGCCCAGAAGATGCTCTTCAGCACACAGTCTGTGATCTGAGCCAGTACACTGTGGTCTCGTTCTCCAGACCATGGTAAATTAGCTCATCTCAGATCACTGGGCACTGCATGAGGGAGATGTAGCGTCCCCTGCCTTGAAATTTGCCACCTCTCGAGAGTAGGAAGAACTAGAAAAGAGAGGAAGAATGTGGCATCAACACTAATACATGGATGAGTGCTTTGGGGTGCTGGAGATGTCACTGGCATAGAACCACAGAATCATTTTGGTTGCAAATGACCTTTAAGTCAAACCATTCTCTAACTCTACCAAGCCTGATGCTAAACCATGTCCTTTGGCACCACATCTCTGCCTCTTTGAAACACCTCCAGGGATGGGAATCCAACCAACTCCCTGGGCAGCCTGTTCCAGTGGTTGAGAAGCCTTTTGGTAAGGAAGTTCTTTAAACTTTCTCTGGTGTACTAGGGGTAGGTGGCTCCCAGTGTCATGGTAGACCACGGGTTCTACAACCTTTCCTCTTCTGGCAAGGGTTTTGGCTGTTGTGCCCATGGCCAGCTCCAATCTCTGCAGCTACAATTTTGAGGTGCTGCAAAACAAACCACTTAAAAGTAGGGGTCCACTATTTGTGGGCCGCTGTTCCACATCTTAGGAGATAATTTGCATCATTAAAATAAATTTACCATGCCATATTCTGGTCCCTGTCTACAAGACTTTCTCATCTTCAAGTCTAGTGATGTGGGATCAAAGCAGCTTATATTCCTGCTGCTCAGCAACGTCTGATTCATTCAGTCAAAGTGCATTTGGACATGGCAAGCAGCAGAGCAGCTTCCAGCTCAGATGAAACAGGTATCTATATAGGCTGGCCAGTGCCTGGCTTGGGAGCAGGCCTGAAGAAAAGGGCTTGGGAATGCTGGTGGGTGAGAAGCTCAGTATGAGCCATCAGTGTGCACTGTCAGCCCAGAGAGCCAGCCAGCACTTGGATTGCGTCAAGAGAAGTGTGGCCAGCAGGGTGAGGGAGGGGATTCTGCCCCTCTGCGCTGCTCTCGTGAGACTTCACCTGGAGTACTGTGTCCAGTTCTTGAGCCCTTATAACAAGAAGGATCTGGACATGCTGGAAAGTCTCCAGAGAAGGGCCACAAGGATGATCAGAGGGCTGGAGATGCTCTGCTATGGAGGCAGATTGAGACAGTTTGGGCTGTTCAGTTTGGAGAAGAGAAGGCTCCAGAGAGACCTTATTGTGGCCTTGCAGTATCTGAAGGGGGCTACAAGAAAGCTGGGGAGGGACTTGTTAGGATGTCAGGTAGTGATAGGACTGGGGGGAATGGAGCAAAACTAGAAGTGGGTAGGTTCAGATTGGATGTTAGAAAGAAGTTCTTCACCATGATGGTGCTGAGATAGTGGCACAGGTTGCCCAGGGAAGTGGTGGAAGGTCTTTAAGGCCAGGCTGGATGTGACTGTAATGAGCTGCCAAAGAAACAAACAAACAAAAACCCCAAACAAACAAAAAAACCCAACCAAACGAGTGGGGAGCTTAATCAGTAAAATATGAGTGATGGTTTTGCTTCCCCTGGCGGTGAGGAAGAGTTAATTTTGATTCTCACCAGGGCTGCAGCCTTTTCAGATTGCATGTTCTTTCTGGAGCAGTGTTTGGATGGGAGGACTTAAAAGAAGCTTCCAAATAGTAGTTTGGAAGGTATTAAGTGGTGGTTAATCCTTTATTAGAGTGCTAGAGGGTACTACACTGTTGAAGGTACCATTTATGGATCAAATCTGATATCCAGGAGCTAGACACTTTAATGATTGGAGATTCCTTTGCACTTTCTGGGACACTTCTTAATCCTGATCAGATTGTAACTCACCATAATTGCACTCTTCCTGCCTCAGACATGCTGGCTTTAATTCTTTGTTATCCTGACCTTGTGGACCCCTTGCTTCTGAAGATGAAAATGTAGACTGCTGCCATTCTGGGTGAAGAAACATTCCATGCTGCATGTCGTTCAGGCAATGTGAAGTCTGTAGTGGCTGGAGGGCCATTAGCTTGTGGAAGGACAACTGTGGGCAACATTGCTCTATGATGTGGTCTCCTAACCAATGAGATCAGCTTTCCAGCTGCTAGATAAAGATGAAATGTACTTCTGACTGCTGTCAGATCAGATAAACAGAGCTTGGTATAGAAGGCCACCAGTTCTCTCCCAACACTGCCACAGTGCTGGTGTCCAGCTCTGGCACTCTAAACAGTTTCCACGTTGTGCACTGCAGAGTGTCCTGCTTTGAGCTAGACCAGAACTAATCCTGCTCACTGCTGTCACTTGCCCACTGGGGGCACTTTCTGAAGCTCAGGGCAGTTTGCACAGCCAGAGCCTGCTCCGAGCAGAGAGAAGCTGATGGGAGAGTTCCTGCCAAGGGCTGGGCTGCACAAAGGCTCTGCCTTAGACTTGCTTCTTTGCACACCAAGGGCACTGTCACAGCTTGTGCTCCACCTTGGGCTGCAGGCAGGCAGAGGTGGTAGCTGTGGGGAGGAGCAGACAGGACAGGTGACCCTTAACTGGCCAACAAGGGATTGCATCTGTGGATGGCATCTTCAGGAGAAAGCTGAGGGATCACCAGGGTCAAGGCTCTTCCTCAATGTGCAGAGGAATCCCGGGAAGCCTCTGTTCTGCCTTTGATCTTGAACTACATGCTCCTGAATCCAGTTTCAGAATTTAGTTTCTGAATCTGCTGAGTCCAGTCTGGGACTTCTCCAGTGCCTGCCCCCAGCATCAGTGGTGCCTATGATGCCATCATCACCACCAGGGATTGGGTTCCATATTAGTTCGTGTTTCTTTGTCTCTGTTTCATTGGTTTGTTCTTCTTTCCATCTCAGCTGGTCCAGTTTCTTTCCCAGCCCATCAGTCTCTCTCTCTTCTTCCCTTTCTTTTCTCTTTGGGACGACAGAGGGGTTCACAGAGAGCCGCTGGCACTCATTTGGTGGCCAAACCAGCCTTGACTCTTGACACCATGGTTTGTATTTCTCTGGGGACAACTGCTTGTTTCATTTCTGCTTTTAAACTGAAAATAGAGAGGCAGAGATATGGCGCTGAGGGACACAGCTTAGCACCAGACTTGGTGGAGCAAGGGGATGCTTGGACTCAATGACCTGAAAAGTCTTTTCCAACCAAAATGATTCTGTAAGACTTAGTGTTGCTCTCTGAAAAATCCATACCTTTTCTTACAAAGTTCTTACTCTTTGTGTGCTTTGTTCCTTTTGGCTCCGAATCAGAGCTCTGTTTCAAAGTTAAACATTCATTTTCCCCTTTGAAAACTTGTTTGGATATTTTCCCTTTCATCCTGACTTCCATCTTTTCTTACTCAAAAAGGGGGAAAAAATGAAGCTGGTGACTTTTACCTGCTTTTGGAAAATTATATCATTATTATACTTCCTACAAGTATCTCTTCATTTAAAGTTTTGAAACCCTGTGTTTTCACTTTAAAATTGTCTGAAAGGTTCTCCTTTTGAACTTCCATCAGAGCTTATCATCTAAGTTCTTCCTCTGTGTGCAGGACAGGAGCAAAATGAAGTTATTGCTGTTTCTGGCTAGTTCCGTTATTATCAGACCCAGACTGTGAAACCATGACAGTGAGAAAGCCTTGAATGATGAATGATCTGTGTGTGTGCAGGGCCCCAACTAGAAATCCACGTGGTTAACAGGCCCGTGAGATCTACTGCCCAGAAGATCTGTTGCAGCAGGAGAAAGTGCCTTGGGGAAAGGCTTTCTGGCAGCCAGCAGACGATGGCTTTGGTCTTGGGTCGCTACCCAAGAGCAGTGAGGCAGCTGATGGCAGGGAGGGTGAGCTCCATCAGAGTCAAGTCGCTATAAAAGTAACAGACACATTTATTGCCCTTTCCCTTTTTCTCCTCCAAATGGTGGGAATTAACTCTGAGCAAAGCAGATCACATCACGCCGGCCACCTAGGTTCTCTTCAGTGGCTTTTCCTTCCCCCGCTTCCCACCAGAACATGGCTTCTTTCTCCACCTTGCCGAGCTGTGCCTGCAGATCCCATCTTGCATGTTCCCAGGCGCCTCTTTTCAGCTCAATTTCTGCTTGGCAGAGAGCTGCTGTTTTTCCTGCTTCCCTTCCCATCCCCCTGCTCATGTTCTCAGCAGCTGTGAGCTGGGCTGATCCTTCTCGGAAAACAACGGAGCTGTTGGCCCATCCTAGGAAGAGAGTTAGCTCTCACTGCTGCTCTGCAGCCCATGCTGCTGACTGCTTCCTTCCCTTTCCATTCTCATCTCACCTTCACAGCCTAGAAGCTCTGCTGAAACCCCACCTGCAGTGCTGCGGCCAGCTCTGGAGCACAGACTGGGACCTGTTGAAGCAGGGCTAGAGCACAGCAATGCTGAGAGGGCTGGAAGCCCTCTGCTGTGAGGCCAGGCTGAGAGAGTTGGGGTTGTTCAGCCTGCAGAAGAGAAGATTCTGGGGAGACCTTCCTGTAGCCTCTCAGTGCTTGAAGGGGTTGATCAGAAAGCTGGAAACAGACTTCTGAGCAGGGCCTGTTGTAACAGGACAAGAAGTGATGGTTTGAAGTAAAAGAGGGAGACTTAGACTGCGGAGAAAGAAGGAATTGCTCGTGTTTAGGGTGGTGTGACCTTGGTCCAAGCTGCCCAGAGAGGTAGAAACCCCATCCCTAGAAATGTCCAAGGTCAGATGTCCCTGCTGACTGCTGAGACTTGGACTAGATGACCTTTAAAGGTCCCTTCCCGTCCCAAGCATTCTGTGAGTCTATGATTAGTAAGCAGTGGCATTTTAGCCTCTGCTGCTTTGATTCCAGTTCCATTCCCTCCTCCGGTGTCTCCCCGAGGGATGCTGTTATCTGGCTCTTCCCAACCCCACCCGGTTTGCGCCCTTTCCTCTCAAGGCTTAATTTCCCTGACTTTGATCTGTTAATTGGCTATTTCCCGCTTTCAGCCATTAGGCTGCTGCCCTGTGTGCTGGCCACCATCCCATGCTTCATCTGCACTTGGAAAGGACCCGAAATCATGTTCAGGAGCAGGCAACCCTGCTGCAGGGCAGTTGAACAAGCCCCAAAAGCAGAAGCACACATCCCTTAAGGAAAAGAGTTTGCTGTTCCTTCATTTCCTTTGCTCACAGCCTCAAGCAACCTGACCTGGAGTGGTTCGGGGGAATGAGGCATCTACCCCCACTCTGGGCAACCTGGGCCTTGGTCTCACCACCCTAATTGTGTTAATAATTCCTTTCTCCTCTCCAGTCTAAATCTCCCTCTTTTAGTTCAAACCATCACCCTTTGTCCTGTCACAACAGGCCGTGCTCAAAAGTCTGTCTCCAGCTTTCTGATCAGCTCCTTCAAGCACTGAAAGGCCACCAGAATTCTCCCTGGAGCCTTCTCTTCTCCAGGCTGAACAGCCCCAACTCCTACAGAGACAGACTGAGAGAGTTGGGGCTGTTCGGTCAGGAGAAGAGAAGGCTCCAGGGAGATCTTATTGTGTCCTTGCAGTATCTGAAGGGGACTACAAGAAAGCTGGGGAGGGACTTGTTAGGATGTCAGGTAGTGATAAGACTGGAGGGAATGGAGCAAAACTAGAAGTGGGTAGACCCATATTGGATGTTAAAGAAGAAGTTCTTCACTATTAAGAGTGGTGAGACACTGGCACAGTTTGCAAGCCTCATCTCTGGATGTCTTTAAGGCCAGGTTGGCTGTGGCTGTGAGCAACCTGATCTAGTGTGAGGTGTCCCTGTCCATGGCAGGGGAGTTGGGACTAGATGTTATTGAAGTCCCTTCCAGCCCTGACAATTCTGTGGTCTGTGATTTTATGATTCTATGAATTTAACTCTATGTAGTTTGCAACCACGTGTGACTAAACCGGGTAGCTTTACCTTGATGCAGCATGGTGTGGGAACATGCAGACTCTGCTACAGTCAGCATGAGGTGACTTGAACAGTACTGAGAAAGGACATTCACAACATGTCACAAAGAGTCACCTTCTTACCTGGGCTCTCCTGAGCCTTATGTTTTAGAATCGAGCTCATGTTGTGCTTGGACTAAAGCTGCTCGAGAGACAGCTTCTTCGTAGAAGATTTTTTTCGATGGGAAATGAGGTGTTTACAAAACATGGAAAATGCTGAAGTGTTTGTTTGGGTTGAGTTTTTCCCCCCTGAAGCATTTTAAATGGCAGCATGCAAGGCACTGTTTCATTAAGGCTCTAGCAGCAGACACTTGATCCAGGAATTAAGATAAGTTGCTTCAATCAGTAGTAAGGAGCAGGTGCCCTGAGTGATTAAATGCCATTGAGTATTCCCATTATTCTATTAAGCTTTGTGTCAGCAGTTCCTCTCACATCCCGAGATCCATGTGGAAATATGTTCACCAAAAAAATGGGCCAGCCTGGGCTTCCCAGTTACAGAGAGAGACAGGGAACTGCTGGGGAGACTCCAGTAGAGGCTACAGAGAATCTGAGGGGCCTGGAGCAGCTCTGTGAGGAGGAAAGGCTGAGAGCTCTGGGGCTGGTGAGCCTGGAGAAGAGCAGCCCCAGAGGGCATCTGAGCAATGCTCAGCAGGAGCTAAAGGTGAGGGGGCAAGAGGAAGGGGCCAGGCTCCTCTTAGTGGTGCCCAGTGACAGGACAAGAGGCAATGAGCACAAACTGGTATCAATGAGGTTCTACCTGAAAATGAGGAGACACTTTGTTGTGAGGGTGGTGGAGCCCTGGAGCAGGCGGCCCAGAGAGGCTGTGGAGTCTCCTTGTCTGGAGAGATTCCAACCCCAGTTGGCCCAGTGTGATCCTGGGCAAGCTGCTGTGGGTGCCCCTGCTTTAGCAGTGGGGTTGGACTGGATGATCTCCAGAGGTCCCTTCCAACTCCTCACCACACTGGGATTCTGTGATTTCAATTTAAAGTATGTACTGCAATGTGAGTTTAAGAGGTCAAATGAGTCTTGGTAATGTGCGGTCTGAAATGCTCATAGCAACATCTCTTTGTGCATTCACAGGTTCAAAGAATGGCTTGGGTTGGAGGGAATCTTAAAGATCATCCAGTTCCAACCCCCCCCTCCCATGGGCAGGGACACCTCCCTCTAGCCCAGGTTGCTCAAGGCCTCATCCAACCTGGCCTTGAATACCTCCAGGGAGGGGGCTTCCACAGCCTCCCTGGGCAACCTGTGCCAGCCTCTCACTGGGTGGCTATGGGTGATGGCTACTGGGAGCGACTGAACTGCATCACAGACTCCTGCATGGGGCACTGATGGAACAAAACACAGCTGTGGATAAAGCTGTGAATAATTCCTTGGAGAAGGTTACTTCTTTTTTAACTGCAATAGTGGCCAGGCTTTGGAACAGGCTGCCCAGGGAGGTGATGGTGGCCACCACCCCTGGAGGTGTTCAAGAAACCTCTGGACATGGCACTTTGGGACATGGTTTAATGGCCATGGTGGCAAAGGTTGGACTGGGTGATCTTAAGGGTCTTTTCCAACCCAAACACTTCTATGAGGCAAAGGAAGGGGCTCATGGTTGGTGCACTGAGCTCCCTTAGTCCTCATGTTTGGTGCACTGAGCTCCCTTAGTCCTCTCATTCACAACACAGGACATCCACATGCAGGTTTGACATAATTCTCTGGGTGTATTTTACACAACTTGACATCTGTAGAAGTCTTGGTTTGACAGCCTTGTAAGTTAATAATGGACTTTGTTTATTTATTTATTTATTTAATTTCCTCAGAATAACCGAGAGGGAGGCACAGACAATGACTTATCTACTTAATTGAAATCTGAGGCATTCAGGACAGGTTTTATTTCTGTCAGCACAGTCCCGGGGAAGTCAATCATATGGAACTGAGTGTGAAATTCAATTCCAAATTGTTTGTTATTTCCAGCATCTTACCAAACCAAACTCAAATATATATATATATNTTTTTCCCCTCAGCTAAGCTTGTACTGATGAAAAAAAACCCCACAACACCACATGAAGGTATCTTTTCCCTGATGAATGCTGTGGTAGCAACTGTATAGGAAAGAGTCTCAGACTCAATGTGGCCTTGGGCAGCCTGATCTAATTGGAGGTGTTTGGATAAGGGGATTGAGGGCACCCACAGTGAGCTTGCAGCTGACACTGAGCTGGGTGGCTGTGTCCATCTGCTAGACATTAGGGAAGGTTTACAGCAGGACCTGGACAGGTTAGACTGATGGGGCAAGGCTAATTGCATGAAGTTCAATAAGGCCAAGTGCCAGGTTCTCCACCTTGTCATAACCTCATGGCAAGCTGGAGCCCTAGGAATGTGTGTTTGGAAAGCTGCAACTTGGAGAGGGACCTGGGGCTAGTGACTGACAGTTGACTGAACATGAGCGAGCAGTGTGCCAGGTGGCCAAGAAAGCCAAGGGCATCCTGGCTTGGATTAGAGACAGGGTGGCCAGCAGGGACAGGGAGGTGATCATGCCCCTCTGCTCAGCACTGGTGAGGCCACACCTTGAGTACTGTGCTCAGTTTTGGGCCCCTCACTACATGAAGGACATTGAGGTGCTGGAGCATGTCCAGAGAAGGGCAATGAGGCTGAGGAAGGGTCTGGAGCAGCTGGGCTATGAGGAGGCGCTGAGGGACCTGGGGGTGTTCAGTCTGGAGAAGAGGTGTTTGAGGGAGACCTCCTTGCTCTCTACAACTCCCTGAAGGGAGGTTGCAGTGAGGTGGTGTCCCGGTATGGGATGATAAGCACCCTAGAATTGATCCAACCCCTGGGCTCTCTCCTCCCACTGCCGTCTAAGGTCCGGTAGAGGTTGAGGGTCGGGGACACCCCACGTGACCCCGGGAGCTAGGGGGGACCTCGGGCGGCAGGTATGCGTGGAGCTTTGAATCAATTGGTCGGCTAGAGAATGCTGAGCACCTGGTGGTCAGTTTCACGCTCCCCCGTAGGGTATTTAAGCAGGGATCAGCAGCCCTTAGTTGCTCTTCTTCTTCACTCTTCTCGCTCACCGTCGTCTCTGGCCGTAGCTGTGAGGAGCCCAGCCACGTGTGCAGCAACAGGCAGCAGGCAGCGAAGCACGGCAGCTCTCCCAAAGCGGCAAGGCTAATCCCTCTCTATATCTCTCTCCCTATTTCTCTATTTCGGGCTAAGTCGGTTTTCCCTTCTTCCCCCCTCTTGGGGTCCGGGAAGAAGCGTGTTCCCCCCCCTCCTCGTGCCTCGCGGGCGTTTTGTAGGCGCGTCGGGATCTATTTTTGCATGTAACCTCTCTGTTTTCCCCAGTTCTGGTTGTTAAACTGTTGCGCCTGGCGTTCGAGCAACATTTGTGTTTGTTTCTGCCGACCAAGACCTAAAAGAACCTCGAGGGGAGCACTAGGACCCCCTCGTTCCACGGGATACTGCATTTAATTAGTGCTATCCCGTGACAGGTGGGAGTTGTTCTCTTCTCCCTAGTATCAGGTGATAGAAAGATGAAAGGGTCTGAAATTGTACTAGGGAAGATTTTGGCTGGAGATTAGGAAAAAAATGTTTGCTGCAAGAGTGGTCAGGAATTGGAACAGGCTGCCCAGGGATGTGGTGGAGTCACTATCCCTGGAGGTGTCCAAGAAAGGAGACAATTCCATGATTCTAAGTGTTGCCCCCAGTACTGATCCCTAGGGACCAGTCACCAGACACAACCCTTGGAGCCTGAAGGTTCCTTCTGCTTTTCTAGACTGCCTCTTCAAGTCAACTCTCACCAGTTTTGCTATGAGGATGCTCTGGGAGATTGTGTCAAAGACATTTCTGTAGTCAAGGTAGAGCAATCCTTACCACTACCCTCTTCTCCACAGAGCAGAGCACACAGATGGCTAACAAAGGGTCACTGTACAATGAAATCCCAGCATCAATCCTCATGGAGATGCAGTGCTGAGCCTGTCTTCAGAGTTCCCTGGCTCCTGCCTTCCCTCCAGAGGTCTTCCATGTCTGAAATCAGCTCCAGCACATAACTTCATTCCTCCAGACCCCAAAGCTACATTCCAGTTTCCCAGGCGGAGCTCAGCTTCCACATGTTTTCCTTCTTGTCTTCATAAGAAAGGAAAGATGCCAAGTACTTGGGAGAGTGTCCCTAACCACAGTCACACGTAGGAAGTCTCCTTTTGGCCTCACTTGATAGCAGCTTCTTTCCATTCAGCCACTTCACATTGTGTGACGATGACTGCCCTTCAGCTCTGTGTCAGCCTCATACTCCCAGTTTATCTTGCACACGCTGGTGGAGATCATAGAACCATAGAATGGTTTGGATTGGAAGGGACCTGCAAAGGTCATCTTGTCCTACCCCCTCTGCAGTCAGCAGGAACAGTCTCAATTAGATCAGCTTCTTGAGAGCCCAGTTGAGCTTCAGCTTGGATATCTCCAGGGACGGGGCCTCAACCACTTCCCTGGGCAACCTGTTGCAGTGTTTCAGCACCCTCCTGGTGCAGAACTTGCTCCTCACATCCAATCTCAATCTGCTCTGCTCTCATTGCAAGCCATTATCCCTCATCCTGTCCCTGCAGGCCTTTGCAAACAGTCTCTCTGCAGCCTTTTTTTAGCCCCCTGCAGGTACTGGGGGGCTGCTATTAGGTCTCCCCAGAGCCTTCTCTTCTCCAGGCTGAACACCCCCAGCTCTGTCAGTCTGTCCTCACAGAAGAGGTGGTTCTGTCACCACAGTCCAGCCCATAGAATGCTTTTTATAGAGCTTTAATCCCTTGTCAGTGCCCCAGAGTTGCCCATCTCTTCCTAGCAGCTACCAAACCTCAGGTCACAGAGCTCGTGGGAACGCAGGAGTTGTCCAAATAAACCTCAGTCCCTACTCTTGGCGTTTCTAGAACCCAGGTCTTCTGCATACCAGGCTTTACCTTGAGACCTCTTTTTTTTTTTTTTTTTTTTCCCTTCCTAGACTTCTAGGTGAGGGTTCAGTGCCATCTCTGTGCTCTACATATCATAACTATCTTCTGGTCTCAGGAGAAGCTGATTCTGAAGGTGCATGGAGGCTCCAATCTTTGGCAGGCCAAATCTTACTCCAGAAGAATGACTTCTCTTGCTGGTCCTGCAAGTACATTTTACTTGCTTTCCAAAATGGAGATGATTACATTCTGCCAAAATTTTCCTCAAGAAAATCTGT
This sequence comes from Psilopogon haemacephalus, assembly GCA_013396835.1. NCBI lineage: Eukaryota > Metazoa > Chordata > Aves > Piciformes > Megalaimidae > Psilopogon > Psilopogon haemacephalus. Next base: position 203,084 of record VWZI01000253.1, on the reverse strand, counting down.
AAATATTCCTTGCCCAGCATGGTTAGGAGGTGGGACCAAGCCAGGTGACATTTAGCCTCACCACTCCCTAGTATCCAGTGATTGGATGAGAGGAAATGGCCTCAATTTGTACCAGGGAAGGTTTAGGTTGTACATAAGGAACAATTTCTTTCTTGCAGGAGTGGTGAGGCATTGGAACAGGCTGCCCAGGGAGGTGGTGGAGTCACCATTCCTGGAGGTGTTGAAGAAATGTGTGGACATGGCACTTTGGGACATGGATTAATGGCCGTGGTGGTGTTGGGTTGATGGTTGGACTCAATGATCTTAGAGGGCTTTTCCAGCCTTAACAATTCTATGATTAATCTCAGGAGTTTGAGCTCGGGTCTGTTCTCCAGGCATCTTTCTATCTCCCCTGCAAAATTGCCTTGGACATGGCCATGAAAGCAGCTCATGAACTCCTGGCTAAGGGGAGCTGCAGTGCTGCTGCTACTCTGAGTTGTGGGTTTGGATTCTGCAGGACTTGGAGGAGAAAAGACAGTCCCAGGAACATGGTTTTACTGCTGCCACAACTCTAAGGTGCAGGAAAAGGAAAAGCAAGCAGGAGCTCAGGCTGGGTTTGAGATGCTGAGTGGGACTTTTGGAAGGAGAGGTTTGGTGAGGGGCTGAGGTTGTTCGCACAGCCGCGGAGAATTGGCAGCTCTTCCCCTGCCCTCCCCTCACTGCACAGCAGCTCCCTCCCTGCCAAAGCAAATGAAGTCATCCCAGCAAGGGCCATCTGCCATGGTGCAGGATAGAGCCAGCCCACAGGGCAGAGAGGAAGGGCAGAGATGCCTTCAGATGAGACACGAAGCTGGTGTGGTAGCTGTGAAGGTCATCATCCCAGCAGCAAAGGAGAAGAAACAGAGGGAACCACCAACAAGGGGAAGGGCCAAACTTTGTCTTGCTGTGAGCTAGGTGAGCTAATCACAGGGACACTCCCATTCAGCTACAGCTGCTTCCATCCCATAACTTCTGGTTCCTGCTCTATCTGCTCAGCCCAACCAGCTACAAGATGCTGTTGGCTTAAAAACCAGAATCACAGAATGGTAGGAGGTTGGAAAGGACCCCTGGAGGTTATCTAGACCAGCTCATGTGGCACATTCTTTGCCTTGGGTCAGTAGAGCCCTCGGGGAACTTAAAACCTCTGGAGCCATACCAAAAGGTTTGGAAGAGCCACGTAAAGAGGGAGCTTGTGGATCCAAGGAGATTTTGAGGAGATACTTGATGTAGGGTAGCACTCAGGTTATTGCTGCAAATGACCTGATCTTCCCTCTGCCCTCCTTCCCAGCCTGGTTGCCACCCAGTCTGCCAGGCTAGTGCCCACTTGGGGGCATGCATTGCAGGGAGCAGTTAGTGCCTGCTGTAGCTGCTCAGCCACTGGTGGAAGGGGCTCTCTGAGGATCCAACTGGGCAACATCAAGGGTTCAGCTGGCCTGTCTCACCTCATGGGATCATTTCCCCTCTATTTTAAGTGTGATTTTCAGCTCAGTAGTTCCAGAGCATTTTAAAACCCTCAATGTGAAAAAAAAAAAAAAAAAACCCAAAACGCAAAATGTGCTGAATTTGCAGTGAATTTGCTTTTTTTGTTCTGGTTTTGTTCCCCCCTTTCCTGGTGGCCAGGAGTAAAAACAGATTTCCAAGCAAAGTCAAGCAGGGATCCACCTCCCCCCACCCCCAATTCACATTTCCTTCTGCAACATTTCCAGAAGAGAAGGGAACTCTCAGCAAACTGCTAGATTGGCTCAGCATGTTTCTGGGGATGAGCTGGGAGCTCAGGTGTAAACTAAAAGAGGACTTTCATCTAGGACCCCCTGTCATTCTGTCATCTCATGGAACAAACCTCCCACAGAGAGCTGAGGGATGGACTTCACTTCTTCATAGAAATCCAGACCAGAAGAATCTCTGGCCAGAGAAAGTGCAGGAAAAAATACAGTTCTTATCCATTCTGACCTCCAGTTTCTAGAAGCACCTCAACAGCCTTGTCCTTGCTCCAGGTCACTTGTCTCCCATGACTCCCTCAAAGAAAAAGCCCCTTGGCAGCATCCAGAACAATTTCTTCCCCAAAAGGGTTGTCAAGGCCTGGAAGAGGCTGCCCAGGGCATTGGTGGAATCCCCATCCCTGGAGGGGTTTCAAAGCTATGGAAATGTGGTGCTTGAAGGACATGGTTTAGTGGTGGGTTGAAGATTGGATTCAGTGATCTTCATGGTGTCTGCCAACCAAAACAATCCTATGGTTCTTCTGGCCCACAATGGAGCATGGCAGCTCTAACAGTCTTGCAGCTGTGTCATGTGGGATAAACCCATGCCCTGCTCCATCTAGAGCTGTGACAGCTCCTTCCCCTCCGTAAAGTACAGATCAGCAAGTGACACCCTGTCAGTTGTCACTGCTATGTGTGTCTGCTGCCATGAAAGCCCAGCACCTCAGGCATCTATTAGATTTTGTTTAAGTGCTTTATTGGATTTTCTGAACCTCATACCCACCAGACAGACTGTGGGAGACACATCCTGGTGATCTCCACGAGAAGCAATTAAAAAACCCCAGCCGTGTTTCAGCTCCATTTTCGAGGAGCTGTGGGGGCCACAGCTCTCTTCTCCATAGGGTGGGCAGAGATCTCATTAACTAGGTTTAATTGAGAGTGGCAGCTAGTGGATTTCCTACATTAGGGAGCACTTCTGGAGGCATCCCATCATTCAAAAGCATGCACTGAAAAATTATAATGAATCCCATGATCAATACAGAATCATCTTCCTTGTTCCCAGCGTTGCCTCAGTTCCAAGGTTACTTGAAGAGCTGCGCTTCAGTTAATAAAATTCCCATTTCCTTAACCCTACCATAGGTTGTTGGTTTTTTTCCCAGACTGGCTCTTAATATTCTCATTTTCTTTTGGCAAAATCTTTCACTATTGGCCCTTCAAGAATAACTTAGAAAAATTCCTCCCTTCTCTCCCTGTTTCATGTTGACGGACTCAGAGATCTCAGAAGCTGCTGCTTTTAAGTCGATTGTTTGCTTTATAGAGAAAGAAATTAAGGGCAAACATGGGTAGGTGTTGCTCACATCATGTGGCACACGGGAAGGCAGCGTGGGGAGGCTGTGAATGGAGCTCTGCATTCCCAGGCCACAGAGCATCACAAAATCTCAGCATAGTGAGAGTTGGAAGGGACCTCTGGAGATCATCCATGCAGTCCAACTTCCTTGCTAAAGCAGGGACACCCACAGCAGGTTTTCCAGGATCACCCTGCCCAGCTGGGGTTGGAATCTCTCCAGACAAGGAGACTCCACAGCCTCTCTGGACAGCCTGTTCCAGGGCTCCACCACCTTCACAACAAAGAAATTTCTCCTCACGTTCAGATGGAACCTCCTGGGTTCTATTGCCTCTTGTCCTGTCACTGAGAAGAGCCTGGCCCCACCCTCTCACCCCCTCATCTTTAGCTTCTGCTGAGCATTGCTCAGATCCCCCCTGGGGCTGCTCTTCTCCAGGCTCAACAGGCCCAGGGCTCTCTGCCTCTCCTCCTCACAGAGCTGTTCCAGGCCCCTCAGCATCTTTGTAACCTCTGCTGGGCTCTCTCCAGTATCTTGAACTGGGGAGCCCAGAACTAGACCCAGTACTCCAGCTGGGCAGGGCAGAGTAGAGGGGGAGGAGAATGTCTCTCAACCTGCTGGCCACATTCTTCTTCATGCATCCTAGGAGACCATTTGCCTTCTTGACTCCGAGGACTCAGTGCTGGTTCGTGGAGAACTTTTCCATCAGCACTCCCAGATCTAACACTAATAACACCACAACACCATTCCTCCATAGCTCTTCAGAGAAGCTGTGTGAGCTCTTTCCTATGAACGTCCTCTGTGGTCAATGATCCACTGAATGCAATGAGAAGCTGGTGTCAAGAGCAGCCACATGGCTGCATGCTCACACAGCACAGAATTGTCAGGACTGGAAGGGATCTCAAGGATTATCCAGTTCCAATCCCCCTGCCATGGGCAGGGACAGCTCACACTAGATCAGGTTGCTCAGAGCCACATCCAGCCTGGCCTTAAAAACCTCCACAGATGAGTCTTCCACCACCTCCTTGGGCAGCTTGTGCCACTGTCTCAGCACCCTCATGGTGAAGAACTTCTTCCTAACATCCAATCTGAATCTACTCACCTCTAGTTTTGCTCCATTTCTCCCAGTCCTATCACTACCTGTCACCCTAAAAAATTCCTCCTCCACTTTCTTGTAGCCCCCTTCAGATACTGAAAGGCCACAATAAGGTCTCCTCGGAGCCTTCTCTTCTCCAGACTGAACAGCTCCAACTCTCTCAGTCTGTCCTCACAGGAGAGGAGCTCCAGTCCTCTGATTAATCTGGTGGCCCTTCTCTGGACACCTTCCAACATGTCCACATCTTTCTTGTAATTGTGACTCTAGAACTGGACACAGTGCATGTCCACACACAAATGCCAACTGTTAGGACGTCCCTTTTTCATAGCTGTAGATGTAGCAGGGTGTGGTTTTATCCCACACCAAACAGGTTAGAGCTGCCATGGTCCATCATCATGGACCAGAAGAAGAAGAAGGACCACTAGACCATGTCCCTCAGTACCACATCTGCATGGCTTTAAAACCTCTCCAGGAATGGGGATTCCACCACTTCCCTGGGCAGCCTCTTCCAGACCTTGACAACCCTTTTGGGAAAGAAATTGTTCTTGGAGCTGGCAAGGGACTTTTTCTTCAGGGGACTCATGGGAGACAAGTGACCTGGAGCAAGGACAAGGCTGTTGAGGTGCTTCTAGGAGGTTTAAAGGGTGGCTGCTGGTGGGAATGATAAGAACTATCTCATTTCCTACATTTTTGTGATCAGAGATCCTTCTGGTCTGGTTTTCAATGAAGAAGTGCAGTTCAGCCCTCAGCTTTCTGGGGGAGAGATTTGTTCCATGAGATGAGAGAACGGGAGGTGGTCCTAGCTGGAACTCCTCTTTGTGCTTTTTAAATTTGTTTTTGAAAGCTGTGTGTGTGGGTAAGTCTGTGAGCAGACAGTACAGGACAGCCTGTGTAAGGTGGTTGGCAGACTTTCTTCAACAACTTCTGCTGACCTACTTAACTCTGGAAGAGTCAATCACCGCTTGGGTCATTTGGCTCAGAGTCCTTAGAGAATCACACCCAGCATTCTAGGTCAGCTTCACCCCGTGGATGAGATCTTCTTAAGGATGCTAATTCCCTTTGGAGCACAACAGCTTTGTAGAGGTGGTTACATACCTCCTCCAGGACTTTCTGAGCCCCATTTTGATGTCTGCTCAGAGCTTTGATAACATCTGCTTGCTGACTGAAGTGCTTCAGGCTTGGTCTCTGTTTGAAGTTTAATTGTTTTGAAAAGCTTGAAGAAATTCTTTTCTGCTGGTTGTGTTTTCTTGGGAGCCAGGAGAAAATGAAAGTCTGCCTGAGAGCTTAGTGACAGTAATAAGAAGTGTCCCTCTGGAGGTGTGCAGGAAGCAGAGGGAAGCATTGGGAGCAAGCTGCCCCTTCTGCCTCTTTTCCAGCTATTCTGTGCCACTGGAGGTGTGCAGGAAGCAGGGAAGAGGACTGGGAGCAAGCTGCCCCATCTGCCTCTTTCCCAGCTCCTCTGTGTCCTTGCTGTCTTGCCACCTCACAGCAGCGACAGGAGGTGCAGCTCACTCTTAGACAAGCTGGCAGCAGGGTGGCTTCCTGGCAGGAGGGAGGTGTGAGGCAGCTGCCAGGCTCTCATGCCACCAGCTCAGTGTTTGCATAACTTGGCCTTTCCCAGCGATCTTCTCCTGTCTCCTGTGCTCCTCATGTGGCTTCTGAGAAGGTCAGGCTAGGGGAAGGGAAGCCTGTGAGCGATCAAAGGGCTGATTCTCCCTTGCCATGGCAAAGCTTGGAGTGCTCCACGGTGCAGAGGCTGCGAGTGGTGCACAAAGGTGGTGGGCACTGCACAGATGGAAAGGCAAAAGTCTTCCTCTCCCATCCCAACACAAGACCTTTGTGCACCTATGTTTCTGACTGCAAGCTGCAAAATCAGGAAAGCTGACTCTTCTCTGTGGCACCCAGTGACAGCACGAGGGGCAATGGGCCCAAACTGGAACCCAGGAACTTGAACATGGAGAAACAATTCTCTAACGTGAATGTGATGGAGTCCTGGAGCAGACTGCCCAGAGAGGTGTGGAATGCCTTTGTCTGGAGAGATTCCAAAGCTAGCTGGGTGTCGTGATCCTGGGCAAGCTGCTGTGGGTGCCTCTGCTTTAGCAGAGTGTTTGGACTGGATGTTCTCCAGAGGTTGCTTGCAGCCCTGACCGTGCTGGAATTTTGCATGACTCAGAAGTAGATCTTCCATCCATCTGAAAAGAACAAAGTGATAATGCGTGGAATATGGCTGCCACTTCCAGGTGGGAGGGACTGGGACTGCCAGCAGAACCAGCAGGAGACCATCCACAGCAGGGCAAGGGACTGACCTCCCTTTCTCTACCTTTCCTTAAGTGTGCTCTGTGCCCAGCAGACCAAAGGACCAAACTGCTCAGCAGATCTCTTCCTGAGAGACTTCTTCCCTGGCAGCAGGGGAAGCTCTCAGAGTATCTCCATTGTCATCTGGCTCCTTCTTTGGCATAATAATGACAAGGTCCTTCCACTCTTCACATCCCAAGTCACTTCTACGTTCTCCAAGTAGGTTTTATTCCTCCTTCTTTTCTCCTTTCTGTGGGTGACTGCTCCTTGCCTTTAAGACCAGTAGGTCTGGTGTCCTGCCAAAGCAAGCTGAAGTCTGCACTAAGTGCTTGTGGGTTGCATTTTACTGGAGATGCTGCAGTTGCTGGAGCTGGGGGGATTGTCCTCTCCTAAGGTGGAGCCCAATGGGGTTCTTATTTGTGGTTCTTGGGCTTTTGAATTACTCCTCTCTAAGCAGATCCCAGATTAGAAAGTGTACTGACTATAGGTGAGAGACCCAGAGCAGCTTCATACTGCCAGGTGATAAGAACATAGAGGAGGGAGATGGTTACACATGACAGATGCTGGAGGAGCTTCCCTGGGCAAACTCCCCACCCACCTCATGCTTAATCCTTCTGACCTCCCTGAAGGTGTTTAAGCCCAGGTTGGACAGGGCCTTGAGCAACCTGGTGTCCCTGCTGATGGCAAAGGGTTTGGACTAGATGATCTTTAAGGTCCCTTTCAACCCAAACCATTCTATAATTCTGTAATTCTTTTGATGGATCAAAGGGCAACATTCCACTGACAGCTGCCCATTCCCTTCAGTTTCACTTCAGCACAGGCTGGGTGGCCTTAGAAGGGTTTCTTTCCTACACTCAGAAAGTTTTGTTCCAAACTTGTCCAAGCTGCATCACTTTAGAGCAAGAAGGCTGGTGAGGGGTCTTGAACATAAGTCCTATGAGGAGCAGCTGTGGGACTGGGGTTGTTCAGCCTGCAGAAGAGGAGGCTGAGAGGAGACCTCATTGCTCTCTACAATTCCCTGAAGGGAGGTTGGAGTGAGGAGGGGGCAGCCTCTCCTCCCAGGTAACAAGTGGCAGAACAAGAGGAAAGGGCCTCAAGTTGCACCAGGGGAGGTTTAGGTTGGACACTAGGGAAAAATTTCTTCACCAAGAGGGTGACTGGGCACTGGAACAGGCTGCCCAGGGAGGTGGTGGAGTCACCATCCCTGGAGGTGTTTAACAGATGTTTGGATGAGGACTTAACCATCTTAAGGTCTTTTCCAGCCAGGCAATTCAATGATTTAAAAGCTTCTCATTTTCCATTTGCCTCAAAGTGGCCAGAAGCATGAACATTCTGCTGGGATGCTGAAGGGACAAAAGGAGAACTGGGTGGGGATTTGTGCCTGGCTTCCTTGCTAAACCCAGCCGAAAACAACATTGACTGAAAAATTCCAACCAGCTCCAGTCACTCCTTGGCTTGCCATCAGAAACTGTGGAGAAGCAGAGCTTCATGGCATCATGAAGCTTAAAAAGCAGACTCTTCTATACCATATATAGGCTATGTTGCCTCAGGTGTGTCTGCCAGGGTCACCAGCAGTGGGATAAAAAGAGATTAGCTGGTAGCAGAGTTTGCTGGGAATGTTCCAGGGGCTGTGCTGGGAAGTGGAAGGGGGAGAAGGAGGTGATCTGATGGATTTTTAGTCTTCCTGGTTGCACAGAATCCCATCTGCAGTTGGTTAGAGAGTCAGTCAAGGTAGACAAGCAGCTCTGCCACTCCCAGGAAGGGTAGGAATCACAGAAGGCTGGAAGAGATCATTGAGCCCAACCCCTGCTGCCAACGCAGGATCACCCAGGGTAGTTTGCACAGGAATTCATCCAGGCGGGTTTTGAAAGTCTCCAGAAAAGGAGAAATGAAACCCAGGACTAATCCCAGTTCCTGGGGAGGTTTGTCATGGTCTGTGCTTTTCACTAGGAGATGATTCCAGCAGCAGAGCCTTGCATCTGTCTCACACACGACGCAGTTCCCTCCCCCATCTCCTGACGAAGGCTTTTGCCTTGGTAGAAGGAGAATCTCAGCAATTCTTTCACTTGCAAGTCCAAGCTCTTGGAGGAAAGAAGCCTCTGCACATCATTAGTTCGTGGCAAGCTGAGTGAGCTAAGCCCAGTGGTATCCCAGCCCTCTTCCAGCAGCTCCTTGACACAGAGATGGGATCATTCTGCTCTTCACCAGTGCTGCTTCTTGAAAGTGGAATCAGACTCTGTGCATTTTAAGGACCAGTCTGGCAGCATCCCAAGGCCACACTCCCTGACTGAAAACTGACTGTGTCAGGAGAGCTGCTGGTGCAGAGGTGTTCTGGGTAGCTTCTTCTCAGGCCCTTCCAGCAGCACCAGACAGGTGGACTGCCTTCTGACACAAGGATGGAAGCTCACTGGCTTGCTGCAAATGAGTTAGATGTGGAGACAGCCACCATTCCTAGGTGCTAAGTATGTCTGAAAGGATAGCATCATAGAGTGGTTTGGGAAGAGTAACAGCGAGCACCAGTACGGGCTGGGGGCTGCCCTGCTGGAAAGCAGCTCCTTGGAGAAAGACCTTGGAGTGCTGGTGGGCAGCAAGTCCTGCATGGGGCAGCAAGAGAGCCAATGGCAGCCTGGGGGGAATCAGGAGAAGTGTGTTAAACAGGGCTAGGGAGGTCCTGCTGAGACCACACCTGGAATACTGTGTCCAGCTTTGGGCTCTGGTTCAGGAGAGACAGGGACCTGCTGGGGAGAGTCCAGCAGAGAGCCATGAGGATGACTGGAGGACTTGAGAGCATCTCTGCTATGGAGAGAGACTGAGAGCCCTGGGGCTGTTTAGTCTGGAGAAGAGAAGACTGAGAGGAGATCTGATCAATGTGTACAAATTTCTGAGGGGTGGGTGTCAAGTGGATGTGGCCAATTTCTTTTTAGGGGTGCACAGCAATAAGACAAGGAGCAACAGCTACAAACTGGAACAGAGAAGGTTTCACCTCAGTGTGAGGAAGAACTTCCTTACAGTGGGGGTGACAGAGCACTGGAACAGGCTGCCCAGAGAAGTTGTGAAGTCTCCTTCTCTGGAGGCTTTCAAAACCCACCTGGATGCATTCAAGTACAGCCTCTACCCTAGGGCATCCTGCTTTGGCAGGGGGGGTTGGACTGGATGATCTCTGGAGGTCTCTTCCAACCTCTAAAGTTCTGTGATTCTGTGGGTTGGAAGGGGCCTCCAAAGGTCACCAAGTCCAACACCCCTGCAGTGAGCCACATCCTTCTCCTTAAGAAGAATGAAAAAGCTTTCTGCTTAGGTGAGAAGGTTTTGTCTGAGTGACAGACCCTTGATTTCTGAAGGAACACTCCAGTGGTTCCTCACCCAATGTTCTTCCTTTTCAGGGCAGTAAATCTCCAAAGCTGATGGGGGGCACTGCACAAATGGAAAGGCAGAAGTCTTCCTCTCCCATCCCAACACAAGACCTCTGTGTACCTCCATTTCTGACTGCAAAATCAGGAAAGCTGGCCCAGTTCCTTCTCCACAGGGCTGCTCTCCAGCAGACAGATCACCTCCCAACTGATGCAGTTTATTGTTCCTTCCCAGGTGCATGACTCTGCTCTTATTCCTGTTGAACCTCATTAGACTCCTCTTTGCCCAGCTGTTCTGTTCCTTCCTTTTGGAGCAAGCACCCTCACTGGCACTCAGTCTGTAGGCAGTTTCTCTGAATTTGGGAGGATTTTTCTTGTGCAAGGTTCCTATGTTAGAAGTTGCCTCAAAAAGAAATGTCATGAGTCAAAGCAAAGATTCCTTGACTATCTATAGGCAGGGAGAACAAAAAGAGTTTGGATGGGGATGATGTTCCTGGGAACCTCAAAAGCTTCCTTGGAAGCATGTCAGGCTGCTCAAATCTAGTGGGGGGTGTCCCTGCCTATGGCGGGGGGTAGGAACTGGATGATCTTTGAGGTCCCTTCCAACCTAAACCATTCTATGATTCTATGAAATGCCACTTTAATGTGTCAGTCCTAGAGTAATGCAGTCATTTGGTGTAACAAGTTGACTTATGAGTTGTTCAAATCAAGGGAGACCTCAGAGACACTTGTTTGGCTGCCTCTCCTCTTCTTCTTACAGCTGCATATGGACTGAAGCAGAGCCTGTGCTCTCAGGCTTCAGAAACAGGAGTCTGAAGTCATTGTTGTTGGCAAACGCAAGATCGCAGAATCGTTTTGGTTGGGAAAGACCTTTAAGATCATCCAGACCAACCATTCTCTAGCTCTACCAAGCCTGATGTTAAACCATGTCCCTCAGCACCACATCTCTGCCTCTTTGAAATACCTCCAGGCATGAAGTTTCGACCAACTCACTGGGCAGCCTTTTCCAGTGTATGAGAATCTTCTCAGAGAAGAAATTTCTTCTAATGTTCAACCTAGACCTCCCATGGTGAAACTTGAGACTGTTTCCTCTTGACCTGTCACTACTTCCTTGGGAGAAGAGACCAAGCCCCACCTAGCTCCAGCATCCTTTCAGGAAGCTGTAGAGAGCAATGAGGTCTCCCCTCAGCTAGTTCCCTCAGCTGCTCCTCACCAGCCCTGTTCTCCAGACCTTTCACCACCTTCACTGCCCTTCTCTGGACTTACTCCAGCACCTCAAAGTCCTTCCTGGAGTGAGAGCACCAAAACTGAAAGCGATATTTGAGGTGTGGGTTCATCTGTGCTGAGTACAGGAAGACAAACACTTCCCTGCTTCTGCTGGTCACACTATGACTGATGCAGGCCAGGATGCTGGTGGCCTTCTTAGCTGGCTCATCTTCATTTCACCAACACCCCAAATCCTTTTCCACAGGGCAGCTTCCAGCCACTCTGCCCCAGGCCTGTAGCATTGGAGGGGGTTGGCTGTGACCATTTCCTTCAGAGGAACCTTCTCTGCAGCACTTGCAGAGCCTCCTCTCCTCCCGCCTGCTCGCAGGACTTCCTCTTCACTCATTTCCTTTATTTAGGGGCAACAGCTGGACAGCTCCAGCTGTTTCCCTCCACCAGCAGTTTAGGAAATGAGGTGATAACCTCAGCCCTCCTTGAGCCTTGCCGTGAGCTGGGGGCAGGGCTGCGGATCAAATTAACAGCCTGTGAAATCGCTGAGGTTTAAGGGCAGAGAGGTTGAGAACTGGTGGAATTTTCCATCTCAGCCTGGGCTGTGTCCCACTCACCCCGCTGCTGCTTGTCAAGCCTCCAGGGTGCACAGCTTGCCTACCTTTTCCCAATTATTGGAATCCTCTGGAAGTGTTAAAATGAGAAGCCTTCTAATTAAATCTGGAGCCTGACACTCGAATAATCCCTGAAGGGCCATTGGGATGCACTGCCACATGGACAGGGAGTGGTTACTGGTTTTACTCAAGCACCACCCCTCTGGATTCCTCTCAGAGCATTGGAAGGGAGCTTCAGGGCTGCTGTAGTGGGGGAGATGCAGGTTTGAAGAGGTTTCTCTTCTGCATCTGTCCAAAAAGGAAATGTCAACGTGCTTCTGATCTGCACTTAGAAAAGACAAAGGCCATAGGAAAACACTGAGCTGTCTGCTTTGGTTCTTCTTTTGTATGCTAAGAGAACCATAGAAGCATTTCAGTTGGAAGAGACCTTTAAGATTCATGGATTGCATCGGGCTGGAAGAGACCCTCAAAGGTCAATTGTCCAACCTCACTGCCCTCATCAGGGACACCTCCAACTAAAGCAGGCTGCCCAAGGCCAAATCTAGTCTGATCTTGAATTTCTCCAGAAATAGGATCTCAACCACATCCCTGTGCAACCTATTCCAGTGTCCCATTGTGCAGAACTTCCTTCTGACGTCCAACTTAAATCTCCCCTACTCCAGTTTCAAACCATCACCCCCTGTCCTATCACCACAAATCCTTCTAAGCAGTCCCTCCCCAGCCTTCCTGCAGGTCCCCTTCAGATATTGAAATGCTGCTCTAAGGTCTCCTTAGAGCCCTCTCCTCTCCAGGCTGAACAGCTCAAACTCTCCCAGCCTGTCCCCGTAGGAGAGGTGCTCCAGATCAAGTCCAGCGACTAGCCCAGCACTGGCAAATCAGTCAAGCAGCAGCAATTAGCAAGGTTTTCTTAAAACCACAAGAAGTATTAATACATCTTTCTATCTAAGATGCCATTATCTGCTGGGTGTTTTGTAGTTTCTGGCCGTTGTCACAAATGAATCTCATCTTCTGGAGGTGTAAGGAAGGGATGGCATCATCCATCAGGTGACATCCTGCAGCTTTTCACCATCCACCATCACCTCTAGAGTGATGTGAAGTCAGGAAGTTGCTTTGTATTACCTCATTAATGCAATGCCCCCTGTTAAGGCCGTGATCACTACAGGTGTCAGCTGCTGTGGTAACATTATGCTGTTCTTGATGCCTTCAGCAGTAGCCACCTTGCCTGTCCAGCCTGTTCTGCTTTTGGAAACCAGCCTCCAAAATGATAGCAGTGGTAGGAATGTGCCTGATGCACATTCAGCCAAGCCAGAAGAAAGGTCTGCGCTGGTTACTGACTTGCCCAAACAGAAGTGTAAAAGGTGGCAGCATCAAGTATCCTTCATGAGGGCAGTGAACAAGTGTGGCGTGTCCATCACTGGGTTTGAGTGGTCAGTGAAAGGTACCTGAGATAGCAAAGCCTTCTGACTTACATTCCCTACCTACAGAAATGAATGGTGAGCAGTGGACAGCAGTATCCTTATCTGTGGCTTTCTGGAATGTTCCTCAATAAACATTAAGTGGAGGACAGATCTACCTCTCCTGACACAGAATCACAGAATTGTCAGGGCTGGAAAGGACCTCAAGCATCATCCAGTTCCAACCTCCCTGCCATGGGCAGGGACACCTCACACTACATCAGGTTGCTCAGAGCCACATTCAGCCTGGCCTTAAAAACCTCCAGGGTTGAGGCTTCCATCATCTCCCTGGGCAACCTGTGCCACTGTCTCAGCACCCTCATGGTGAAGAACTTATTGTAACATCAAATCTGAATCTACCTACTGCTAGTTTTGCTCCATTCTCCCCAGTCCTATCACTACCTGACACCCTAAAAAGTGCCTCCCCAGCTTTCTTGTAGCACCCTTCAGATACTGAAAAGTCTCTTCAGAGCCTTCTCTTCTCCAAACTGAACAACCCCAACTGTCATCCCTTTCACCCCATGTTTGGAGAACCTGGTGTAAATGTTTGTATTTGTGCAGCAGAAAAGTTGAGGGTTATGGAGTGGTGATCCCATTGTGATCATGTGGAGCTGCAACATCTTCATGCTTGTCACAGTCCAAGCATGTGGGAAGGGTTAGAAGGGACTTCTGGAAGAGACCTTATTGTGGCCTTACAGTATCTGAAGGGGGCCCACAGGAAAACTGATGAGGAACTTCTTAGGGTGTCAGGTAGTGATAGGACTGGGAAATGGAGCAAAACTCAAAGAGGGTAGATTCAGATTGGATGTTAGGAAGAAGTTCTTCACCATGAGGGTCCTGAGGCACTGGCACAGGTTGCCCAGGGAGGCAGAGGAAGCCTCATCTCTGAATGTTTCTAAGGCCAGGCTGGATGTGGCTCTGAGCAACCTGATCTAGTGTGAGGTGTCCCTGCTCATGACAAGGTGGTTTGAGCTAGATGCTCCTATGAGATCATCCAATCCAAATCTCTTGATAAAGGCAGGGTCATCCACAGCTGGCTGCCCAGCATCCCATTGCTGTGGAATCTCTCCAGAGCAGGAGACTCCAGAACTTCTCTGAGCAGCCTGCTGCAGGGCTCTAGCACCCTTGCACCAAAGAAGTTTCTCCTTAACTTCAGGTGAAATCAATTTGAATGCCCTCAAAACGACTCTGAGGTGGTTCAGTGAGAGAATGACTCGTCAATTTCCCTGTAATTAGGAACCTGACTTTGAGCTCAAACACCACTTTTTTTATGTACAGCTGGAAGTTCTCCAGGTGTTGGCTGCCACAGTCAGGGAAGGAGAAAGACCTGGGCTGGGAGATCCAGGCCCACCAAGAAAAAGAGCAGAGAGGCTTTTTGTTGAATCATTGATTAAAGCTCCTGCACTAACTGAGGGTGATGATGCTTTCAGAAGAGTTTGATCACTCGCCGAGTTGAGCCTGATTCATATTTTTAACGGAGGGGTCTGTTAATGAGGGCAATCAGCGGGAGGCAGGAGAGGAGAGGGGAAGTACTGATCTGCAGCTCAACCTTCCAAACGCAGTTCAGCTCCACAGTGCTTGGTAGCTATTAGTGTCTGACATTTTGTGGTGAGTCCAGCATGAAATAAATTAGCAAATCTTCTCTTCAATTCCCCCTCAGAAAAGCATCAGCCGTAACTGACACTAATTAGCTGCCTTCTTGGCAGGCTTGCAGGCTGAGACCCTGCTCTCCTCCTTCCCCTGAGCTAGCAGCACAATCGCAGAAAAGGTCTTTGCAGGTCAGCTTGGGTCTGAGCAGAGCAGGAGGCTGGGAAAGCTTGCCCTGATGTAGAGCTAAATTGGATCTTGATCTGCCTGTGCTCCAGGGAGGAATGGCATTGCTTGTGAAGCACCAGAGCTTTGGTCTGGATGGAGAGCTGGCAAGATACCCCACCACAGGCACCTGCTCCTGGTGAGTCTGAACTCTTATTCCAAGTGTAGATGATCACAGGATGTCAGGGTTTGGAAAGGACCTCTGGAGATCTTCGAGTCCACCTCCCCTGCCAGAGCAGGATCATAGAATCTAGCACAGGTCACACAGGAACACATTCAGATGGAGTTGGAAAGGCTCCAGAGATGGAGACTCTACAATCTCTCTGGGCAGCATGTGCTACTACTCTGTGACCCTTACAGTAAAGAGGTTCTTCCTCATGTTGAGGTGGAACTTGATGTCCTGTAGTTTACATCCTTTGCTCCTTGTCCTATGCCAGGGCACAACTGAGAAGAGTTTGCCCCCTCTCTCTTGACCCCCACCCCTCAGATATTTATAGATATTGATGAGATCCCCTCTAAGTCTTCTCTTCACCAGACTAAACAGCCCCAAGTCTCTCAGTCTCTCCTCATAGGGCAGTGCTCCAGCCCCTTCATCATCTTCATAGTCCTCCATTGGTGACCACCTTTATCTTCTCCAGGGACTCAACTGGTTCTGAGGGACCACTGAATATTTGTTTCATGGCTGTTCCGAAGGGGCTTCCTAACAGAGGCCACAAGTACAGCCTCAGAAGCTGGTAGGAACATTGCTGGTTCATGTGAGTTGGGTTAATGGATGAAGCATGGGAGAGTTCTTCACCTCATAACCAGAAAAAGTGGGAGCTTGAAATGACTTACCTACAAGTGAATCACAGGATCAGAGAATGTTAGGGGTTGGAAGGGACCTCTGGAGATCATTGCCAGAGCAGGATCATGATCTAGTGCAGGGCACACAGGAACACATCCACATGGGTCTTATAAGTCTCCAGAGAAGAAGTGAAGATCACTTTGTCTTCCTGGCAAACACACTCCCCATTCCACTTCAGCATGGTGCTTCACTTATTTCTTCAGCACCTCTTTGGTGCAGTGGTAGGACCCCTTGGAAAGTCTCCCACTTACACACCTTTTCCCAATGGATAGGGGCTCCCAGGCGAGGCTTGCTGCAGGCTGCTTGCTTAGACACCTTTGCACTCTAATGGATGTCTAATTGAAATTGCATTAATGGCATGATTCCATTACAGGCCAGTGAGATGCTGGCTGCAAGAACCCTCCCAGCGGGCTCTGAATAAGCTGTGATAGATAATTTATAAAGTGCTGTGGCTCTGCTCAAAGCCCCAGTGTTAAGTACAGGAGACACTGGGCTATTCATTATTAACAAGACATTCTGCTTTTTGCTCAGCAAGAAGTGTGGCTCTGGATGAGCTCAGCTCTATCAAAGGTGGGATTTGAGACTGAGCTGTTCCTCCTATGCTGCCTCAAACACTGAGCTGCCTTTTAAGCTTTGAAAGATCAGAGAACCATAGAATGTTCTGGGTTGGAAGGGACCTTAAAGCTCATCCAGGTCCAACTCCCCTGCCATGGGCAGGGACATGCCCTACTAGTCCAGGTTGCTCAAGACCCCATCCAACCTGGCCTTGAATACCTCCAGGGAGAGGCACCCATGACCTCCCTGGGCAACCTGTTCCAGTGTCTCACCACCCTCACTGGAAAGAATTTCTTGCTAATTTCCAATCTCAATCTCCCCTCTTTCAGGTGCAATTAATTTCCCCTTGTCCTGTCACTATAAGCCGTTGTCAAAAGCCCCTCCCCAGCTCTCCTTAGCCCCCTTCAGGTACTGGAAGGCTGCTCTAAGGTGTCTCTGGATCCTTCTCTTCTCCAGGCTGAACAGCAAACTCTCTCAGCCTGTCCCCACATGGGAGGTTCATCAGCCCTCTGATCATCTTCATGGGCTTCCTCTGGACCTGGTCTATTAATTCCCTGACCTTCCTGTGTTGAGGTCCCCAGAACTGGATGCAGTATGTAAACAATGGCATATGTAGTACATGATAGGTGAAGTTCACCTCTCTGTTCTGCCCTGCTTTTCCAAGAGGTTTGTAAGTTATTTTTGGGTTTTCTTGACTTGCATTGTAAGTTTTCTGAAAAAAACTGGGGGTGAACAGAACTAACAGGGAGCTTTGAGGCAGGCTGGGGTAAAGCAGCAAGTGGAGTGCCTCTGAGCCCAGCCTTTTGATTTCAGAAAGTTTGGTTCCTCTCCTTGCTTCCACATTTCTGCACTCATGTCCTAGTCTGGGTCTTCAACAAGCATTTGCAGTCCCAAGCACAGGCTACCACTGTTCTGACAGGAAGGGTGGTGTGAAGATAGGAATGGTTTTCAGGTGTGATGGTATGGGGGAGAAAGGGCATTTGGCCTTGGTGAATCAGAGGGACTTGAGTTGGAAGGGAACCTTAAAGATTATCTAGTCCAACCTCCCTGCAGCCAGCAGGAGTATTTGCAACTGGGGCAGGTTGTTCAGAGCTGCAAACAACCTGACCTGGAAGGGGTCCAGGGATGGGGCATCTATTACCTGCCTGGATAACCTGGGACAGGGTCTCACCAGCCTCAGGGTTACAAATTCCTTCCTTCTGTTCAGTCTAAATCTCCCTCTTTTAGTTCAAACCTGTCACACACTTTGAAAGTCAGAGACAGAGCCTTGGAGCAGGGTGCCCAGAGAGGTTGTGGAGTCACCTTGTCTGGAGAGATTCCAAACCCACCTGGGTAGTTTGATCCTGGGCAAGCTGCTGTGGCTGCCCCTGCTTTAGCAGGGGATTGGACTGAATGAACTTCAGAAGTCCCTTCCAACCCTCCCATTTTGTGATTTCCTTGCTCCACGGGAGCTGCAGTCAGAGTCCTTCATGCTCAGTATAAAAGGAGAAGTTGCTGATGAGGGAGAAGTTCCTCTTGTTCCTCCCCATTCTTGGGGGGCTGTTGCTCACCATCCTGCTCCTGAGGACTACTTTCCTGATTACCGTGACCTCCCCAAGTTTACTGGCGTGAGTATATCTCTATATAGTTCATGTTGAAGGTAATTTTGCTGTTTCATGAAACCTGTTTTAATTTCAACCCATGAGGACTTCTCTCCTCTCTTGCTGGCAAGGGGTTATGGGCTCGATGAAGCAACTGCTGTAGCTTAGCCGCCAGATCTGGGCTAACCAGAGGCACTTTCTTACTCTTCAATCTTTTCCCTCCACCCTGCATTTGCAGTCAAAGTCCCTACCAATGTTTTCAGTAATATTTTAATGTTAACTGTGCATTGGAGAGAAAAACCACAACAGCAGGGAAGGTTCATCTGGAATTGTATCTTCTAAGTCTACGCAGAGCTTTGAGGCTCTTGGCAGCAGGAGGTTCATTTTTAAGGGGTCACACATTGAAACTGTCAGTAGCAAATTTGCTCTCTGGAAGAGGAAACCTAGAAAAAGTTTGGAGTTTGTTGAGGTTTTGGTGCCTTTTTATTTAAAAGTAGAAGGAGGCTGCAAACTTCAGAGCTTGACAAACAAGATCAGACACACCCCAGGAAGTGTGGCCTTTTTGATTGTTTATTGGGTTGCATTTTTCATTTGCAGAGCTTGGTGGTTGCTCTTGATGAATTCCTTCCTGTTCTGCTGTCTTTTCTTCATCCATCCTTGGTGCAACTTGAATGCTTGTGGGAGCAACTGGGGAAAGTGGCAGGGAGAAATGGGCAAGTGCATTTGGTGGCTCTACAAGCTGAGGGGCTGGTGCAGGCTCTACCAAAAGCCACAGAACAGAAGAAAGTCTCAAGGTAGGAACATAGGAACTGTAGTAGTCTATCTGGACATACTCTTGCACCTGCAGAAACCTTTCTCCTGGCCTCCTGAGAGTTTACAAGGGAGTGTGGTTCTGTTCCATTCATGGACTTTTAGAATGGCTTGAGTTGGGAAGGACCTCAAAAGTCTCCTAGTTCAAACCTCCTGCCATAAGCAGGGACACCTCCTACTACACCAGGTTGCTCAAGCCCCCGTTCAACCTGGCTTTGAACACTGCCGGGCTTGGAGCCTCCACAGTTTCTCTGGGCAACCTGTTCCAGTGCTTCACCAGCCTCATGTGGA
This sequence comes from Psilopogon haemacephalus, assembly GCA_013396835.1. Classification (NCBI taxonomy): domain Eukaryota; kingdom Metazoa; phylum Chordata; class Aves; order Piciformes; family Megalaimidae; genus Psilopogon; species Psilopogon haemacephalus. Next base: position 184,113 of record VWZI01000253.1, on the reverse strand, counting down.
AGAATTCTTCCTGATGTCTGATCTAAACCCAGCTTCTTCCAGTCTGAAGCCATCACCCCTCATCCTGTCACTGCCTGCCTTTGTCAAACGTTGTCTCCTGTGGCATGCTGCTTAGCACATGGAATTTTTAAGTAATTGGTGGCTTTTGACCTTCTGCTTGGATTCTTCACATAATCTGTCAACACCGGCAGGATGAGCAATCAAAAACTTCTGAGGGTCAGCGTGGTCCTCCTCCTCACCACCTGTCCTTGAGAAAAGCCCAGATGGCTTCTACCAGCACCAACATCTTCTGCTTAGCTATTCTTGTTTGCTCCCGAGCCTCCAGCTATGAACAGGGAAATTGTGGAGTAGGCTTGATTATGGGTCTGCCTGCAGCCCCAGCTGGCAGAAGTCTAACACCAACTGTCTCCCATGAGCCCAAAAGCTGGAAATTCTGGTGGTTCAGTCTGGCAAATGTCATCCAAACGCTGTTCTTTGAGATTTTTAACTGAAGCAGGCTTGTCCATGTGGCTCCAAGTTGCTGTCACTTTCCTTCCAGGCTTGCTGGCACACAGCTGGGATCCCAGCAGTCCTGGTTGCCCTGCCTCAAACAGGACTCTTTTGCTCCCAGGCTTCCTGACAGGAAAATTTTTAGTATCCCAGCTGGAGGTAAGTTTGCCAGGCTCTTGGTTCTGCTTCTCAAACAGGTCCACAGGAGAACCTGTGAAGAAATGGGCAGGTTTCTGCCAGCAAATTCAATTAAGCAAGTAGGTTCCCCTGAAATGGTTTGATTCCCTTAAGGTGGCAGTTTTCAGCTGGAAACCTGTTCTCTCAGCAAACTCTGCTCATTAGTGCATCCATCCATGAACAAAAGGTAGGTTGTGCTGGAGACATCATTGAAATGCTGCAGTCCTCTCAATCAAAAGCCCAGCACAGAGCAGTGCTGTGGGGTCTGGCTCTGTTTTAGCCCTCCAATTCTTTTGGCAAATACCAAATCTCACAAGAGCCCTGTTAGGTGAGGATTATTATCCCATTAACAAAGAGATACAGGGCAGGAGATAACGTAGTCCTATGGTGAGTTAGTGGCAACTCTGCAAGACTTTCCAGTCCTGACCCAGCTTTCTGCAGCAGATCTGCCAGTTTAGAGAAGCCAAAAGGATCAGAACTGAGCAGGTTTTTCTTACAGGACACAGATCAGATTCAGTTATAACACCTCTAGGACCAGTTCATGTTTGGTTTTAACCTCAAAATGATGGCATCAGAAGATTACAGGGGAGCAGATAGCCCTAAGAAATTTGTGACACCAGGGAGAGAGAGAAATCCAAAGCCTTGATTAAAACTCTAGCTGTGGGACAAGCTTCAACTGTACTTTGAACATTAGAATCATAGAATTGTTTAGGTTAAAGAAGGCCTTTAAGATCACCAAGTCCAACCATTAGCCCAGCACTGCCAGGTCACCACTAAACCCTGTCCCTCATCACCACACCTACGTGGCTTTTCCATACCTACAGGGATGAGGACTGCACCACTGCCCTGGGTAGCTTGTTCCAGAGCTTGACAACCTTTTTGGGGAAGAAATTGTTCCTCATGTCCAACCTGAACTTCCCCTGTTGCTACTTAAGGCTGTTTCCTCTCATCCTGTCTCATTTCTTGGGAGAAGAGACCCACCCCCACCTGCTTCCAACCTCCTCACAGGTGGTATTAAAGAGCCAGAAGTTCTCCCTTCAGCTTCTCCAGACTAAACAAACCCAGTTCCTTCAGCTGGTCCTCAGCAGACCTGTGCTCTAGACCTTTTACCAACTTCATAGGAGAGGAAATCAACCCCTAAGTCACCACAAGTACCTAAGCTGATTCATTCTTGGTGCCTGCAAGAAAGCCCTCAGCAAGGTGGAAGTGCTGATATGATCTTCTGCAAACCACAGGAGCTTTCATTAGTAACAAGCATCTCTAGAACAAGGAACCCTTTTCTTTGAAGGTTCTCCAGGGACACTTCTCCTGGGGGAGGTTTTGACAGTGTTATTCAGAAGCAGTCTTGCCTCACCCCCTTGGCTGAGGACTAAAATTGTTTTTCATACTTTCCATCCACATATCACATTTCCATCTCCTGCCTGGTTCTCTCCACTGCCTCTGGCCTTGTTTGCTGCCTCCAGCAGAACTTGGTCCCACTTTTGTGATGGGTCCAGGGCAGGAATTTGGATAGAATCCTAGCATGGTTTGGATTGGAAGGGACCTTCAAGATCATCCAGTTACAACCCCCTTTCCATGGGCAGGGACACCTTCCACTAGCCCAGGTTGCTCAAGACCCCATCCAACCTAGCCTCGAACAACCCCAGGAGGGAGGTATCCACAGCCTCCCTGAGCAACCTGTGCCAGTGCTGAAGAGATGAGAAAGGCTCTGAAGGATTGAGCACATAGTTCCTGCTGACATCCCACCAGCACATCATCTGTTTAAGTGCTTCCTACTGGTAGCCACTGCCTTCCAGGTTGGGTTGCCCAGGGAGATGGTTGGGGCCCAGTCCCTGGAGATATTCAAGATGAGGTTTGATGGGCCTCTGGGCAACTTGATCTAGTTGGGGATGTCCCTGCTGACTGCAGAGAGGGTTGGACTGGATGAGCTTTGGAGGTCCCTTCCAACCCAGACCATTCTGTGGACTTGGAGAAAGCTCGAAACCTACTCTCCCACTTCATCCTAAGAGAACTGAAGTAAGTGCAAACCACAGAAGAGTATTATGAAAAGGCCTTCAAACTGTGTTTTGTGCATGTAATGACCTGGTTGTATCCTTCCGCTCAGATTTCGTCCCTCACCAGTTAACACTGGTTTGCAATTGCCTGGAAGGACCTGCTGGCAAGGGATAGTTACACCAGCACTCCCAGTGGGAGGTTACTAAGAGCGTGCAGGCAACTAACAAAGGCTTCCCTTCGCTTCTTCCTACCTGGAGGAGAGGAGAAGAAAGACAGAGCCTAGAGCTCAGAAGAAAACTCAGCCCCCACTGCACATCAGGTACAAAAATGGGAATGAATTTTGGTTAGCATGAGGCTGATGATTTCTAATTAAGATTTATTGGCTTGTGGCCAAGCTGCTTGCTGGAAATCAAGATGTTTTGTTTGGCACAACTGCATCTGAACACTGAGCCTCCTTGCATTTCTAATTGCTGTGAGCAAGGGTAATTTTTTTTTTTGTCTGAGTGGGATCTCTGAGCTCAAAAGCAGAGATCCTGTTTGGGGAATGGGGGCTGTGCAACGTGCAGCCTCAGAGCCAGGGATAACAACCTTCCTTCCCACTTGCTGCTGTCCTTGTACCAAAAGCTGGACATGTGTTTTGCCATTTATTTCCCACTCCCCCCCTCCTCACCCTCCCCCCTGCTTTTCCCTTTTCCTGCTTGCCTTCTGGAGAACCTGCTTTATAAACAACCATAGGATGGGGCTTGGGAGGCCTCCTACACGCAGAGAAGTGGTCCCCGTGAAGGATGTCTCCTCCGTATGGCAACATATGTTTCCTGACATGTTTCCATTTCTCTGTGGCGCTCAGAGATGCTGCAATTAGCTGCTGTGCAGAAGCAGAGTGGTGATAAGGTTGTGCTGGCAGAGTGCCACCAGTGTTGGCTGCTCTTGGTCGCCACAAGGGTGCCTGTGGAGAACAGTTGCTGGAAATCTGTGGGGTTGCTCCCCTGCACCCTCAGCTCTTCCCTGTTTTTATCCTTGGTGGTGCCTGGAGAGCAGTCCTTTGAAGTTTGAACGAGGTCCTTGGAGGTTTGAATGTTTAACAGGAGAGAGGTCCTGGCCTGCATGTTTAGCTGCGTGTCAGCTTGGCTGCAGTTTGACATCGTGTCTGGGTGTACACACAACTCTCTGCACCGATGTGCTTGCTACCTGTTTTCTCCCAGCCTCTGTTGTCACCACAGAACACAACAAGAGAAAGAGTTCAGGGATCTTCCTCCTTAAGCTCCGTCCCTTGTAGGGTCTCCACCTGCCTGAAGGAGTTGGGGCTGTTCAGTCTACAGAAGAGAAGGCTCTGGGGATGCCCTAGAGCAGCCTACCAGTACTTGAAGAAGCCTCACTTTGAGAAGGTGTGGAATGTCAGTATGAGAGGTGATGGCTTCAAACTGAACAAAATAGATTTAGATCAGACACTAGGAAGAAATTCTTCTCTATGAGGGTGGTGAGGCACTGGGACAGGCTGCCTAGAGAAGTTGTGGAGGCTCTAAGCCTGGCAATGTTCAAAGGCAGGTTGGATGAGGCCTTGAGCAACCTGGTGTAGTAGGAGGTGTCCCTGCCCATGGTATGGGGGTTGGAACCCAGGGCATCCTAGGATTGGAATGTCTTTGTTCGTTTCACTCTGGCCACAGCAACCTTACAGGTCCTGTTATCCCTGCAAGCATCCTGTAAGCTTTTGAGCACCTGTGGATTTCTCTGACCGTTGTAGAAGTCAGGCCCTATGATGGTCAAAATATCTTCTGGTTATCAAGGTGCTGCTTTTGGCTTCCAGAATCTGCTTCCATGCTTCCAGCGTTGCACAAAGCTGCTGAGGCAGGTCTATAGCTTCTGTGGGGAAGGAAGGGAAGAGGTAGTCCTGAGTGCTGAGCCCACAAGTCCATGCCACGCAGCACAGCTTCCTTCCCCTTGCTCACCGACAGCATGGAGTAATGTGGCTAAGTTTCTCCTGAGCCCAAGCTCATTCACAGCATTCTAGCACTTCCAGCTCCAAGAACATCATGCGAGGTGTTGACTTGGGATCACAGTGCCCACACTGCCTTTACAGCCTGCTGGTGGTCGTGGTGGGTGACCAAGCACGCCAGCAGCTCCTCTATCTGGACATTCTTTAGCAGCAGAAGTAGGGCTAGATGATGTCACCTGCAGTCAGAGCTCAGCAAATGAATTATCAGGTGTAACTATGTCTTTACATGAGGAAAGGACTTCTCTTCAATAGTTGGATTTGATGATCTGGAAGGTGTTTTCCAACCAAAGCAATCTGATTCCCTGTATGTCTCTACCTTCACTTGGCATACATCAGTCTGTGCAGAAGAAACCACAAAAGCTCCAGCTGGCTGTTTCAGTGAGATTGGAGAAAGGAAGGCTGAGTCTTTAAGGCACAGTGGAGTGATCCAGCCAAGAGGATTCTGGAGAACAGGGTCCTACTCTGGTGCCTCTAGTAAAGACCACAGCAGGTCTCTTCTCCATGTGTGCTGGAAGAGGCTTTTTTTGATGCTCAGTAGGTGGTTTTTATGCCAGTTTCAAACAACTTGTCTATGGTAGCAGATCTCAAAAGCCCAGATGATGCAGATTGTGTCTGGAGTGGCAGGGAGCACATTGCCACCTCCTCCATATTGATCTGATGTTAAGAAGTTCTTCATCATGAGGGTGGTGAGACACTGGCACAGGTTGCCCAGGGAGGTCATGGAAGTCTCATCTCTGAATGTTTTTAAGGCCAGGCTGGATGTGCTCTGAGCACATCCAGGCTCTGAGCAACCTGATCTAGTGTGAGGTGTCCCTGCCCATGGGAGTGGGGTTGGAACTGGATGATCCTTGAGATCCCTTCCAGCCCTGACAGTTCTGTGATTTGGGTCTAAAGTCTCATTCTTGGGGCACCATTTCTCTTCTGACCCCTTGTTAGGTTGGAATGTGGGGAAGCTACCAGGTCACGAGCCCATCTTTGATGTTTGTTATCCATTGCTTCTGACTGGAAGAGCAAAGCTTTCCTGATATTTGGTCATAGAGCTGGAGAAATTTGTCCTGCCCTTCTTGTTCCTGCACTGTTAATAATGGTTTCAAGTTTTCCTGCACAGCAAAGAGGCTGTTTGGCTTCCTCTGTGTTCTTTGTGGTAGGTACATGTGCTGTGTGTTGTGTGATAATCCCACAGCCTGTGTGATTTCTCCCACTTGATTCCCCAGCCCTCTTGTAACTCTAGAAGTTGAGCAAATTAAGTTTGGGAGAAAGTATGGCTGCAATCTCAATTACACCAGAGATTAAAAAAAAAAAAGAAAAAAGAAAAAAAGGCAAGTATGAAATACTTCATTTTCTCAGAGGTTCCTCAGGAAAAAAAAAAAAAAAAAAAAAAAACCCAAACAAACAACAAAACCAACCTGGGCCACATAAAATTCTGCCTTTTCCTAGCAAAAATCCCTAAAGAGATGCCTGGGATTTGTGAAGCCAGAGCTGAGAAAAACACAATGTTATGGGCTTGCCTGCTGGGAAATGGACTGGAAGGCTCAGGAAAAGCAAGGTCAAGTCCTCAGTGAGTCCCATGGCTGTGAAGCAGGAATGTTTGCTTGCTTGAGGGGATTAGAAAAGCAACCTGTACTCCAGCTTCCAGCCTGGTGACGAGCAGCCAGCCATACTTGCAGCACATCTTCTTCCCCTCCATGATCCCTCAGCTGGAGCATGGAGGGCTGTTGGGCTCCACCTGGGGTACATCTCTTGGTCAGAGCTTGGCAGTGGCAGAGGCACGGAGATTTCTGGCTTTGCTGACCTGCAATCTTGACAGGAAATCCAGTGGAGGGAAAGATAAAAACCCAGAAGGCAGCAAATGAGGTTTTCTCAAGGCAGGGCTGCTCTGCCACGAAGTGGTGTGGAGAGAAGAATGGGAGGAAGTGGCCTTTGAGGGCGGCTTGAGAGGCAGCCATCTATTAATAACCTTGTTTATGTGATCCCCAGGCATTGTTGGAGGGAATTCTGCAGCCTGTGAGGTTTTCCTCTTCTTGCTTGGGGTTTGCTTACCTCAGTTCTTTAGTTTTACTCTTTTTCAGAAAAGGCTTTTTTGGAGGAGGCTGCCTCTAGGTCACCTTTCCCTCTCAGCTGTTGTTGTGCTCTAAAGAGGAGAGAGAATCCTCACCCTCTTTGCTAGACTTCAAAGAGCCTCCCTTTTCAGCCAGAGTGGAGGAATAGATTCCCTCCTTCCCGCTGCAGAGCAAAGAATGTTGGCTTGTGATTGCAAAAACCTTTCCGTGCCAGTTCTCCCTTCACCTGGGCTATTCTCAACCAGCATTTCCTTTCTGTTCTCCCCACTTGTTCCCACCATAGCAAATGTGCAGAAGAGGAATCCTGCCTGTTTTTTCCACATCCTTCATCAGCTGCCATTGTTTGGAGAAGCCACAGACAAAGGCTTAGGGAGTTTAAAAAAGAACACTCAATGGTAAGGACAGAATGGGGGGGGATGGGGAGTGTGGGAAGGGAACCTATGAAGAACTAGTCCAATACCCCCTGCCAAAGCAGGGGCAGCCACAGGAGCTTGCCCAGGATCACAATGGCCAAGTGGGTTTGGAATCTTTCCAGAGAAGGAGACTCCACAACCTCTCTGGGCAAACTACTCCAGTGTTCCAGCACCCTCACAACAAAGTTTCTCCTCATCTTCTGGTGGAACCTCCTTGGTACCAGTTTGTGCCCATTGCCCCTCATCCTGGCACTGGGCACCACTGACAAGAGTCTGACCCCATCCTCTTGTCCACCCTCCTTTAGCTCCTGCTGAGCATTGCTCAGATCGCCTCTCAGGCTACTCTTCTCCAGGCTTAACAGCCCCAGGGCTCTCAGCCTTTCCTCCTCACAGAGATGCTCCAGGCTTCTTGGCATCTTTGTAGCCTCTACTGGACTCCCTCCGGTATTTCCCTGTCTCTCTATAGTAAACAGCTCCAGGTATCTCAGCCTTTCCTCATGGAAGGCACATCCAGTAGAGGTCATCTAGACTAATCTCTCTGCCAGACCTTGTTCACCTAGAACAGGTTACACTTGTCAGCATCCTGGCAGGTTTTGAATGATTCCAGAGCTGGAAACTTCACCTCTCCTCTGGGCAGCCTTTTTCAATGCCCTGCCACCCCTGATGCATTGAAGTTCCTCCTCATGTTTAGATGGAACTTCCATGTTCAAGCTTGTGCCTGTTGCTTCTTGTCCTGTCACTGCACACCAGAGTCCAACTATTAACCTAACATTGCCAAGTCCCCCAGATATCAATGTGGGAGGACTCCTGAGCTATTTAAAATTCATTTTAGGGTGCATCTCCAAAGATCTGGGATATCAGAAGTCTCAGGTGTGTCCCTTCTAGGAATTTTCCTCACATATTAAGGAACTGGCTGGCTGAAAGGTTTCCAGAAGACCCTTTTCTGTATGGCCTCTGCTGTCCTCAGGCAGAGCAACTCTTCAGCTGGTGTTCTTTGGGAACCTATAGGAAGCTCCTGCCTTTGCCCAGCTAGTACTGACTCAGTGCTGGAGGCGCTTTCCTGTCTCCGTTGATGCTGTGCCTTTTGAAGCCGCAGTTCCCACAGCGTCTAAAGGCTGTGTCGCTCCCTTTGATGCCAAATGGAGGCCAGGGTCACTCTGCTTGACCTCACTAACTCAGGGTCTGAAATGGAACAAAAAAGGGTCAGTGACTGCTAGAAGGGGCCTGTGAGGTCTGATCTTGTGTAATCTAAGACTTCACAACAAGAGTTTCTGCTCTTGCCACAGCTAAAGGAATCCAGCATGGGCTAGCTGGATTCTCCACAACAGACAACTGGGTCAGGAGTATATAGAGAGACCATCCTCATCCCTGGAGGTGATTGAAATGCTGAGATGTGGTGCTGGGGAACATGGTTTAGCAGCAGGTGTGGTAGAGAGAGAGAATGTTTGGACTCAGTGATCTCAAAGGTCTTTTCCAACTGCAACATTTCTGTGGTTCCATGAACATCTCTTATCCCATGTGTAAATCCCTCCAGTGTGGTGAAACTGCCACTGCTGGGTTAGTGGCAGAACATCTGACAAAATCAAACACAGTGTGATTTGCTGCTTTTTGCAGCGAAAGGGTCTGTATGACTCACTGCAGAGTTTCTAAACTCTTTCACATGGGAAAGGCCCAGAAAAGGTCCCTTCTGCAGCTTTTGCTCTGGCAACCAGCACTGCTGACTTTCCTTTCTTCCATCCCTCACCCTCATGTGGGTCATGATTATAGAATCATAGATTGGTCTGGGCTGGAAGGGACCCCCCAGAGGTCATCTAGTCCAACCTCCTGCAGTAATCAGGGACACCCTCCACTAGAGCAGGTTGCCCAGAGCCCTGTCAAGCCTCACTTTGTATATCTCCAGGGATGGGACCTGTTGCAGTCAGTGTTCCACCACCCTCATGGTGCAGAACTTGTTCCTAACATCCAATCTAAATCCGCTCTGCTTTAGTTTGCAGTCATTGCTCCTCATCCTATCATTGCAGGCCTTTGCAAGCAGTCTCTCTCCAGCCTTCTTGTACCCTTCAGGTACTTGCAGGCTGCTGTTAGGTCTCCCCAGAGCCTTCTCGAGGCTGAACACCCTCAGCTCCCTCAGTCTGTCCTCATAGCAGAGGTGCTCCAACCCTCTGATCATTTTCTTGGCCCTCCTCTGGACTCTCTCCGTTATGTCCATGTCCTTCCTGTATTGAGATCTTCAGGCAGTACTCCAGGTGAGGTCTCAGCAGAGCAGAATAAAGTGGCAGAATCACATCTCTGGATCTGCTGGCCATGCATCTTTTGATGCAGCCTAGGATGCTTCCCTGGGCCATGGCATTGTGCCATCCCATTTTCCATAAGCCACCCCGCAGACACACACAGTCTAGATCTCTGGCCAAGTGTTGAAGGAGGAGAAAATCATCAGGTCTGATGCTGAAATTATTGATACTGTTTTAAAGTGGTCTCATAGCCACAGTGGAAGCAGCCCTGACAGCTCGCTCAGAGCAATCAAAGCAGTCATTAAAATTTAATAAATTTGAATGATTCATATTTCGCTCCAACACTTTCCAATAAATATCCCACTGAAGAGTTCAGCTCCTTGAGAATGTAAAGCGAGGCAGGACTGAGAAGGACTGAGTCTGAATCCAGTGTGGTCCCCACCACTCCTCTGGTCTCCTAAACTTTCTACATTCTGTTGCTGCTCTGCAGTACTGAGCGCTTAAAGCTCATCGTTGATGAACACAGCAGATGTTACAAAACCTAGATGGATGCTTGACCTAGGTGGTCCAAGAGCTCATCTCCACCAACCCCCGTATCAAACCATACATCCTGGTGCCCTACCAGTGGCAGATGTCCAATATCCAGTGCTTCTGGGGAGTCCCATGGCACTCCCATCATGCACATAGGGATGCAAGGAATGATGCCGCATGGAGATGTGGAAGCTAGCCCAGTGCCACCTGCTCTGTGGACTAATGCAGATCTTCTCATTCATTCTCTCTGGAAGATCACAGAATCATTTTGGTTGGAAAAAAGACCTTTCAGATCGGGTCCAATCACTACCTCCCTCTACCAGGTCTGGTGCTAAACCATGTCACTCAGCATCATTTTGCTGCATCTTTTAAATGCCTCCAGGCATGGTGATCCAACCACCTCCCCAGGCAGCCTGTTCTGGGGCTTTAAGGTTGATAACCCTGATCAAAACCTGGACCAGCTTTCTGCTGGGAAGAGGGTATAGCTATATACCTCTGATAGAGCAGATGGGAACAGTGGCTCTTTTGGTGTGCACCATGGTTAGATATTTCTGGAGCCTCAGGTTGCTGCTTTGCCTGGCTGGATCCCTCTTTGTGAATAATCACCTCGGAAAGGATATGTTTAGAAGGGGGAGAACATGGTACAACATAAAAGATCTTTGAGGCAGGTCCTTAGTTCTGTCTGCAAGGGCAGCAATGAAAGCACTCAGCACTCAGCATGTTGGCTGTTGTATCTGCTTATCAAATAGAAAGCACCCACTGTGAGCAGGGGGTGTGCAGAGTTACTTCAGCTTGTACACCCTCTAGTAACTCATTTACTTGCCATTGTTTCTCCAAGCCCTAAATCAGAGCCTTTCTGACTGTGTTAATGCCATGCCTTCCTTTCCCTGGCATGGGATGCCGATTTACCAGCAAATCCAAGCTTGGCTGAAACCTGAGCAGTTCAGAAGTACACCTCAGATCCCAACTGGGTATTTCAGCTTTATCTCAACCCAACCATCAACAGAGTTCAGAGGAAATTTTAGTTCTGGGGTCAAAATTTACCTTCCAAGCTGTGTTATATCCTTGGTGGTGGATCACTGGACAATGTTCTTCTCTCTTGCTCCCACGGAGATTTCCACTAGAAGGAATTGGATGTGCTTTCTTCATGCACAGGCTGAAATCATAGAATCAGAGAAGTGTTAAGGTCAGAAGAGACCTTAGAGATCGTCAGGTCCAACCACTCACCCAGAGCTCACAATCCCAACACTACTGCTAAGCTGCTGCCGCTAAACCACATCCACACTGCTTTTAAATACTTCCAGGGATGGTAACTCCACCACCTCCCTGGGCAGCCTGTTCCACTGCCTGAGAACCTCTTCTGGGAAGAAACTTTTCCTAGCGTTCAACCTGAACCTTCTTTGGCACAACTTGAGGCTCTTTCCTCTTGTCCTGTCACTTGTTGCATGTGAAAGGAGACAGATCCCCACCTGCCTCCAACCTCCTTTGGTGTAACAGTAGAGAGCAATGAGGTCTCCCCTTAGTCTCCTCTTCTGATGACAGAACAACCCCAATTCCCTCAGCTCCTCCTCATATCATAAGTGGTATTCCTTGTAAGGAATTTTTTGGTATGATGAGCTCCGTCACAGCAAAGGTCTGCACAGTGTTTACCAAGCAGTGGTACCAGGCATCCTGATAAAGACCAGCCAGCTTGTCAGCTCCACAGCACTCCAGAGTTAGGATTATGTCCAGAGCCTAGACTACAAATCAGCTCCCCCGTAATTAGCCCACCTACTTTGATAACACTTGTAAGATAAGAGTGCTAAGAGGTGGCTGAGGAGCATATGGAGTGGCTCCTGCAGAGCCCAGCTCAGCCATTCTGCTGTCACTGAGGCACCAGCCTGACCACTATTAACCACTTCAGCCTCCTTCCCCAGGCTGGTGGGAAGTGATCTACATTCCTGTTGCGGTCCCCTGAGCAAAGCAGAGAAATTCTGTAGAGAAAACAGGCACCACCTTGATTTGTTTCCTGATGGTTCCATGCCAAGTGAACCCCTGTGGAAAATGTTCTAATAGGGATGACTGCAAAGATACTGAGGGCACTGGAACATCTCTCTCATGAGGAAAATCTGACAGCACTGGGGGCTTTCAGTTTAGAGAAGAGCTGACTGAGGGGGTCCCATCAGTGCTGATCAGTACTTAAAGGCTGGGTGTCAGGAAGATGAGAGCAGTCTTCTTTTCTGTGGTGTCCAGTGACAGCACAAGGGGTAACAGGACCAAATTGAGCATGGAAAGTTCCATCTAAACAAGAGAAGGAACTTCTTTAAGGGTGATGGAGCACTGGAATAGGCTGTCCAGAGAGGTGATGGAATCTCCATCTCTGGAGACATTAAAAAACCCCCTGGGTGTGTTCCTGTGTGACCTTTTCAAGGTGAACCTACTTGGCAGGAGGATGGGCTCAATGATCTTCCAATTCCTACTATTCTGTGAGAGAAGATTTGGCTCTAAATTACCCTGGGAAGGTGCTTTAATCCCTAAATGAGATGACTAGGTGCATTTCTCTTATCCACAGCAACCAGAGGCTCAAATGTAGAGAATCTTCCTCTGAGAGCTGCTGTTGCATGGTTCTCTCATGTCTGTGGTATTGCTCTGAGGATGCAGAAGAGCACTCTGCTCACAGGAAGCCTGTGCTCCTTGACCCTGGAGAACCTTGCTTCTTACCAAGCAAACAGCATCACAGAATATATCTGGTTGGAAGACACCTTCAAGTCCAGCACCTGACTGAGCACTTAGGAGTCGACATTAAACCGTGTCCCCAAGTGCCAGGGCCACAGGCTGTTAGAATACCCCCAGGGATGGTGACCTCACCACTGTGCTGGGCAGACCATTCCAATGCTTGACAACCCTTTCAGTGAAGAAATATTTCCTAATGTCCAACCTAAACCTCTTCCGGTGCAGCTTGAAACCATTTCTAGTCCTGTTGTTTGTCATCAAGGAGCAGAGGCTGCCCCCTCTTCACTCTAACCTCCCTTCAGTTAGCTGTAAAGAGCAATGAGCCTCAGCCTCCTCTTCTCCAGGCAGAACACCCCCAGCTCCCTCAGCCCTTGTCCAGCCTCATTGCCCCTCTCTGAATATGCTCCAGCCCCTCAATGTCCTTCCTATATTGAGTGGCCCGGAACTGAACAGAGTTCTCAAGGTGTGGCATCACCAGGGGATGATCACCTTTCTGTCCCTGCTGGCCACCCTGTTTCTAATACAAGCCAGGATGCTCTTGGCTTTCTTGGCTACCTGGCTCACTGCTCACTGATATACAGTCAACTATCAAGAAATACCTCCAGGTCCCTCTCCAAGTTGCAGTTTTCCAACCACAGATGCCTAAGTCTGTAGCTCACCACGATGAGGTAGTTATGACCCAGGTGCAGGACCTGGCAGTTGGCCTTGTTGAACTTCATGCAGTTAGCCTTGGCTCATTAGTCTAACCTATCCAGGTCCTACCATAAGCTTCCCTGCTCTCTAGCAGATCACCCAGCTTGGTGTCAGCTGCAAACTCACTGAGAGCGCACTCAGTCTCCTCCTCCAGATCATTAATAAAGATATTAAAGAGGACAGGCCCCAGCAGTGATCCCTGGGAGACACCACTAGTGACTGGGTACCAGCCAAATGTAGCTCCATTCACCGCCACTCATTGAGAGCAGCCATCCAGACAGTTTTTAATCCAGTGCAGAGAGGACAAGCCTCGTGCCAGGAGTTTCTGAAGGAGAATGAAGGTAGGATGGAAAATCCCTTTCTGAGAAAAACTGGAGGCTAAGATCTCGATCCTTTGTGTTAAGACAGATTTTCAGTGCCTAAATATCTGCCATTCCTTCCCACCGGGATGCTGGCAGGGCATTAACCTGCTGCAAACCTTCCATGAAATGGCAGCCTGGGGACATTCAGCAGAAGGCTTAGTCTGGCTGTTAGAACTGAGCATGGCTGTGCTCTGATGCTTGAATCAGCAAGAGAAAGGTTTAGGTCCATTGTCCTCACACAATTACTTTTTTACTTTGCGCCCTGACGCTGCCAATTCGTTGCAGAGCAAAAGCTGATCTAGAGCAGGTCTGGAGTTTGCTCTGTGTTGTCAACTGCAGGGAAAGGCAACAAAAGGCAGCTGAAGGTGGTAGTCCAAGACCAGAACTTGGGATCAACTTCTCAGTTCATACTCAGTGAGAAGGTTTGCCAATAGCTTGTTCCCTTGTACCTCAGTTTGCTTCGTGAGACACCTTAGCAGCTTTGCTTGTTTTTCTCTCAGCAGCAGACAAAATGCCTTTGTCAAAATATCTTGCCAGACAAATAGAGCTGGTTTGGTGTGTTTATTTCCATTGGGTACAAAACATGGAGTTGGGAGATTCTGCAGGAACAGCAGACATCAACCTCTTCCTTCCTAATAACCATCGTGGAAGGAAAATCATCCTGTCCCCATAGAAGAGTGACTGCAACATGTGAAGCGCATGGAAATCCTTGGCCAAACAGCAGCAGCCAGATAACAGGAGCATTGTAGAGATTCTAGAAAGTGGTTGTTGGAAGGGACCTCAGATAATTGTCTAGTCTGACCTCCTTACTTTAAAGCAGGGACACCCATTCTATATGAGCAGTGGCCTGAGCAATGAACCTTTGAGAGGAAAAGCTCAGGGAAGTGTAGGAGCTAATGGACCTAGTGGAGCCAAGAAGATGGAGATGAGGAATATGGCACTACCAAGAAGGAATGAGTCTGCCAGTGATCATTCCCAAGTTGTCTGCTGCCAAATATAGATGGATGCCTACAGGTTATACTAGGAGAGAAGCCTCAAGACTTACTGGAACCTGAACCTTGGATCCCTGGTGGGTATATTTACCCTCTTGCCCTTCTTCAGCCCCACCCCCTTTTTAGCCAGCCTTCAATCCACCTCTCCAAAGCTTTCTCATTTCTCCCACCACCATGTTCTGTAGCACATTCAGCTCTTGACTGCTGCTTCAACTGTAAAGGCAAGGGGTAATTGTTCTTGTTGGTGTTGTAGAATCATAGAATTGGTTTGGTTGGAAAAGACCTCCAAGATCATTGAGTCCAGCCTTCAACCTAAGACCACCATGGTCATGTCTCCAGCTGCCATATCCACATGTTTCTTGAACATCTCTATGTGTGGTGACTCCACCACCTCCCTGGGCAGCCTGTTCATGCAGGGAAGGAGGTCTCAGTTTGTAGCTTCTGGCTTCTTGAGCGTGCAACATCATAAGGAAGGGACAAATCCAAACTCCTTGCCACCCTGCATCTCCCTGTCCATGCACTGGGGATCTACCGCACTGGTCCCAAAGACCGCACATTCTTAAGGCCAATCCAAAAGTGATTTCTAAACTGAACACCTCAAGCTCCTCTCTCTACCCAAACCCCACAGCTGTGACACCATCTTAGTGGCAAGGAAACAGTAAATCGTGTGGTTTTTTCCTGCCCTGGGCTACAAGCCACAGCTTGAGAGAGTCCAGTGCAGAGCCACAGACATGATGGAGTGGAACATCTCTCTTATAAGGAGAGACTGAGGGAGCTGAGGCTCTTTAGCCTGGAGAAAAGGAGCCTGAGGGGTGACCCCAGTCATGGTGATAAAGATATGCAGGGTGGGTGCCAGGAGCATGCTCTGCTGGATGATGCCCAATGACAGCACTAGGGCCAATGGGTAGACATTGAGTCATAGGAAGTTCATGGAAACACGAGGAGGAATTTTTTCACTGTTGAGGGTGAGAGAACCTTGGAAGAGGCTGCCCAGGGTGGATGTGGGGTCTCCCTCTCTGGAGATATTCAAGACCTGCCTGGATGCATTCATGTGTGATCTGTTCAAGGTGATCCTGCTCTGGCAGGGAGATTGGACTGGATGAACTTTCACAGTCCTTTCCAGCTCCTGGCATTCTGTGATCAGACCCCTGAGAAGCCACACATCTCCAGCTTAGCTGAAAGGATTCATGCAGCAGAGAAGGTTCTGCTTCAAATCCCACCTCCCTTGCCTCCTTAATTGCTTCCACATGTATTTGTGCAAGGCTATGTGCTGCTGGGGATCTGCAGGTGTCACAATGACCTTTGGGCTCTAGGTGGGCTTCACCATATGTCACACCAATGAAGCGAGCAGTCAGAAGGTAATTGGAAGCACCCAGGTTCCCAAGCATGCTCTCTCTGCATGGTGACTGATGGATTCTCTTCCTCTCCCATCACTTCTCCCTTTATGCCTTCTCCAGCTGTGAAAGAAGAAGAAGGAATTTCTGGCCTTAGTTTAGAATGTTTAATTAACAAGAAAAAGCTTTATTCCTAGAGAGCTGAGTTTCACAGCTTTGATGATGGTGTCTGCAGGAAATAGGTGAGATAGCAGGGCATTCTGGGTGACAAAATGTGAATCACAGAATCACAGACCTTTAAGATCATTGAGTCCAACCATTTTCTAATTCTTCCAGGGCTGGTGCTAAATCAAGTCACTCAGCACCACATCTCTGCATAGTTTAAACAGCTTAAATCCGGCGATGTGGACTCAGCCATCTCTCTGGGCAGCCTGTTCCAGTGTTTGAGAGCCCTTTCAGTGAAGAATTTTCACCTAATACCCAACCTGAGCCTCTCCAGGTGCAACTTGAGGCTGTCTCTTCTCATTCTATGACTTGTTTCTAGGGAGAGGAGAGAAACACCCACCTGACTCCAACCTTCTGTCAGGCAGTGGTAGAGAACCAGAAGGTCTCTCTCCTCAGCTTTCTTTTCTCCAGCTCTCTCAGCTGCTTCTCACCAGCCCTGTTTTCCAGACCCTTCACCAGCTTTGGTCCCTCCTCTGGACCTGCTCCAGCACCTCAACATCCTTCTTGGAGTGAGGGGCCCAAAACTGAACTCAGTATTTCAAGTATGGCTTCACCACTGCTGAGTACAGGGAGACAAATCTCTGCCCTGGCCCTGCTTATCGCACCATTGCTGATCCAGACCAGGATGCTGGTGGCATTTTTGTCCATCTGGGCATACCCTGGCTCATCTTCAGCCAGCTGTTGACCAACACCCCCTGGTCTTTCTCTGCTGAGCAGTTCCTACCACAAATTAACAACGTCAAGACTTTTTGTGAGTTTTTAAGATACCCAAATCAACAGAGTCAAATCCATGTACTTAGTTATAAAATATTTTCCTATATTGTATTGATGTCAATTAGTTCTCTTGTGCCCAGTCTGTGTTTCCTGATGATTCTACTGCTCAGGAGGCTTTCCTAGAAGTCTTCTCAAACATGTTTTAGCTGGTTTTCAGAACGAGGGGACACAGTCTCAATTTGTGCCGGGGGAGGTATAGTCTGGATATTAGGAGGAAGTTCTTCACAGAGAGAGTGATTGGCATTGGAATGGGCTGCCCAGGGAGGTGGTGGAGTCACAGTCCCTGGAGGTGTTCAAGAGAAGACTGGATGGGGCACTTAGTGCCATTGGATAGGGCTGGTTGATAGGTTGGACTGGATGATCTTGGAGGTCTCTTCCAGCCTGGCTTTGGCTTATTCTATTCTATTCTATTCTATTCTATTCTATTCTATTCTATTCTATTCTATTCTATTCTATTCTATTCTATTCTATTCTATTCTATTCTATTCTATTCTATTCTATGACTGCCCTGCAAGGAATGTGGTGTTTGCAGGGATGAAGCAGCAGCAGTGGGTGCAAAAACCTGTCCAGCAGTGCTCATAGGTAGCACCCTGGCACTGCAGTAGTTTGGCTTTGCAACCACTTTTGATGTGTCTTGACTTTCACAGAATGCCAGCATGATGAAGATTAGGAGGGATATCTGGGATCTTTCCCCTTTCCCTCCCCCCCCCATTCCTGGCATCAAATCAAGGTCAGCCACAGCAGCTTGCCCAGCATCACAATGTCCAGGTGGGTTTGGAATCTCTCCAGAGACCTCACAAGCTCTCTGCGCAGCCTGGTGCAGGGCTCTGTCTCTGTCTTTGAAAGCAGTAAGAGAAATTCCTCTTTGCTTTTCAACCTCTATCTCCTTGGGTGTGGGTTGGACAGAAGAAATAATAAAAGTGGTCTTGTGCAGTGTTTTGGAGAATATGGGAAAGCTGTCAAGGGCTTTTGGGGCTCAGAGTAATAGCTGATCTCAGAAGTTTGGAGTGCTTTGGCTACTGGTTCCAGTGGGATGATTCACATCCACCCAGGGATGCAAATGTCCTGCCTCATATTCCAGGCAGCCTGGGGTAGAAAACATGGTGACTTCTAGGTTCTGCTTTTCAGCAGTGGCTGCAGACCTGCCCTACTAAGATCTCTGCTCTGGTTTCACAGGATTTTTTTCCTTCACAGTTTTGTTAATCTCACCTGAGCCATGAGTCTTACACCAAAACCAAGTGGGTGAAGGGAATAGATTCACTGGCTTTGAATCTTCCTGGAATGAAGGCTTGCCTCCAGCTCCTGCCTCCTTCCTACTGTTGGATTGCCACCAAGAGCTGAAGGAGAAACCACTGCCCACCATGTAAAGAAAGACTGGCCTCAGTGGGCATTGCCACCAGAGACTTGCCTCAAATACCCTCAATGATCACAGAGTCACAGAACTTTAGAGAGTGGAAGAGACCTCCAGAGATCATCAAGTCCAATGCTTTTGCCAAAGCAGGATCCCCCAGGGTAGTTCATACAGGAATGCATCCAGGTAGGTTTTGAAAGTCTCCAGAGAAAGAGACCCCACAACCTCTCTGGGCAGCCTGTTCCAGGGCTCTGGCACTCTCACTCTAAAGAAGTTTCTCCTCATGTTGAGCTGAAACCTTCTCTCCAGTTTGTATCCATTGCTCCTCGTCTTATTGCTGCTGACCACCAAAAAGAGATTGGCCCCCTCCACTTGACAACAACCCCTTAGATATTTATTGACCTTGATCAGATCCCTTCTCAGTCTTTTCTTCTCCAGACTAAACAGCCTCAGGGCTCTCAGTCTCTCTCCATAGGGCAGATGCTCAAGTCCCCCAGTCATCAATCATGATCATATGGAGGAAGCCTTTTAGGGTAGGTTAGGGAGGACAAACTTTGTTTATTGGTGTCTTTGCAGTCCCGAGCCTACCCAGTTTCGTAGCCCCGGCTTAGAATTCCTCTGTCACTGATCCTTCAGTGTATCTCTGGAGCATGTCCTTGGTGTCCTACACAAGAACTGTTTTCAGGCAAGGCATAATCCCTCCCTTGGGCAGTGGTGTTCAAGCCTGCTCATGCTTGTGCTGTCTCTGATCCTCTTTTATCAGGCTTTTCCTGTGAACCACTCAAGAGCCTACCTAAGATGTGCTGCCTGACTTCTGATGTTCTCCATCTGTCCATCAAAGGAAAAGGGACCTGGGATCTCTGACTGCTTGGCTTTTTCCACTGCTCCACCAGCACATCTACTGCCTGAAAGGTCGTTGGAGTGAGGTGGGTCTTAGTCTCTTCTCCCAAGGAACAAGCAATAGGGCAAAAGGAAGCAACCTCAAGTTGCACCAGAGAAAGTTTAATTTGAATGTGAGGAACAATTTCTTCCCCAAAAGGGATTTCAAGCCCTGGAAGAGGCTGCCTAGAGAGATCCTCATTCCTGGAAGGCTTCAGAAGCTATGTAGATGCGGTGCTAAGGGACATAGTTGAGTGGTGGCCTGCAGTGCTAGGTGAACAGTTGGACTCAATGATCTTAAAGTTCTCTTCCAAACAAAATGATTCCATGATCTGCTGGAGCCTGTTGGGTGTGTCCACCCCTTTGGGCTTTCTTCTGTCTCTCTCTCCTGTGTGCTGGCAGGAGTTCTGCTCAGCCTCTGCTGGTTAAGATAAGATGGGGCATGGTGGACATATCTGAATAGATTTCAGGAGTGTCCATCAGCTTCTAACAACCTTGACTCGCTGCTAGGTGCACAATGTCAGAGGCTTCCTAAGTAGGTCTGTGGAAATCTTAGGTGCAGCATCTGTGTCTCCTCATCATAGTTCCTCTGGGCACATCAGGTATGGAATCCTCCCGTGATGTGGGACTTCTGCTTGCTAGCATTCAGCCTAGGACAGATGTAGCTGATCAGTTAGCCCCATAAATGGGAGCACTGACAACTGTGCTGTCATATAATGAGGAAATCTTCACTTATGGAGTGGCTGAAGGGATCCAGAGCCCTCCAGACAAGGCTGTGGTGCCTTACAGAATGCTTGAGCTGCTGTGGATTGCCCAAGCTGTTTGTGATGGTGCTGTGCATCACTGCGTATGGGGAAAATGGTCCAAGTCAAGGTCACACAAGCTTCCTTCCCTATGACTCCAGCTGAGGCACTCTCCCACCTTCTCTAAGGGCTCATCAGTGAGGACAGTCAGGAAAATGGCCCCAAAAGCACCGCTGAGGCACTGTGGTGGTCTGTTTGGCAGACCTCAGTCAGTGGTCCTCTGTTCTGCAGGATGTCAGACTCCTTTTCCCCTCACAGGCCAGATGGGACCCTGATGATTCCCTGATTTTATTTCTGGGCAGGCTGATGGGAGGGAACACAGTCAGGGGACAGTGTCTGAGTAGATTAGGGCAGTTCCAGTCCATTTGTTTCCAAACACACCATGTTTGGTTTGGGCCATGTGGGACTTCTTTGAGAAAGGAAGAACCACACTAATTGAATTCACTGGGTCAGTGGCTGTTCACTGGCGGGGGAGGGATCTGCTGTGAGGCAGGAAGCTGCAAGAGCTTGGCTTTCATCCTGGCAAAACTCATGGGTCCTGAGCCTCCAGTGAGTCTCATGGACAGTGGGAAGCCCACTGAGAAACCCACTGCACTGTAAAGGCTTGATGGAGGAGGATAAAAGGAGCTCAGGTGGTGTTTCAGAGCTGCTAATCCAGTGCGGTGGTAGGGAGAGAAGGACCAAAGCCAGTCGAGGAAAACTGCTTAACCATTTCAGAGCTGGTCCCTTCTTGCAAAGCTCATCACTTCCAGACCCCTTTGCACAAGAGATTTGCATCCCTGCATAACATGTAGGAATAGATACAGTCATGGAAAAAAACACAGAATTCCAGCATGGAAGAAACTTCTGGAGATCAACGAGTCCAATCTCCCTTCTAAAGCAGGAGCACCCCACAGCAGCTTGCCTAGGATCATGATGGCCCAGTTGGGGTTGGAATCTCTCCAGAGATGGAGACTCCACAACCTCTATGGTCAGCCTACTCCAGGGCTCCAGCACCCTCACAACAAAGAAGCTTTTCCTCATGTTTAGATGCAACCTTCTGGATTCCAGTTTGTGCCCATTACTCCCTGGCCTGTGGCTGAGCGCCAATGAAAAGAGACTGGTCCCATCCTCTTGCTCCCCATCCTTTATCTTCTGCTGAGCATGGCTGAGATCACCTCTGGGGCTGCTCTTCTCCAGGCTCAACAGCCCCAGGGCTCTCAGCCTTTCCTTCTCACAGAGATGCTCCAGGCCCCTCAGCGTCTTTTCAGCCTCTGCTGGACTCTCTCCAGCAGTTCCCTCTCTCTCTTGAGCTGGAGAGTCCAACACTGGCCACGGTTCTCCAACTGTGTCCTCCCTAAGGCAAAGCAAAAAGGAATGAAAACCTCCTTTGACTTGCTGGCCACACTGTTCTAAATGCACCATAGGAGACCTTTGACCTTCTTGGTCATAAATGCATTGCTGGCTCATGGTGGGCTTGTTGTCCACCAGCACTCCCAGGTCCTTCTCTGCAGAGCTGCTTTCCAGCAGGTCAGCCTTCACCTATGCTGGTGCAGGGGGGAAAACAGGGAAGACACAAAGCAAAAGAGCCTCTCTACAGCAGGCTGGAGAAGGGCTTATGGTGGCTGGAAGCAGGAGGTGATGCAGATGATTACAAAGAATTAATCAATGAGGGCAGCAGCTTACATTTAGCTGCTGGAAGCTGCCACAGGCAATGTTTAGTGGCAAAATCTATAGCTCTGCCTGTGCTTTCTGGTGGGGAATATTCCATCTGCCCCTCTTCATAGTCCCCACTGGTAACCTCTCTTCATAGTCCCCACTGGCTCCAGGGGAGGCCAGCAGCAGTGGCTGCTCACAGCTCCACTGGGATGCGGTTGCCCTACAAATTGGAGGCGAGCAGAGGAGCAGCAGGGGGTCCCTCATTACGTCCACCAAATGTAAAACCATGATGGCCCTGACAGCTCCTGGAGCTGCCAGCAATCTCCCACTGCTTGGCACAGATCAGGTCAGAGAACAGCTGGCTGCAGTCCCACCTCCATCAGCACCACCATGAGTGCTGTGGGAGGAGCTCTCCAAAGGAAAGAGAGGCTCGACAGGGTTAGGGCAAGCTGATCTAGTTGAAGATGCCCTTGCTGACTGCAGAGGGGCTAGACTAGATGACCTTTGGAGGTCCTTCCAACCCAGACCATTCTGTGATTCTGTGAAAAGGAGAAGCAGGAACATGTGAGTGATGGGGCACTTGATGGAGAAACCTGTCATATGCATCCTGGAGCTCTGATGGTAGCTGAGTTTCAGGGAACAGCTCTATCCCTTTCCTCCTTGGCCTGTGATTGGATCTCAGTATAGAATCATTGAATGGTCTGGGTTGGAAGGGACCCTTGAAGATCATCTTCAAAGAGGAGGCTGAGGGGACACCTCATTGCTGTCTGCAGCTACCTGAAAGGAGGTTGTGGAGAGGTTGGTCTCTTCTGACAGTTAAATAATGATAGAACATGAGGGAAGGGCCTCAAGCTGCATGAGGGTAGATTTAGACTGGACATTATGAAATTTTGTTTCCAGCAAGTGTGGTCAGGCATTGAAATGTGCTGCCCAGGGAGGTGGTGGAGTCACCAACCCTGGATGTGCTTAAAAGTCATTTGATTGTGGTGCTTGGGGCTATAGTTTAGGGTGCACCTTGTAGAGTAGGGTTCTGGACTAGACTTGGTAATCCTGAGGGTCTATTCCATTCTGAGCATTTCTGTGATTCTTTGTTCATCCTGGAGAAAAGGGGACTGGAGGGAGACATTTTTGCTGTCTACAGTTCCTGCAAGGAAGATGGAGGGAGGTGTGGCTTGGTCTGTTTTCCCAAATAATAAACAATATGAAAAAAAGAAATGGCCCCAGGTTGCACCAGGCAAGGTTTAGGTTGAACACGAGGAACTTTTTTTACTGGAAAAGTGGTTAGGCCTGGAAGAAGCTGCCCAGGGTAGTGGTGGAGTAGACATCCCTGGAAATATTCAGAATTATGTAGATGTGGTGCTGAGCCACATTGTTTAGTGGTGACCTGGCAGTGCTGGCTGAACAGTTTGACCTGGTGGCCTTAAAGCTTTGTTCTAACCAGAACCATTGTATGACGAAAGATCATAGCATCACAGAATGTTAGGGGATGGAAGTGACCTCAAAAGATCACGCAGACCAACCCTTCTGTGGAGCACAGACTGAACAGGAACACATCCAGTCAGGTCTTGAATACCTCCAGAGAGGGAGATTCCACAACCCCCCTTGGCAGCCTCTTCCTGTCTTCTGTCACCCTCACAAGGAAAAAAATTCCTTCTCCTGTTTAAATGAAACTTCCTATGCCTCAGCTTCCACCGTTGCCCCTTGTGCTGTTATTGGGCCTCGCTGAGCAGAGCCTGGCTCCAGCCTCTGGGCACTCACCCTTTGCATCTTTATAACCATGAATGAGGTCACCCCTCAGGCTCCTCTTCTCCAGCCTAAAGAGTCCCAGCTCCCTCAGTCTCTCCTCATAAGAGAAATATTCCACTCCCTTCATCATCATTGTGGCTCTGTGCTGGATGGTGGAACCAGGCTGGTACCTTCAGCCTGGTTGAGCACTTCAGTGCAGTCTCTAGGAGCAGCTGTTGTTTCCAAGTAACAGGGTTATCACTGCTGGCATCCAAGATCAGGTGCTATGGCAAAAGGGTTGTCTTCTTGCTCTGAAGAAGGGATTTTAGTGGCACCTAGCAGAGAAGGAATGTTCTTGCCACCCACGTGTTTGCCTAGCTTCTTGGGCTTTTCCTACCACAAAAGATGTCACTGACCACAATTCAACCAAACCACCAAGTTCCTGCAGCCTCTTGAGCATATGTCTCAGTCTCATTCTGAATCATGTTTGGATGCATCTCTAATGTGGTGGGGGGTTGCTTCAGCCTCTACTGAAAGGCAGCTTCCTCTGAGTGACTCAGGGCCGATGGGCAGAGGGTTGTTAAGTGACACTGTGGCAGGAAGGGAAGAGGATAATATTTCACCCAAGGAAAATGGCAGGAAGTCAGGAGAACATCTGTTATCTTAGCTGGAGCTGGCATTTGGCCTGCTCACTAAAGATAACACCTTTTTCCCCCTCCAAGACTTGTCACTAGCTGCTTTATGACCATCTATCATGATTTACATCTCACTCCAAACATCTCCAGCTGCAGAGCATCACCAGTGCCAGGGCCTGACCCAGGGCTTCTCAACAGTGTCACCAGCAGAGCAACAGAAGTTCTCCTGCCCCCCTACTCTGCCCTAGGGAGGCCACAGCTGGAGTATTGGCATCAGTGCTGGGCTCCACAATTCCAGAGAGACAGGGAACAGCTGGAGAGAGTCCAGTGGAGGCTATGAAGGTGTTGAGGGGCTTGGAGCATCTCTGTGAGGAGGAAAGGCTGAGAGCCCTGGGGCTGTTGAGCCTGGAGAAGAGCAGCCCCAGAGGGAATCTGAGGAATGCTCAGCCAGAGATGAAAGCAAGAGGATGGGGCCAGACTCTTTGTCGGTAGTGCCCACTGACAGGACAAGAGGCAACAGGCACAAACTGGAACCCATCAGGTTGCAGCTGAATATGAGGAGAAACTTCTTTGTTGTAAGGATGCTGGAGCCCTGGAGTAGGCTGCCCAGAGAACTTGTGGAGTTTCCTTGTCTGGAGAGATTCCAAACCTATGTGAATGCTGTGAACCTGGGCAAGCTGCTGTGGGTGCTCCTGCTCTAGCAGAGGAGTTGGACTGGATGATTGACAGAATTGTGTTCCAAACCCACCACACTGGGTAACAGCACAGGCAAAGCTGAATTCTTAAGCCTCTAGACTGAAGGACTGGCATCACTCTGAAGCTATGAATTATCATCTGGTGTCAAAGAAGAAAATCACATCTGACTTATGGCAATTTCTGGATTTATTGTCCAAGGCTTCATCAGTGCTACAAGATGCTTCATCTCCATGACCTCACAGGACTGCTGCCCACAAAAGATACATGAAAAAAAAGTGATCAGCTGAGCCTCTCTGGTAGGAAATAGTTAATTTTAGGAGTGGATTAGTGAATTGCATGCTGCCTGTCACGCTGAGCGCTAAGGAAATACCAGGCTTACTTCACGAATGGTTGAGGGGGTTACCAGGGCAAGTTCTCTGCCAAGGGACAAGGGATGTGTGTTTTCTGTATGTCTTGAGAAGTAAAAAGGTTGTATCTCCCGCTGATTCTCTTCTAAATCAATTTCTGACCGAGTCCCTGCTGTCTGTAACAAGCTGTGATGTGAGCTTACAGCTTCTCTTGGTGGCTGAGGGGACTTGCCTCACCTCTGCCACCAAGCTCTCTTCTGTCCCTGATAGCAGCTCCTCTCGGATGGCCAATTACAAAGAGTTTAGAAGTAGATGTTTTGCTGCTTTGGTATTTTTGGTCACACTCTTCTGCTGAACTCTTTTCCTCGTTTGCTTCAACCACTCTCCCTTTCTCAGCTGCCAAAACATCATGTGTGCCTCTGGGAGGCATTCCAGCTTCCACTTGCAGAAGTGGGTCACTCCTCACGGGCACTCTTCTCCAGCCTTTCACAGATGCCCAGGCTCTAGGCACAGCGTGAGGAAGACCTCAGAAGAGCTGTCACAGCCTGTTGCTTTCAGAGACTCACAGTGCTGCCAGCCAGGATTAGCTCTTTCATTTGTTCTCCCTGCCTGTCTGTCTACAACAAGCCATCTTCTAATGATCACCCAGCAAATGCAGAACCATTAATTTGAGATGCTGAAGGAGATTTGTGTCAGAGCCCAGCTTTGGGTGGGTGGCTGGCTTGCACAAAACTTAAAAGCATCTCCAGCTCATCTCCCTGCCTCATTATGTATTCTGTGCCACCTCTCTCACTGCCTCAGGGCAGAATGTTTCCAAAAGTTGGAGTGGGAATATTTTGATTCATCCTGTTACACGAAGTTAATCTCGTGTAGCAAAGCAGGTGTGTAATGTTTTGTATTAAAGCTTGTGTCTCCTCTTGGGGGTGATTAAAATTCAGGTGAAGGGGATGGTTTAAGTTTTATTTCATTTCCCCACTCCCCATGCTCTCAAGGGGCTATTAGCCTTCATCATCCCATGCCTGTGCTTTGGCCAGGTCCTTCTGAACACACAACTGCAAGTCTCTGGCTGATGAGGGATGAAGGCTCCTGAGTGACTGGCACATATTAACAAAGCCACTTTCACCTCAGGTGAAGGGACAGTTTGCTCCTTGGCACATTGAATGTGACTCAGTGATGCCCTTTCCAACCCCTACTATTCAGTGATGCAGTGATTGAATGATTCTATGATTCAATGAATCAGTGATGCCATGATTTCACAAATAAAGCTTTTGGAGGCAAACTATTTGCCTGATTATAGCCCTGGAAGGATATAGGCTTCTCATAGCAGTACCCTGGGCTTCCCAAAATGTCATTATTTTACTCTGCTCTCCTCAGACCCCACCTGCAGTAGTGTGTGCAGTTCTGGAGCTCTCAACACAAGAAGGACATTGAACTGTTGGAGCAAGTCCAGAGGAGGCCATGAAGATGATCGGAGGGCTGGAGCACCTCTGCTATGGGAGACAGCCTACGAGAGTTGAGGCTCTGCAGAAGAGAAAGCTTTGAGGAGACCTCATAGTAGCCGTCCAGTATCTGAAGTAGGCTGCAAGAGGGCTGGGGAGGGACTATTTACAAGGTCTTATAATGACAGCATGAGGGACAATGGATTTAAACTAGCAGAGGGCAGATTTAAACTGGATGTTAGGAGGAAGTTCTTTGCAGTGAGGGTGGTGAGACACTGGCACAGATTGCCCAGGGAGGTTGTGACTGCTCCCTCCCTGGAGGTGTTCAAGGCCAGGTTGGATGAGGCCTTAAGCGACCTGTTCTAGTGGGAGGTGTCCCTGCCTATGGCAGGGGGTTGGAACTGGATGAGCTTTGAGATTCCTTCCAACCTAAACCATTCTATGATTATTGCTTCATTGTAGAAAGCCAGAGTTCCTATCTTCACCTTTTCTAACATATTTGTGATGGAGGTATCTGCTCCCAAGTTAAAAAAGAAAAGCCACTTCTGTCTTTCTCTGACCCTCCCTTCCCTACTCGCTCTCTGCTTTGTGTCTTGATCATCTGTGGAACCATAATGAGGTCTCCTGAAAGACAAAGCAAAGCCCTGATAGAGGTGAGTGAGTGAGGAGTTGTCACAGAGATACATGGGGAAAAGGAAAGACTGAAAGTCATACAGAGACAGTGGAAACAGTGAGAGAGAATGAGCCTGGAGAGAAGTGCAGGTGAAAGCAGAAGGGAGGCTGTGAGATGTGTGCTGAGGAGGAGGAAGGTGGAAATTTAACATCTGACCTATGAAGAGAGATTGAGAGCCATGGGGCTGTTTAGTCTGGAGAAGAGAAGGTTGAGAGGGGATCTGAGCAATGTACATAAATATCTGAGGGGTGAGTGCCAAGGTGAAGGTGTCAGGCTCTTTGGTAGTGTCCAGTGATAGGACAAGGAACATTGGGTACAAGCTGGAACACAGGAGATTCCAGCTCAACACAAGGACACTTCTTTACAGTGAGGGTGCCGGAGCACTGGAGCAGGCTGCCCAGGGAGGTTGTGGAGTCTCCTTCTCTGGAGACTTTCAACACCTGTCTGAATGTGTTCCTGTGTGCCCTACCTGAGGTGATCCTGCTTTTGGCAGGGTTGTTGGAGTTGATGATCTGTGGAGGTGCCTTCCAACCCCTCACATTCTGTGATTCAGTGTGCAGGCTGGATTGCAGAGGAGGAGCTCACCTGGGGGCTTGCACCACATCTTCCCCTCTGCTCCTCCATCTGTTAGAGCAACTGAGACTCTCAGCAGCAGTGCTGCAGAAGGGGTCTGGGCAAAGAGTGAGGGAGCTGGAGGGAAAGTCTGATGAGGAGAGGCTGAGAGAACTGGCATTGTTCAACCTGGAGGAGACTTGGAGGGGACCTCATCACTCTCTACGGCTACCTACAAGGAAGTTGCAGTCAGATGGCACTCAGACTCTTCTCACAGGCAACTTGAGCCAAGACAAGAGGGCACTGCCTGGAGCTGTGCCAGGGGAGGTTTGGATTGGATGTTAGGAATCACTGCCTCATGGAAAGGGTGATTAGGCACTGGGGTGAACTGCCCAGGGAGGTGGTGGAGTCACCATCCTCGGAGGTGTTTAAGAAAAGATTGGACGTAGGACTTGGTGGCACAGCTTAGCTGATGTGGTGGTGTTGGGCTATAGGCTGAACTTGATCATCTCAGAGGTTTTTTCCAGTCTCAGTGATTCTGTGAAAGCTCTGGTCCCCTCTGAAATCCTTAGCCTGGACTCAGCTGTACTTTCCATGACTTTCCGTTCATGTTTTCTTCTCAATGGTCTTTAACTCTTCACAGCCACTTCTGCAGTTTGCTGTCACAGCCATGATCACAAGTGCCCAAATGTGACATGAAGGGCTGCCCAAAGGAGCTGTTTACAAGCAGAAGGAGGAGCAGCAACCTTCAGAGCTTTTGCCAGGCTTCCCATGCCTCTCATGTTTCAAGTGTTTGATAGACCTATTCTCTGGGAGACTGGAGAGCATCGAAGGAAATATTTCAAACAACATCTGGGTTCTGGATCCTTCCCCCAAGGTAGCTTAGAAAAAAGAGAGGAAATGAGGATATGCTGCCTTTTTAAATTCTGCTTTGTGAGATGTGTGGACAACAACCTAACCTCACTGGGTGGCCAAGGGCTACTTAGTGAAGAGGTGTCCTTGGCATCATTTCATTGAAACCAGGGGTGAAGTTGGCTCCAGCCTCTAATAAATCCACAGTTTATCTTTCCCTGATAGGGAAGAGCAGCTAGCAACTCACAATGCTGTTTAAAACATTCCCTGTAGGAATCAGACATCATCTCCATCTGTCCCTGGAGATCAGTCCAGGTCTTAAAAGTCTCACCCCTCTTAAAACACTGAATTTGATCACGAAAACATCTGGGATTATGTATGGTGTCTAGCAGCCTTTAAAATTACACAAACTGAGTGCCAGCTCTAACACCTGAAGGCATCATCAGCACCCTGCTGGCATTTCCAACCAGCTTGTGGTCATTTTACGCAGCCACCAGTGTTCATCCCAGTGTGCAGACACAGAATGCTCCAACCTTCTGGATTTAATAACATGGAGGTCTAGATGATACTTCAGGTCCTTCTATGAGGTCATCATCTCAGCAATTTCCCAGCCAACTGATAGTGCCCACATGAACCACCTCCTGCAGAACCAGGAACAGCTTGGCCACAGGACACCATGGCAGCTCCTCCTTTCACCTAAGGGCCAGTGGGGTGAGCACTGAGGATGCGCTGCTTTGCTTTTCTCCTTAACCATCTTACATGTGCTTCAGAAGAATTTGCTCAGCTAGGACCTCCTCCCATGTTCAAGAGATGCTATCGGCACCTTTCTGGCTTGGGATTTCTTTCTACGTAGGTATTAAAATCCTTTCCTTCAGTTGGCTCTCTGGAGGGAGTCATCTGGGGAGAAGGGAAGCAGCAAAATGGTTTGATGAACGGCATCAGCTTACATGCCCCAGGGGGATCCCAGATGTTTTGAACAGATGTTTAACAAGTTATGGCACACAAGTGGCTCTGTTGAAACAAACTGCAGGGTGACCACCTCGCTGTTGTCAGCAGGGAGGTGTTCAACACTTCCAGCTGCTCTCTGGCAGTTGCTGCTCCCCTCTGCAGGTCTCTCTGTGCTACCCACCACATCCCTGCTGTCAGAAAAAGCGTGAAGGATTCTAACTGGCCTATAAAGTGGGACTTCATTGGAACATCTCAAGATACAATAAACCCCCAAGCGATGTTTGTTAGCCCTGCTTTGCTTTGAAAAAGGAGAGAGGTGCTTTGAAAGACTTTATGAAAATAAAAATAGCTTCGGGTTTTTAGTCTCAGATGGAGATTTTAAAGTGCTTTTGAGCCTTCTCCCTTTGTCTCAGAAGAGAAATGCAAATGCCAAGAATCATCAAAGCATTTGAAGGTAGATGTTGGGATGAGTAAGCCACTTGTCTGGGATCCAAGATCTTCCAGCTTGTGGCCTGGAGCTGTCACAGACATCTAGTACTTCTTCAGCATCCATTCTTCATGCCTCAGTTTCCTGTTTGTAAGTGGAGTGTAAAGAGGATGGGGCCAGCCTTGTCAGTCATGACCAATGACAGGACAAGGAGCAATGGGCACAAACTGAAACCCAGAAGGTTCCACCTGAACAGGAGGAGAAACTTTTGTTGGAAAGGTGCTGGAGCCCTGGAACAGGCTGCCCAGAGAGGTTGTGGAGTCTCCTTGTCTGGAGAGATTCCAAACGCTGCTGGACGTTGACATCTCGGGCAAGATGCTGTGGGTGCCCCTGCTTTAGCAGCAGGGTTGGACTGGATGATCTCCAGAGGTGTCTTCCAAACCCATCATGCAGGGATTCTGGTATGGTGGAGACCTTTACTTTGCTGGTTCTTAGTGAAAAACACTTTTAAAAGTCTGTGAGAATCAGAGTTTGTTTCTGTGTAGGGTTCAAGGGGTAGAGGAAAAGCTCAGCTACACGTTTCAGCGGAAACAGGAGCACTGACCACTTTCTCAAAGGATGTGCAGTTGGAAATGTGAGGTTTTGGCGTGAGCTCTGGCTTAAGAAAATTAAATTTAAAAAGCAAACAGTGGGCAAGATGTTTTCAGTGTTTGTTTTTGGGTTTTGTTTTCTGTTCAGCTCAGCTTTACCTGTTGCTAGCAGTGGGGTTGGTCATCATCTTCAATAGAATGATAAAGTCATAGAATGGGTTTTGTCAGAAAAGACCTTGATGGTGACTGAGTCCAACTGTTTTCTGACTCTGCCAAGGCTGGTGCTAAACTATGTCCCTCTGCACTACATCTCTGCCTCTTAAATGCCTCCAGGGAAGGGGATTCAATGGGCAGCCTGCTTCATGGCTTGACAACCCTTTCAGCAACGAAGTTTTGTCTGATGTCCAACCTAAACCTCTCCTGCTGCTACTTGAGACCATTCCCTCTTGTTCTATCATTTGTTTTTTGGGAGAGAAGACCAACCCCCACCCAAATCCTCCTTTCAGGGAGCTGTAGAGAATAACATCTCTCCTCAACCTTTTTCTCCAGGATGAACAATCCCAGTCCCTCCAAATGCCCCTTACTATACCTTTTCTCCAGACCCTTCACCAGCTTTGTTGACCTTCTCCAGAGTTGCTCCAGCACCTCAATGTCCTTCTTGGAGTGAGGACCCTACGCGCTACTTTAAAAGTCTCCCTTCAGCACTGAATATTAAACTTCCTACAAAGAATTATCTTAACTCAAATGTTTCTGGGTAGAGTCAAGAGTTCATTCAATCCCTGCTCCTGCACTCTGGGTTTTGGGCACCACTGCCAGGTGTTTTGTGTGATCTTGCAACTTCAAAGCCAAGGAAGGAGGCAGGTGGGCAGGAACGGATTTAGGCAAATGATGTTTTGTTATTTGAGTATCTCCATGATTGAATCACCTTAAGAAGAGCAAGGCTTTTGCTCTAGAATCTGGCTTCCTTTCAGCCTGCTATGAGTGACCTAGGCTGGACTAGATGATGTCCAGAAGTCCATTCCAATCCCTGCCATGCTGGAATTCTGTGCTTTTTTCCCCATCACTGTCTCTCTTCCCACATCTTGTGCAAGGGATACAGAGCCCTTGTGCTAATAGAGTCTGGCAGCAGAGCTGCTGTTGGTCTCCACACTCCTTTTGATGAGCTTTGCAAGAAGGGACCCGCTCTGAGATGGCGATTCCCATCTTGTAGTCTGAGAGCCATGAGAAGATCATACATGATATGATGAAAAAAGACGTGGTTTTGAGTTCAGGAAAGCATCCTTGTATCCATCTGATGGAGTAGATATGAAAGCAAAGTTGTTTTCAGGAGACAGGATAAATCTGTAGATGAATATTCAAACACAGCTTACTTCTTGACTTAAGAAAATTTATTACCATTGCAAAGCTGCATCGAGGGCCTGTGATGTGCTGTTGTTTTTTCCCTCCAAAATGCTAGCTATCGCCTGGATTAAAAATCCTTGGGAAAGGCTGCTATTGACACAGAGACCAGCTCACAAACAATTTAGCTGCAGTTTTCCCAGCTGAGCCTGGCAAGGCAAAACTAGGTTGAAAAACTACGCTGGCAAGGTTTTAATTATGGGTTGTTTTTTTTTTTTTTTCCTTTTTAATGAAGCTTGAACAAACCTCTTGCTGCCAGCACACCCACCACCTCCTCCTTGCTGTCTTCCCAGGCTTGATGGAGGGCAACAGATGAGGGAGTAGCCTGAAGGGTGCAACTCCATCCGGTTTGGAAGTCCAACCACTGGCTTTGCTGTCTTCATGTGTGAGCAGGTGATGAGGTTCAGAAAGTCACTTTGTCATCTTGAGCTCTTTGTTGGCTCTCAGAAGTGCCATTCAGTCTGGTGGCAGAGTTAATAGCACTGTGTGATCTCCACTGAGCACAGATTGCTCCTGGAACGTGCTGTGGCTATCTGTGGCTGGTGCTCATGTTCCAGCATGCAGATGCCAGTGAGTTTCCTTCAGCCCATCTGCCAAGGCAATGAGCTGGGCTAGGGGCCAGTCCAGTGTTAGGAACAACAGCCAAACTTGATCCAGGCTGGATTGCTGCTTCATTTTGGGAAAGGTGTTAGTGGAAGTACAGAGAGAAAATAGTAGATGAAAAGGAGAAGCCTGAGGGCAAAGGATGGGAGGGGAGGGCAAAGGAGGAGAGGGAAAGGGAACTGTGAACTTGAAAACTTACACATGAAGAATCAACAGGATCCTTCTTAATGCTGATCAATATCTAAAGGGTGGGGGGGCAAGAGGATGGGGGCAGATTCTTGTCAGCAGTGCCCAGTGACAGGCCAAGGGGCAATGGGCACAAACTGAAATCCAGGAGATTCCATCTGAACATGAGGAGAACCTTCTTTGGTGTCAGGTTGCTAGAGCCCTGGAGCAGATTGCCCACAGAGGTTGTGGAGCTTCCTTGTTCAGAGAGATTCCAAACCCAGCTGGGCATTGTGATCCTGGGCAAGTTGCTGTGGGTGCCTCTGTTTTAGCAGAGGAGTTGGACTAGATGATTTCCAGAGGTCCCTTCCAACTGCTACCATGTTGTGATTCTTTGACAGGAGAGGGTTCATTAGTGGGTTAGCTGTATAGAGTGAAACTTGGTTCTCACAGAACCCCAACAGTTACACCCGTGAGGAATCCGCTCCCACTTACTTATGGCTTCCCACAAACTTCTGACAACTGGAGTCCATCAGAATTGCAATGGAGAGACTATCTGGGTTGTGATGCTGAGACCAACTCTGGAGTCTTCATCACAGCAGAGACATAGACCTCTTGGAGTGGGGCTGGAGGAGGCCATGGCAATGATGGGAGGACTGGAAGCCAGGCTGAGAGAGTTGGGGTTGTTCAGCCTGGAGAAGAGAAGGCTCCAGGGAGATGGCCCTTCAGTACTTGAAGAGGCTGATAAGAGAGATGCGGTTTTTCAGCCTGGAAAAGAGAAGGCTCCAGGGAGATTTTCTGATGGCCTTTCAGTGCTTGAAGAGGCTGATCAGAAAGCTGGGGACAGACTTTTTATCAGGGCCTGTTGAGACAGGATAAGGACTGATGGTTTAAACTAAAAGAGGAGAGATTTAGACTGAAGAGGAGGAAGATTCATATTTTGTACTGTGGGGGTGGAGATACCCTGTCCCATGTTGCCCAGAAAGGTGGTGGATGGCTCTCCCCTGGAACCATTCCAATTCAGATTGTTTGGGGCTCTGTGCAACCTGCCCTACTTGCAGATGTCCCTGCTGACTGCAGGAGGGTTCAACTAGATAACCTTTAAAGGCCCTTTCCAACCTAAAGCATTCAATGATTCTATGTATGATGTAATGCCCAAGGATCAGACCCTTCAGATAAGGCACTTCTGAAAGAGGAGGAAGTGGCTTTGGTGTTTTGGGCTAAAGCATGGAGCTCTCTCCCTGTTTTGATTTCAAGTGGGTGATGTGTTTGCCATCAGGCAAGTGAAGCAGCCCTTCTTGCCAGGTTAGCTGTAACAAAAGGGGTTTTATCCAAGGTTGCCATCATGCTATAAGCTCACAGTGGATAAACTCTGTCCTTCACCCATCCACAAAGGATGTCAACCCCAGCCTTGAATGCAAACCTCACTTCAGTGCTGCCTGGGGTTCACAAAGCCATTCCTTCATGGCAGGGAGAGCACTATCAGCTCGGGAAGCTAATTTTCAGTCACGGCCCCTCAAATTGCAGAGCGGAGCATGTAAGAGCACTATTGTATCTAGGCGAGCATGTGGAAGAGCTGAAGGCTGGGGTCACGTAGAGATGACTCCTGTTCACTGACAAAACAGCCTCATAGAAGCGGGCTGGCAAGCAGAAAACACACACAACCCTTTGGATGCATTGCCTTGTGCTTTCCTCCAAAATATGATGTCAGCCAGGGGGGGAGGGGGCAGTTGGAAAAATACCAAGGGCAGCCCTGATGAGGAAAGGATCTTGTCTGCAGAATTAGGAAGTGTTTAAATCTGTGGTGTTTTGGGGCAGGGTTAAGCCCACTTCCTAGAAGCCCTCCGCACGTGAGATTTGTGTGTTGGTCCACCAAAAAAGGGTAGGAGGCAGGAGGCTGGACAGATACAGCCATGGTTTTGTGGTTTGTTCACCAGTTTCACAGAAAAAACACAGAATGTATTTGGTTGGAAGTGACCTTTAAGATCATCACATCCAACTATTCAGCCAGCACTGCCAGGTCACCAGGAAACCATGGACCTCAGCACCGTGTCTACCTGGCTTTGAAATCTCTCCAGGGATGAGGACTCCACCACTGCCTTGGGCAGCCTGTTCCAGGGCTTGGCAAATCTTTTGGAGAAGAAATTGTTCCTCATGTCCAACCTAAACCTCCCTTAATGCAACTTGAGGCCACTTCCTATTGTTTGTTTTCTAGGAGAAGAGACTGACTCCCAGCTCCCTCCAGCCTCCTTTCTGGGCCTTGTAAAGGGTGAGAAGGTCTCCCCTCAGCCTTGTCTTCTCCAGGCTGAACAACCCTAGCCCCTCAGCCAATCCTCACAAGTCCTCTGCTCTAGGTGGCATGTGGGGTCTTGAAAAGGTCCGGTGATGGTGCAGGATAAAAGTGTGTGGCACAAAGGGAGAAAGCAAAGGGAGAACCAATAGAAGCCAGTTTGGCCAGTCTGCAGAGCACAAATGTGACCTCTGCCTGAAGGAGCCAGGATTTGCTGCTCAAGGGGTATGATGACGAGCCAGCCTCTTGGAAAATAGCACTGCAAATCCTTTGCAGAGGAATCAAATCAGGAACAAGGCCATTACCCTGTGTCACACTGTGTCTAATAAAGAAATGGAAATCCCCTGCTCTGCCACAGCGACTGAGGAGAGGTAGAATCATGCTGTGACACAAATAAATGAATAGTGAAGCAGCAGTGGAAAAACATGGGCTCAAACCTTGGGAGAAAATACCCGACCTTGAAATGATTGCCTGTCTTGAGCACCAGACTGTGACAGAGCCTACCTTGCAGACATGATCAGGTCGTGTCATCTGGTTTTGCTGTTAATACAGAAATGGATTTGGGACCCCAGCTGTTGAATTCTCTCTGCATCTCCCTGGGTTTATCTCACCTTAGGAGAAGAGGAAAGCCAGCCCCCAGCCCGTATCTGCACCTGGGGAGCCTGGTAACTGTTCATTAGGAGGCACTGGCAGAGAAGTGCTGGCAGGTCTTTTAACTTCTGCACTGTACTGTGAGATGTTCCTGCTATCTCTCATTCTTCTCATGAGCTTTGAGGACCCAAATCCATATCCCACATCTTGTAGAGCATCTGGACGTCTTATCAGCACAAGGACTCATGAAGTTCACAACCTCGGGAAGTTCAACAAGGGCATGTGTAGAGTCCTGCATAGAAGCTGAAATCACCCCCTGCATCAGCACAGGTGAGAGGTTGACCTGATGGAAAGCAGCACTGCAGAGAAGGACCTGGGAGTGCTGGCAGGCAAATTGCCCATAAAGCCATCTGTGCCCTTGTGGGCAAGAAGGCAAAGAGTGTCCTGGAGTGCATGAAGATGAGTGTGACCGATGATCAAGGTGTCAAGGGTCAAGTGTGAGGTCGAGGGATCTTCTTCTTCCCATCTACCCTTTCCTAATCAGGCCATTTCTGGACTACTGGGTCCAGTTCAATAAAGACAGAGAACTTCTGTAGAGTTCAATGGAGGCTACAAAGATGCTGAGGGGCCTGGAGCATCTCTGTGAGGAGGAAAGGCTGAGAGCCCTGGGGTTGTTGAGCCTAGAGAAGAGCAGCCTGAGAGGGGATCTGAGCAATGCTCAACAACAACTAAAGGGTGGGGGGCAAGAGGATGAGGCCAGGCTCTTGTCAGTGGTGCCCACTGATAGGTCAAGGGGTGATGGGCAGAAACTGGAACCCAGAAGGTTTCACCTGAACATGAGGAGAAAATTGCTGTGAAGGTGGTGGAGCCGTGGAGCAGGCTGCCTACAGAGGCTGTGGAGTCTTCTTGTCTGGAGAGATTCCAACACCATCTGCATATCGTGACCCTGGGGAAGCTGCTGTGGGTGCCCCTGCTTTAGCATGGGGGTTGGACTGTGTGATCTCCAGAGGTCCCTTCCAGCTCCCCACCACACTGGGATTCTGTAAGAAGAAATTACATCCTCTACACAGGTCTCTGTTTTTGTGAATTGTGCAGTTGTCAGTCTCAATTGAGATGGTTTGGCTGGCTCAGAAGCTACTGGCACACACACAGGGCACCACTGCTCAAGAAGAGGAGAATATTTCAGGAACCCAGGCTCGGGGTGGGGGGGCAGCTCTTCGTCACACACCCAGACTCTTCACTAGGTGTGCTATGTGTTTTAGAAAGGCTTTCCAGTTCACAGTGTCATTGCTTGAAGCTTCTTGGACACGTTTAGGCTGCTTTCACTGAGATGTTAGTCAACAACCGACCTCTCACCTTTCTGGTCTCTCTTGAATCCCAAGATCCACTAGAAGGGTCTCACTAAGGATGTTTGGGGCAGTNTCGGGGCGAAGTTTTGGGCGGAGGGCCGGGCGCTGCGGGGGCGGGGAAGGGGGCACGGCCGGGAGGAGGAGCCGCTGCGCGGGCGGCTCCGGCGCTCCGCCGCTGCCGGGCACGGCAGTGGGAGCCCAGCGCTGCCGGGAGCCGTCCGCCTGCCCGCCCGGCCTCGCCGCTCGGCCTCGGGGAGCCGCCAGCGGGGCCTCCGCCGCAGCCGCCCGCAGGTAACGGGACGCGGTTCGCCTCTCGGCCAGCCTTGCCCGTGGGGGACCGGCTGGAGGGCACCCACGGGAGAGGCATTGCAGTCCGGCGCTGCCGCCGTGGGTTCTCCGGGGGGGCGGGGGGGGGGTGGATGCCGGAGCAGGGGGGCTCCTCGGGGTGCAAGTTT